>JARHVA010007496.1:517500-667500 GCA_037957365.1 Torreya grandis | reverse complement strand
AAAGTTTGAAATGTCCCTAATGTGTTCAGATGGGGTAATATAACCTTCTCCATTAAAATTAGGGAGACTTTTGGTAGCATTATGATGAATATGATCATATGCAAGAAGGTTAATTTGATTTTAGGTGTTGAAAGATGGGAAAGGATGTCTTCTAACCATCTCTTCTTCCTCTTCTTGATCACCTTGACCTTTTATTTCCCCAACTTCTTCTTCTTCCTCTTCAAAACCTTCCTATTCTAGATCTCTAAATTCTAAAAATGGTTTAGGATGTTAATCTTCAAGAGGAGTTTTAGTTAAAGGGACTTGATAAAAGGCTCTACTAAAAGATGATCTAGTGAATACCATGAAGTATAATGTTAATAAATTGATCTACAACTAGAAATTATCACCTTCTAGAGTGACCAAATGCTATACTAAGAACACTTCTGCAACCTTAGACTTGTCAAGGATTTCATTCACCTTGACGTGGAAACAATTAGGACCAACTATCCCAATAGGCATTCCAAAACTATTGACACTTGGATTTGTACCCTTGAGGAGAAGTTAAACTCTCCTCATCTAAGTGGCATAATGGAAACATATCTCTTGTTGTGGGTGATAATTTCACTAAGATGAATCTCTAGATAAGGGGCTAGTTCCCCTTGATACACCTTTAAACCTCACTCTCTAACTTAGTAGTTAGATATTAAAATGGATTAATAAAATGAATAAGAAACTAAATGGTGATGCACCAATGTATAATTTTCTCCCAATTGACTAAAACTACTAATTAAAGACAAACAAAGTGTTTCTCACACAAAACTCACAACTCAAGATTCATTGTTACATCAATGTTTCATATGCTATATTTGAGAAGGTATATCATTCTTAGGAATGGAATGAATGGTTCCAAATAGGGACATAATTATAGACCACTTATAGGATATCTCTACACTTATAAAATAACACTAGCAAATACATGCAATAATCTCCTTTTTGTAAATGGTAGACCATCAAGAGTATAAGCTAACAAAGATAATCTTTCACTAGACTAGACCATCAAGATTCAAGTCATTATTCAATATTGCAACATATAAGTGGAAACAAGACTTTTATATTTATTCAAGTGTTCTTTGAGTATAAATGTGACTAGAGTTTTCCCAATAACTAGTGGAGGCTACTAAAACAAGCCAAAAAATGCATATATATAGCTTCTGTGAGAGAGGTTAAGCCAAGGAGAGTCACTTAGACATGTGTTTATATGTGAAAATTCATTACATTTGTATGTGAAATAGGAGTGAGGTGAGTCATGCCATGTCAAGAGGTCTACTTGTCCAAAATAAGTCATGAGAATGGTGAAAAGTGGCATAAAATCTTCAAAATTAGCATAGGAAACTACCTCCATCAAAGACCATCCATGAATGCTAGAAACTGAAAACAAGAGAGTTGACACATAGCACTTCTCAATAGACAAGTAAATCATGGAAACTATTAGAAAATGTCCCTTCTAACTACAAGTCATCCTTTAGATACCTATATTTATTGATTTCATAGAAGTTCTTTGATTTGGTCAACTACCAACAATGAGTTCAATCATCAACATATCCATTCTTTTCTTATTTTATCTATGCTAGATTCTCAAGATCCTACCATTTTTTACCTCCACATTTGCCTCCAAGTTCTTTTCAAACTTTTTGACACCAATGGCTAATTCCCACAGTTTGAAGTTAACACTTGTGGGCCATCACTCTTTGGGTATATCTTTTAGACATTTATTTCCCTCAAAAAATCTTTCCAAAATAATTCATTCCTTGCAAAATTTTCCCATAGTCACTTTGTTTTGACACTTTTCTCCTCCAAAATTTTTGTCTCGACAATTTTCTTGAAAGAATTCAGCTTTGACTTGGTAATTCCTATGGATAATTTTCTTGAACATTATTTCAGTCCTTTTATTTCCTTTGTATTGGACAAAATTTATAAAATAATTGGGCTTTGACCTCTTTTTGTTGTGGATGAGTTTTCTACAATAATTCCTTCAAAAATTTGTGTTTTTGCCCTTCAGTTGAAATAAATGGTCCTTCAGCAATCTGTAAATGACCCTTCAGCACTTGAAATGTCCCTTCAAAAAGTTGAAGATAACTTTTATAACTTCTATTTGGTCCAGCTTCCTATGAAAATACCCTTCAGATTTTTTGTAAAGAACCTTTCAGCTTTCTAAAAATGTCCCTTCAAAAAACATGAAAATGATGTTTATGAAAAGATGAAGGTGCCCTTGAAAAAATTTTAAGATGACCTTTTTGGCTTGAAAAGATATCTTTCAAGGAAATTGTGTGGATAATTTTGTCGAAGGAATTAGTCTTCATCTTTGGGAAACCTATCTCGATCAAATTATCTGAAAGAATTCAACACTTGGCTAAATGAATAGCCTAAAAGAAATAACACTTAGTCAAAAGCAAAAGACCCAAAAGGACTACTATGCAAAGGCCTATCAAAATACCAAAACCAATTTTTTTTAAAGAATTAGACTTGTACATTTTTTGTGAGCCTTGTCAAAGAATACTTATTCTGAATGAAACCTACATACTTTACTTAGCCAAATTTGAAATATGCAAACTTGAGAGTTAAACTTGACCAATGGTCATGATAAACCTCTATTGGCCTCAATCTTTCAATGAGCAATATATCATTTTTTTTAAAAATATGCCTACAAAGAAGATGAAAGTTGATCATGAGAAAGAGAGTGGGTAACAACATGAACTATGTAAACAAGGTCAAGAAGAATATGTTGTTGAACACAATAATCTACTGAGACAGGGGTGAATCAACAGATCATCTAAAACTAGTTCTTTTGAACATTTAGAGGAGATATAAATTCATATGCATATTAAAGAAAAGATGTAGAGATCACACACACACACAAAATCACATTATATTAGAATTATATGTGGAAAACCTAAAGGGAAAAACCATGATGAGAACAACTGCCCAAATCTATTATTCTAATCCAACCTCATAGTTAAAACACATCACTAGAAATACAACAATAGTTACATTTAAGGACACCTATCCTTAGGAGACACCAACCCCTTAATTGAGCACCAACTTGTTTTTTCTAAAGGCACCAACCAATCATAACTATGAAGCTAAAACTCTAGTGTACAAGAATATTCATGAAAGATTCCAATTTTATTTCTTTGCTACAATTTTGGTCTATAACTACTCAATCTCTACACATTCTCGCTATGCTCTTTCTTACTCTCTACTCAATCTTTACACATTCTCTATGTGCCCTTTCTTCTTCTCTACCTCATTCTCTATGCCTCTAAATTTTACTCTATATCTATATATATTTTGAATTGACATGCTTTGAGTTTCTATAATAGCACCCTTTCTTCAATTATAATGACATCAATGATAGCAACACACACAAAGTTTTAGATGTCACATATGTGGACAAATGAGTCTAGCATTTCATATCTACAACGTGTTCACACATCAACTCCCCTTAATTGGTTCCAATTCTTCATTCTCATTCAATGTGACTTTGACATATACGCTTTCCTATGTCTCAATTCATGCATCATACTACAATGTTCAGATCTCTTTACTATATTTTGAAACTATTAGATTTAGGGCATAACTATGATGCTTCCATAATAAAGGATTGATTGATTAAATAGATCAATCTTAGGATCTGTGTATACCTTTCAAGCTAACCATTTATCTAGTCATGTCTTTAAATGAGTATTTTTCATCTTGTCTTTGGTGCTATTCATAGTCTATCTTGAGCCATCAGATCTTTTGTATGCACTATTTCAACTTTTGAAACTGAACCATCGATCTCTTTATAAAAGGTTCTTCAAGTCATTGGATCTTTTAAAATAGCATGTATTTTTTCTTACATTAACCTTTGATCTCTTTTTTCATCTCACTATCTCCTATATGATTGGTTTACTTCTACTCCTTTCAATTGTCTTAGACATGCTCGATCTTTATCTTTGCCTATATGCCTTTCAAGAGTTTGTCATGGAAGCCTTTTGGTTTTTTTGAACTAGCTTTGTGTCTTCCACAATTATCCTTTGGCACTTTCAAGTGTCCTTTCTCTTCAATTGAATTATCCTTTAGGATTTTGTAAACTATCTTTCATAACTTTGCAAGTGTTCTTCAGAAACTCTACAAATGTCATTTCTTCATTTGAACTATCCTTCAAGTAAATTATTGAGATATTTTTGTCTAAGTGATCTACAAGACAATTTTTATGGGCTTTTTATATAGGAGCCCTTCAAGACAATTTCTATGGGATTTTTGTCTAAGTGCCCTTCGGGACAATTTCTATGGGATTTTTGTCTAAGTGCCCTTTGGGATAATTTCCCTGACAAAATGTCTAAGTTCCTTTTCAAACATTCAAATTGCCCTTCATTTCTTTGCTCATATCTTTTGAAACATGTATATATGACAAATACCCTTAATTTTTTTTGAAATGGTCCACATACCCTTTGGGTTTTTTAAAATATCCCTTTAGAAGCTTTAAATAGTCCACTTACCCTTTGTCATTTTGAAAAAATCCCTTCACAACTTTTGAATGGTCCACTTGCCCTTCAGACCTTCTGAAAATGTCCCTTTGGAAATTTTTAATGGTCCACTTTCTCCTTGGAATTTTTGAAAAGATTCCTTCGAAACTTTTATTTGGGACAATTTTTCAAAAAATAATTCTCCAAGACACTTTCTCCAAAAGAATTCCAAGTGAAACTCATTTCCTTTAGAAAATTTGTTGTGGACAATTTTTCTAAAAAAGACTTGGCCAATTTTCCCAAAAAAGTGCCTTTAACATTTTCCAAAAATAATTCCCTTATTTTTGAGGGCTTTTTATTTGAGAGAATTGTCTTTACAAATATTTATAAAAGAGTTCCCTTGACAAATTCAAAGGTGTAAAATTGACTAAGTATGGAAACTTATTAGGATTTTAGATGAAGAACAACCTTATGCATTTGTAACATTTACTCTATTCATTCTTATGACAAAGCACTTAGACCACAAAGAATAGACACAAACTTAATTATCATAGTATGATCATTTTATTTAGATGCTGCCATATGAGCAAATGTTGATAACATCATCCTATATGCTTAGCCATATCTTGTCAAGATAACCATGTGAAGAAAAGAATTCAAAATACACAGAAAAGTCTATATTACTTAACACATTTGATATTAATGCATGATAGCACATGCTACCTTTTTCATCAATGACTATGTCCAGCAATATCCCCCTTTGTCATTGATTGCAACTCATCATCAAAATGACTTAAATCCTTTATCTTCATTATACTTTATTCCCTTTTGACATTAATGACAAAGAGTGTCTACCATAATAAGTCAAAAATCTGCTCCTTTCTTAGCATCATGGTTGTTCTGATCCTTGGACCTAACAGGCTAGAGTGCTTTGTGAGGAAAACCCCCTTAGGCAATGGTATATTAGCTCCCTTGGCTCCATGATTCTCCGAATGATCATTTATATAGCATTGGTCTAAAATACCAATCAATAATTGACATATCTCTATATAGATAGGCATAATTATCTAGGGCCTACAAAACTTTAAAACCTCCTTTATTATCACATAGCAAAGGGATTTCAACTTTCTCACCAATCTACCTTTTCTCTTAATCTAGTAATTAATAATGTACCTTCAATACTCCCCCTAGATTTATGCCCTATCACTAAAATCTAGTGATGTGGTGTGGGATACACTACTCCCAGCTTATCTCTTAGATACTTAAATTTCTCCTTGGGAAGAGGCTTGGTAAATATATATGTAATTTGGTCCTTTGTTGACACACATAATTTTGACATCTTGATTTGCAACCTTTTCTTTTCGAAAATGATATTTGATGGATATATGTTTGGTTTTATAATGCATCACTGGATTCTAAGATATGTTTATGACACTTTAGTTATCACAAAATATATAAATAGGTTCTTGGTATTCTACTTTGATGCCTCTAAGATTTTGCTTCATCCACAAGACTTAGGTGCAACATGTTGCTACTACTACATACTTTGATTTTGATGTAAAAAGTGTAACTAACTCTTGCTTTTTGCTCAGCCATGACACAATTCTATTTCCAAAGAATAATGCAACACCACTAGTGCTTCTCTTATCATCTACACTTCCTACCCAATCAACATCTACATATGCAATCAAAGTGAAATCTTAACTTTTAGGGTACCATAGACCATAGTCAATTTTGGTCATGATGTATCTAAAGATTTTTTTCATAGCATTGACTTGTGATTCCTTGGGAACTACGTGAAATCTTGAAACAATGCCTATAATTTACATGATGTCTAGTCTTGATGTAGTTAGGTACATTAAGCTACCTATCATTAATTTATACATAGTATTATTCACATCAAGGGAATCATCTTCTTTGCTCATATTGCATCTAGGTATCATGGGAGTACTAAATGGTTTGCTATCTTCCATTCTAAATTTCTTAAGCATCGCATACTTGGTTTCAGATATGAATATCCCTTCACTGGTTTTTGAAATTTATATACCAATAAAGAAAGAAAGTTCTCCTAGCATATACATTTCAAATTCACTTTTCATTTTTGTGTGGTAAATTATTTGCACATAATATTATTTCCAACTCTAAGATGATATCATCTACATAGAAACTAATAATCAACATATGCTTACCTTATGATCTAAAGTAAAAATTTCTATCTACAAATACTTTGTTTAAACCTTATTGTTGTAGATATTGATCTAATCTTGAATACCATGATCTAAGTGCCTGTTTTAGACCATACAATGCCTTCTTCAGTCTGCACACATAATCATCTTCATCCATTAGCTGAAAACCTTTTGGTTATTCAATGTAGACTTCCTCTTCTAAGTTTCCATTCAAGAAGGCTAACTTTACATCTATTTGATATACTTTTAACTTTTATGAATATAAAATTCCAAAAACATTCTTATGCCTTCTAGTCTTTCCACTAGATCAAATGTCTCTTCAAAGTCTATGGCTTCTACTTGTGCAGTTCCCTTGCACACCAATCTTGTTTTCTATTTTATGACATCTCCATATTCATTGAGATTATTTCTATAAACCCATTTAGTTCCTATCACATTCTTATTTGAGGGTATATGAACTAATTATCAGGTTTTCTTCTTTTATATTTGACTTGGTTCTTCCATGGCTTTTAACCAGTTTTCATCGTTGATGGCTTCACTAAAGGTCTTAGGCTCAATTTATGAAAATAGAGAAAAAATTACTCACTCCTTTTCATTATAACTCTTCTCTTAGTATGAACTCATTCATTTTTATTACCAATTATCTACTCCTTAAGATGATCCTTGTGAACAAACTTTGGGGGTGCCTTTTCAGTGTTTTCTTCCTCCGCTTCATTGTCTTCTTCATTTTTTGCTCATTTTAATTATTCAATTATAATTTATTCATTAGGATCAACATGTTTAAATCCTTATTTAACCTTGACATTGATGTTCTCAACTATTTTATGTAGCCTCTTATTATAATATACATAGGCTTTACTCTGATTAGAGTAACCAATAAAAATTCCTTCATCACATATTGACTCAAAGCTGCCTAGTTTGTCCTCTTTTCTTCTAATGTACCATTTTATTCTAAACACTTTAAAGTAATTAAATGATGTAGGCTTTACATACCATATTTAATATGTCAATTTATCACTTTTCACACTTAGTTTAACTCTATTCAAGATGTATACTATTGTTTAGATTGCTTCTCTCAAATATCCATCAGATAGTTTGGCCTCTTTCAACATTGTTCTTACCATCTCCATAATATTCCTATTCTTTCTCTCAAAACATCAATTTTTCTATGGAGTTATTGTATTAGATTAGTGCCTTTTAATCCCATGCTTCTCAAAATATTCTATGCACTCATTGGAGGTGAATTTTCCACCTTTATCAAATCTTAAAAATTTGATCTTTCTTCCCATTTCATTTTCAACCACGGATCTAAAGATCTTAAGTTTCTCAAAGTCTTGAGATTTTTACTTCAAAAAGGTTACCCATGTCATCCTGAATAATCAACTAAAAATAACATAATTTAATGAACTCCTTTTTATCCTTTTGTCTTGGTAAGACCACAAAGATCAGTATGGACTAATTGCAGAGGCTTTATAGTAAAATATTATTTTCTTTGAAACTTGACCCTTGTTAACTTTCCTAATTTACATTCTCTACATGTAGTATCTATGGGTTTGGTTATCTTGGGCATATGTCTTACACACTTATTCAAACTTACTTTGACTCTATTATCAAAATTGACATGCCACATTCTGCTATGACGTAACCAGCTTTCATCAACCTTTCCTATGAGGAAACTATTATTATTTACTTCAACAAGATTATAGATATTATTCTCAGTCCTTTTCCCTTATACAATTATTTTTCCATATCTCTTTAGCTTGTATCCTTCAACATCAATATGCCCTTATATCCATTGTCACACATTTGGCTAACATTTTGTATATTATGGTTTAATCCTTTTAAATAAATAACATCATGTGTATGAAGCTTACCATCTATGTGTAGGGTTCCTTTGCCTTTGATTTTTATGGTTGTGTTGTCTCCCAAGCTAATAGTTCCTTCCTTGCACTTGCTCAGCATGGTGAATATGCTCTTTTCACTAGTCATTTGCTTTGATCACCCACTATCTATCACCTACAAGTTTTTTTCTTTGGCATGGAGTGATATTTGAGCAATCAAGGATTGATTTTTCACTTTCCACATTTTCTTGGGTCTCTCATATGTCATTTCATTTTGTTTATCAATGACTTGTGAACCTTTGTTCTTATTAAGAGACTTGCCTTAATTTACATTGTATCCTTTTGACATTGTAAATTTGGTCCTATAATGCTTAGCTATGTGACCAAAATTATTACAATTGTAACACATTATACTTGAATCTAACAGAGGAGCAAATGAGTTTCTACTAACAAAATTAATTCTTCTAGTAGGAAAAAATATATACTAAATATCCCTATGACCAAAATGATTAAAATTGTAACAACAACCATAAAAGGATGAATAATACATGGTCATAACATTCTTTGGTGTAGTATAATTAACTTTCATACAAATTTGTTTCTTCAAGTCTATTTCTTGATTATATCCTTCTACATCTTTGATTTTAGACCTTTTCCAAGAATTTAATATCCTCACTTTATATTTGTTTGGATCATTCACAGTGTCCTTATTGACCTTATCTTTCTTTACTTTTACTCCTCATCCTATCTTGAAATTATCATATAAGTTGGTTGACGTACTAGTTGATGAACCATTTCATTTCTCATAACCAAGATCAGATTTTTCATTTGAAGGCTTCTGAATATTGATTAATTCATTAGGAATGTCTAATTCTTTTGTGAAATTTATAATTTTATCTAATTAAATTTTTTCCTTCTCAATTTATTTCCTCAAATCTACTATTTATTCCTCAAGATTCATGCATTATTTAGATTTTGTCTGTAGTTCCATCTTAACTACTTATATTCTCTTATCCTCCTCAAGTTGAGTTTTTAGAGTCACTATCATTGATTGGATTTGTCAAGTTACTTTTGCCAAAACTTCTTCTATTTTGAGTTCTCTTTTCTTATTTTCTCAATCTCTTCTAAAGTACAAATTATTTCACCTTCTATATCAATTTCACCTTCCTCTTCTTCATCCCAATATTCATCTTCATCCTATTCTTGATTTATGGGTGTGGATTATTCTACCATGAATAGGAATTATTTTCCCTTTACTACAAAAGAACAGTCATGATCATCATCCAAACTATCACTATCACTACCCTTCATTGAGTCACTATCTTATTTTTTATATAAACCTTTCTTACTCTTGAAGAAGTTCTTCCTTTTTGAATAGTGAGGTTTCACCTTTTTATTTCTCTCTACTTGCTTAGAAATGTCCTTTTTATTATAAGGACATTTGGTAGCAAAGTGTCCTACCTTACCATATTTAAAGCATTTGGACGGTAGCTTTCCTTTATATTTTATTAATCCTCTCTTTATTTTTCTGACAAATTTAACTTCTTCTCCATCAATCTCCTTAGATTCAGATGTGGATATTTCTTCTTTTACTTGCTTTGCTACTTTGAATGCAGCTTCTCTTTTGAAGATGTCCATCTCTCCCATTCTCACCTCATAGGTTGTGAATGTTCCATGCAACTCATCAATAGTGATTTTATCCAAGTCTTTTGATTCTTATATTACAAAGATTTTCACATCATATCTTGATGGAAAATATCTTAATACCTTATTGACTATGGTTGATTCTTCCATTTCTTTTCCAAGACCTCTGATTGCATTCAATATTTCATCTACCTTGAGGAGGTATTCAACAATATTTTCCTCTTCATTCATCTTAAGAATATCAAACTACACTTTGTATGTTTGTATCTTGGCTTGTTTCACCTTGTCATCTCCTTCATAGATGCTCTTTAACTTATTTTAAATGTCTTTTGCACTTTGACAATGCATAACTTTGACAAACTCCAAAGTTGATTGTCCACAAAGAATAGCATTATTTTCCTTGGCATTATTTTCATATGCCTTCTTGGTACCATAATAAATAGGATCTATATATCCACTTACTATAGACATCCATACATCAATTCCTAATGATGACATATATGTTTCCTTTTATATGCTCCAAAAAGCATAGTTGGATCCATCAAATAGAGGTTCTTTGTTTAAGGAGGATCCTTCTTAAATATTCAGTGTATTCACTGACCAAGATTTACCTGAGCTAATTAAGCTTCTCCTAAGGAACTCTAGGCTATGATACTGATTTTTGAACAAAACAATCTATTGAGAGGGGGGTGAATTAGTATATCATCTATAACTAGTTCTTTTAAAAATTTAGAGGAGATACAAATTAATATGAATATTAAAGAATAAATGCAAATATCACACACACACACCAAAAAAAAAATCATATTTCACCATATTTATACATGGAAAACCCAAAGGCGAAAACTAGGGTGAGAATATCTACTAGAATCTATTATTCTAATCTAGCCTCACGGTTAAAACACCTCATTGGCAAAACCACATTAGTTATATTTAAGGACATATATCCTTAGGAGACACCAATCCCCTAAATGAGCACCAAATCATTTTTTTTGAAATCACAAGCCAATGAAAACTATGGAGATACAAATCCAATGTATAAGATAGATTCATGAAAGAATCCAATTCTATTTCTCTATTATAAGTCTAGTTTGTAAATACAGAATCTCTGCACATTCTCTATATATTCTTTCTTCCTCTTTGCTCAATATATACACAATCTATTTTTTCCCTTTCTTCATCTCTACCTTACATCTCAAATTGACATACTTTGAGTTGCTCTGATAGCACGCTTTCTGTAATTATAATGACATCAGTGGTAACAACACACACAAAGTTCTAGATGTCACATATATGGGAAAATGAGCCTAGGGTTTCATATTTGAAATGTGTTCACACTTAAACTCCCCTTAATTGGTTCTAGTTATTGATTCTTATTTAATGTGACTTTAACACATATGCTTTCTCATGTCTTAGTTCATGCATCACACTGTAATGTTCAAATCTCTTTACTATATTTGACAACTACTAGATATAGGTCATAACTACACTACTTCCTTAATTAAGGATTGATTGGTTGGATCAATCAATCTTGAGCTCCATGTAGAACTTTCAAACTAACCATTTATCTAGTCATGTCTTTAGACAAGGATTTTTCATCTTGTCTTTGGCACCATTCATAGTCTATCTTGAATCGTTAAATTTCTTGTATGCACTATTTCAAAGCTTGAAATAGAACCATCGATCTATTTATCCAAGGTTACTCAAGTCATTGGATCTTTTAAAATAACATGTATTTATTCTTGCATTAACCCTCAAGCTCTCTCTTGCATCTTTCTATCTCCTATATGATTGGTTTTCTTTCACTCATTTTTATTGTCTTAGACATGCTTGATATTTATCTTTGCCTATATGCATTTCGAGAGTTTGTCATGAAAGACTTTTGGCTTTTTCAAACTAGCTTTGTGTCCTCCACAATTGTCCTTCAACACTTTTAAGTTTATTTTTTCTTCAATCAAACTACCATTTGGGATTTTTTAAACTATTTTTGAGAACTTTAAAAGTGTCCTCCAAAAACTCTACAAATGTCTTTTCTTCATTCAAACTATCCTTCACAAAAATTATTGCAAGATTTTTATCTATGTTCTCTTTGAGACAATTTTCATAGGATTTTTGTCGAAGAGCCCTTCAAGACAATTTCTATGGGATTTTTTTATAAGTTCCCTTTGAGATAATTATCGTGGGATTTTTGTCTAGGTGCCCTTTAGGATAATTTTTGTGAGCTTTTTGTGTAAGTGCCCTTCAGGACAATTTCCTTGAAAAAATGTCTAAGTACCTTTTGGGACTTTAAAATTGCTCTTCATTTCTTCACTCATATCTTTAAATTCTTTTGTGTAGGACACATACCTTTTAAATTTTTTGCAATTCTCCATATACCCTTTGTGTTTTTGAAAAGATCCCTTTAGAAGATTTGAATTGTCCATTTACCCTTTGACATTTTGAAAATATCCCTTAAATTTTTTGAAATGTCCACTTTCCCTTCAAAGTTTTTTAAAATATCCATTCATAACTTTTGAATGGTCCACTTTCCCTTTAAATTTTTTGAAAATAACCCATAAGAACTTTTTAATGGTCCACTTTCCCTTAAGACTTTTTGAAAAGATCTCGTCATAACTTTTGTTTGGGATAATTTTTTTGAAAGAATTCTCCAAGACACTTTCTCTAAAAGAATTCCAAGTGGCACTCATTTCCTTTATAAACTTTGTTGCAGACAATTTGTTCGATAAAGGCTTAGCCAATTTTCACAAAAAAAAATCCTTCAACATTTTCCCAAAAGAATTCCATTATTTTTTATGGGCCTTTTGTCTAAGAGAATTATCTTTACCAATATTTTTGAAAGAGTTCCCTCAACAAATACAAAGGTAAAAAATTGACTAAGTATGGACACTTAGTAGGCTTTTAACTGAGGAACAACCTTATATATTTGTAACATTTGCTTTATTCATCCCTATGACAAAGCACTTAGACCACAAAGAATAGACACAAACTTGATTATGATAGTGTGATGATTTTCTTTAGATGCTTCTATATGTCCAAATGTTGATAAAATAATCCTATGTGCTTAGCCATATATTTTCAATATAACCATGTGAGTAAAGTCATTCAATGTACACACACAAGTATATACAACTCAACACCTTTGACATTAATGCATGATAGCACATGCTTCCTTTGACATCAATGATAATTCTTCAAATCTCAATGACTATGTCTAACATATGTCTACTTTGGATATCTATTTTAGAATAAGTCAAGTGAAGTGCCAAGGAATAGTTTTGGTCTATAAAATGTTAAATATTAAGAGTAACATACTTGGCATCCTCACCCATATCATACAAAAGGAGATTCAAGAATATTTCTATTTGATCCTATAAAGGGAGGTATGACTGATTGTTAGTTGTACATAATAGTTCTTTTCTAATTCCCCTATGTGCCTTGAGCACATGTGTGTGTCTTGTGTGTTTACTTTCTTTATTGCCTTTGCTTTGTGTGGTTGAGGTAGCCATTAGTTTTCTTATTTTGGTCAATTTTATGGTCAATGGTCAAATATTTTATTATTTGTCTCAGTCCTTAGATGACTTCATAAACCCAATGGACTAATAAGGCTACTGGCCTGATTATTATAGTAGGCATACCACCCCTATAAATCACTAATTTGTTGACCAAATTTGACTTTTAGGTCAAATTGGGGAGCCCTTAGTAAAAAAATGGATTTTTAGGTCTATAAGGTGGTATAATATATTTTCATGAGGTGTTTTATAGGTTTATTAATGCCAAATAATTTTATATTAGCTTTGCCAAATTAGTTTTTATGTCCTTATATCATTTTTGGGTCGTTTAAGGGGTAAAAAAGGTGTATTTAATCCTTTGTATGGGTTTATTGGGAAATTTAAATGTTAAAAAAGGCTGATGTCATGTAAAATGTGTCCACTTAAGTCTTAAATAACTAGTAAAACTAAAATTTGTAGGTTATGGAAAAGAAAGGATAGATTTCTAGAGAAAGAAGAAGAAAATAGCACTTGTATGGTCTCTTTGGGAAGTGTGCCACATGGTATAGTGTTAGGGGATGTAATTTAATCTTCATTATCTCAAATACATATTTTAAATGATCTTAAAGTGTCATTTATAGGCCAAAACCATTTAATCTCTTTTCATCCTTCTTAGCATAGAGAAGTGAAAATGGGTTCTTGATTGGTATGATTAGCACAGGGGGTTTTAAAAAAATGCTCTTGTGGGAATATTATACAATTATAGACCTCAATTTTCATAGAAATAAGTTTGAGAATTATAAATTTTACTTTAAAAATCATTCATTTAAAGTTGACTATTCAAAACTACCTGCTAATCTATACACCCTTTGGGTTTTACTTTGGTTTAGGAGATTTCATACAATCTAGTTATTAATCTTGTTTTTAGAGCATATTAAATTAATCCTATAATACTTTCCATGATTGGTGTTAGATTTCAAGTTGTTTTGATAAGACAAATAACTCAATTTTTCAGGAGTGTGTCACCATGAATAGTTTCAATCAATTTTCCACTTGTAAAAGTTTGAATTTCATATAGAGGACTTGTATAACATGTTCATAAGTGTGTTTAAGGTTTTTAAGTCTTGATTCATCCTTGTATATCATATGTTTGTGGCCTAATGTTTCATATTATGTAAAGGAGGAGATTGTAATAGTCATATTAAACATTCTCACATATTTTGTCATGTTAGCACACTTATAGGTGCTTTTGGGAGTTGAATTCCCATTAAAATGGAGGTATTTATACTTGTTTTATACACTTGATGATATGAGTATGTTTTTATAGGTGTTAGGATAGGCTCTAATCTCATTTATAACCTTTAAACCATGTCTACTACCTAAATCTATAGTTACTACCTGCATACACACATCCTAGTGCATAGGTGTTATATAGAAGCCCTATATAACATGTTCATAAGTGTGTTTAAGGTTTTTAAGTCTTGATTATTCCTTGGTTAGCATATGGTGGTGGCCCAAGTTTTCATATGATGCAAAGGAGGATATTTTATTAGTCATATTAAACATTTTCATATATTTGGTTAGTTAGCACACATGTAGGTACCTTTAGGAGTTGAATTCACATTAAAAGGGAGGTATTTCTACTTATTTCATACCCTTTTATGGTGTGAGGATGTTTTTTGAGGTGTTAGGTTAGGATATAAACTCATTTATATCATTAAAACCATGTCTACTACCTAAATCTATTATTGATGCCTACATACACACATCCTAATGCATGCCTATAGGGTCATACTGACATCATGATGATGCATAATGAGATGAACATGTGTCTCAAATTTTTATAATTTATATAATTGTATTATGGATTTTAAATGAAAGTATCAAGGTTCATGTTCATGAAAGGTTATCATAGTTTTCATGTTCAACTCAATGTTGGGCACTAAATACTCACCTACAGGTGGCCTAAATAGGGGTTGAGATGTTTAATAGAGTACTAAATCACGTAATGAGACCTCACTTGAAGCCTTATAAGTTTAAAATACCATAATTGATATATCTAAACTTCTATATAATTAAAAATAGATTTCAGATCATTTGAAGAGCTCACATGACCATATTTTGGTCTCTTGTCCCTAAAAGAGAAAAATAAAGACCTAGGAGGTTTTGTAGGTATCTTAAAACATGCATACAAATTATCCCAAGGCATATAAATAGATTAATCATGTAGCCTCCACCTATAAAAATGACTTCACATAGTTTGGAAAGAAGATGATAAGGGAGAGATAGTGTTCGAGAGCCTCAAAGTTGTTTATAAAACCACTAAAAGCATGTAATGGTGTCTACAAGCTAGGAGCTCCAAGAGGTGATTTCATTATCAAGTTATAATACAAATCATCCCACATGTTTTAATTGAGTTACATGGCCTAAATAAGTATTAATTACCGATTGAACACTAAAGGGAGATCATCAACCTTTTTAACACCTTCCAAAACACCTACAGTCTGTACAAGGCCTAATATGCACCTACAATAGGGTCAAATAGTAGCCAATAGGGAAATGACCTTAGATTGTTACTAAAGTGATGTTTGAAGGTTTTTAAAGAAGATTATTTTTCCAATGAATTCATTGTCACCTTAATGGATTCATTTAGGACTTCTCAAGCATCATGATCAACCTCAATTAAGGCAAAAAGCCACATACAATCAAAAATCTTGAAACAAGGTAGTGACGTAGAGATTGGGGTTAAGGTGATGGTGAAGGTTTATAA
Source organism: Torreya grandis (assembly GCA_037957365.1). Lineage (NCBI taxonomy): Eukaryota > Viridiplantae > Streptophyta > Pinopsida > Cupressales > Taxaceae > Torreya > Torreya grandis. The sequence goes on along the minus strand of JARHVA010007496.1, from coordinate 651,081 downwards.
AGAGTGTTTATAACTTAATAATATTATGTAACCATAAATGGTATTCAAGATGAGTCTGTAACATCAATATAAGCCAATTTAAAGCCACATGAACACTCATAGGCACCTATAGGTAGAGTACATTAGTTAAGGTAGTTGACTCATTTTTTAAAGATTAAAGAGCATGGGAAATAATTGGTAAGAGTTCACACATGATGAGGTATTGAGTTACCATCTCAGTGGGGTATGTTTGATGACATATTGAGTTACCATCTCATTAGTTAATTTGGATTATCACCTCCATTAGATTAGTTTTTTTTTCATTTATCTTTCCCCATTTTCATCCCTAAGTTTAGTTTTAGGTTTAATCTTAAGTGGTACATCAAGGGAGATAACCCTATCTAGAGACTCACCTCATTTCTTAGGCTAGTCTAGAGGTGATTAAATTATGCCACTTGGATGAAGAGAGATTTTAATCCACTCAAAGGGTGGAAATATAAGTGATAAAAGTTACTTTTGTGATGTCTATAGGTGTCTTTTGTACCTCTTAAACCCTCCTTAAGAATTTACTATGTCCTTTTACTTTAGATCTCCTTGAAATTGATAATCTCAATTGTTGATTATCTCTTGTGAATTGGAATTTAGACCTTTTGAGCCTTATAAAGTCCTCCTTAGTATAGGTGGTCCTATTTGAAAAGGGACAGGCTTGTAGGTGCCTTTTAGCGTTGTAGGTATAATTTTTGAGAGGGTATGACTATATTTATTGCTCCCTTCCTACTTGACTAAATTTATCATCATCAATGCCCAATTTAATTAAAAATGTTTAAGGTTTAGGTTATACTTTTATAGTTTCCTTATATGACCAACACCCTTATCAACTGTAGGTGAGTGTCAAGTATAGTCCTATAGGTCATGTCTTGGGGTATAAATCATGATGTGTCATTTTCTATCTCAAAGATATGATGACACTCTTCAAAAACATTAATGACCTTAAATAAGTGAATCAAAACCTATTAATATACATTCTAAGCATGATCTTCCATTAGAGCTTGTTATAGGGTGAATTTTATAGTACCATTTATAAAAACTATGGACTATATATAGACCTTAATAAAGGTTCAATAATGATTTTATCCTTCATAAGCTCCCTTATTATGTTTGATGAGGTCATTTTAATATAGACCATATGGGGGTATATTAACTTGTAATATTTTGATTTGTGTCTTTCATGACATATGCCTATGTTCTTCTCTTGTTGTAGGAAATCATATTAAAATAGTGCTAACTTTAGGGTCTACAAACCTACTATCACCTTCATGATTATCTCTTCACCTCATACTATGGATTGATTAATCTCCTTAATTATTGAACAAGGTCTTGTCACCTTGAATATTTATTAACCTTTATGATCACACTTTGACTATGTAACCTATTGTAGGTCTCATCTTGAATGACTGTATATAATGTTTTGCAGGTATATATATGTCCTTTTGATGCTTGAGATGGAATATTATCAAATTTACACTCTCAAAGTATTAATTTTATTGAATGAAAATAAGTGAATGGATTATGAGGATGAATAATGCTATAAAATTATGCAAAGAGGGTATGATGAGGTACAAAACATAATGATAAATACAATAGTGTGGCAATGGTATGGGGTGAGTGAGATAGAGGTGGGATAGAAGCACTAGGAAACATGCTAGGACAATCTAAAGGATCATATACAAACATGCACACCTCATCATCATATCATATAAATTTGTATTCCATTAAAGGATGTCAAAGAGCCAACATTGAAACATAGGTTTCTACTAAAAACCTTAAAATATGCAAATTTATTTAAAATATGCTAAACTAGCCCATTTGAGACACTTGAGAGCACTAATATGGGGTAAGACATGGATATTTTTGATAACTTATTTGGGAAACTTTCTTAAGAACATGAAAACATGAATTAAATTAATGCTTATAATCAAAACAACAAAGCTTGAAAATCCTCTCTCCAAAATGGTACAATTTTTCCTCAGAGGCATGCCAAAATGTAGACTAGACTAATTTTCTTTGATATCTTTGTTTTACCTTTAAATTTTTTAATAAGGACTGAAGGAGGCCATGGAAGGGTATATTAGGTTCCCAAGAACCTTTGAAAACTTGAATTTTATGAAAATATTGCTCTAGTGAGGAGAACTTGAGGAGAACTTGTTTCCTTCCTAGTTAAAATACTACAAAATTTATCTTGACTTCAAATGGATGATTCATGAAGGTGGATAAGACAATTATAGAACCACTTGATCCATTAGGAATCCCTCTGACTCTAATTTCTTGGCCCAAAATTTTAGATCTATACCTATACTCTCCAAACTATACCATCATCAAACCTGCAAGCAAGTACTTTTATGAAAAATTACCAATTATTTGGAGATGAATAGTTTTGGGCTTGTATGGCCTCCAATTTCCATGAAAATCTTGATAAATCTTTGTCATGTCCTATTATTTAGATTTCATGATCTTGATATATGGAATTTAGTATGGATCCATACTTTGCCCTTGAAAATGAAAGAAAAGAGCTTCTTTTGGCCTTTTAAAATTAAGTTAATCTTTCCACCACAAATATTATAAGAAAATAGAAGCATTGTGTAACATACAAAATGAAAACACAAGTTTTAAATATTTTGCATAGTTTTGGGGCTAAAATTAGCATGTGTGAGTTAAAAATGTTCCTTTTCACACCTAAAACATATCAAAACATCCTTTTTGAATTTTAAACTTTATGTTAAGGTAGGAATGATGTTTTTGAAAATATTTAAAGGTATTTTTAGATAATTAATGGCCTTTTTGACTTCCATTTAAACATTTAAGACCAAAAAATTACTCTTTTAGGCCAAAATACACCTATTTGACCAGCTTGTAGAGTCTACTGACAAGACATTAGAAAGTTTCAGATTATATGGGTTGGTGTTTGGCCTTGATAGGCCAAATTACCAACATTAAGAAATCATACATAGTATTTATTATAATGAAAGCATAATATAAACATCATATAGTATATGCATTTATAAATATGTTATACTCTAAATGGACTAGTATTCTATGCATAATTCTCATGAGTATTATGTATAGTGGTAGATGCATATACATACTTATCTAAGAATAATTATTATTTTAAATAAAACACAATATAACTAGAATGATTTAGTTTAGAACATATTCAAAAGATCATCATTGAATATCTAAAATACATAGTCATATATAAATCATATATATCAAGGAATATAATGGTTTAGTTATTTTTCCATAATCAACTCATGTTTTCCAGCTAAGATTTATGTACCAATACATTTGAAAAATATTTTAATTTTCCTATATAGCATAAACTTGGAAACATACTCAGTCATTCATATCAAAGAGAGCAAATTTATTTATACACACACACACACACACACACACACACACACACACACACACACACACACACACACACACACACACACACACACACACACACACACACACATATAAGCATGAAATATTATATAGACTCAGCTATATACTATATTGATATCATTTCATTAACCTAACTATCTCTAAATCTAATTTTTTTATGGTTCAAATTAATATATCTGATCATACAAAAACTAATAGGTTAGATATGTTAGGTGTATATATAATATTAATATAGGCTTAAACATAGGCTATTGAATGATTTGATTAAGGCCTATAGTTTGTAACCAAATACCTTTGTATATATATACAAATTAATTATAGTTTCACATATTTCCTTAAATTAATAATTTAAACCAAACCTGGTTCTTACACTATAACTATAGTCCTTGCTGTATTATTCATACTAAAATGCACATATAAAACTACACAGAATAAATAAGGCACCTTAAACCTTTGTTAAGTTTCATTTCAAGACCTAATATATAGTTGGAAGGACTAAAACTAGTTTATAAATTACATATTTATACATTGATATATGCATACTACATGAACTATTATGTATATGGATATACCCATGTATATTATGTAATGAAGTGAGTCTTTAATTATAAGCCACTCTTGTTCTTTTCTAGATGTATAATGAACTTATTATAGTTGTTTGGGTCTATTAACAATAATATATTATTCATCTATATATATTTAAATTGATTTTATTCCTCATACATTATCCCAAATAAACCCAACTAATAGCTACATAACTAACTCGAGTAGTATATATGTTTATTTACAAAGTTTACAAAATAATTTAACCAATAAGGTATTCTCTATTAATTATAAAATATTAACCCTTTAAGCTTTACCTAGTGTTTTCCACCATCCAAAAAATATACATAACCCCTTATTGTATAATTTTACTAAGTTTAAAGTTTGTAGAAAACACATTACACTCATCTCGTATAGGGTTTACTCAATAATATTTTAATTCATAACAAGGATTTCAAAAACCAAGTCCATTTGAAGCTAGGCTTTCAAGGTATATACTTGGTTCTATGGATGGCTGAGCTATCCATAGGGCTAAGTATTTATCCCTCTAAATTTAGTTTCATAATCATAATACAAGTAAAAACCCTTGAAGATTTATTACCATAATCATCTTAGCATAAATATGAATCTTAAAATGAGACTAACCTTATAAGTGAAATATGTTATGTCAATGATTCAAATTTGCCTCCCACTATTGGCTTAAACCCCCTTCTCTTCTCTACCTCCCATATTGTACTATCCCCTAATAGGCCTCCATTCTCCACATTATATCTATTTGCATGTTTAATTCATGAAATTAATTTATCCCTTTTCTCTAAAAACTACAAGGGATATTCAAGACTGTGTCAATGCATGGAAACCAACTCATAGTCATCAATAGAAAATAAACAGTCTCCCTCAATTTACTCATATTCTTCCATAATGAAACTTAGTTTTGGCCTAAGCCCTTGCTAACACCAATCAATTCCATAATTAAAAACCCTAATCTCAAACCTTCCCAATTTATTAAACAATAAATAATAATTATAATATCACTTTAAACTTTTTATGCATGCCACGTCGACTTCAAAAAATTATTCAAAACATTTTAATTTCAAATTGACAATGTCAACTAGTATAAATTCAATAACCAAAACTTTTACAAAATAAAATGTCTATCAAAATTTATAACCATAAATCAAGCACACTGATGTTACTAATACTTCTATTGTTGACATTGCCTTAGTATAGGTTAGTACTAATTCCTTTGACTTTTACAAAGTTGTTAAGACTTCACACTTTTGATAATAATACTAACAGTGATATAGAACAAGAATTTATTGATAATTATTAATTAAAATACAATTAATTTTAGCACCATGACTATTTAATAATATAATTGAATTCTATGAAAGTCCTTAAATTATTATTAACAATAATAATAACCTTCCAAGCATGACATTAATAATCACTTGAATACTCAAATCAAGCAAAGTAATATAATCCAATCTACTACTATAGCAATGCATACCAAAAAATATATTATCATGCCACACACAGTTATATCCATAGATAGTAGTGAGCAATGCTAAAAAATTAATAGATTCACCTATTTTTTAAATCAACATCATATGAGTAAATCTAATTATGACAACCATAAATTAAATGACACAACTAAATCAACATGATCATCAAACATAAATCAAGATCACAAATGAAGCATATTAGCAATCATTTAAATACAAATAACACAAAAGACTTACTACAACTATCTAAATTAATAAATGAATATAAATTATGTTAAAATGTCATGGTGTGTGTGTGGGTTTCTATTTATTCAATTTTCCATCCCCTAACACCTCCATCTATCATGTAAATTAAGCAACATATAACTACCCATAATCAACATATGAAATCAAGCTTAACTAAATAATAATTAATCATATAAAAACCATATAAATCCACTAATCAATATGTTATTAAGATTAGAGAGAAATTGGGATGTGACATAATTTCCCCCTAAATTTGGTTATCATCTTGATGACACTTATTGAAACATAAGTTATGAATTTAAAACATTATTCAATAGAAATGTGGAAACAACCTATAAAACTAATCATAATCCTCCTAAGTAACACTATATTCAGAATATTGGTCCCATTAGACCTTGCACTATGACACATATATAACAAAAACTAAGTGAGTGTCAATTATTTTTATTGGATCTACTATGACCACCTCAGAATCTAGACCCTAAAAAGCATTCTAATCCAACACATGTGAAGGATAAAAAACATAATTTTTAAGATAAGACACATGGAAGATGTTATTTAAAAGAGATAAATATGGTGTAAATTTAATCCTATACACTACAATATTAACAACTTACAAAATCTTAAAGGGTCCCACATATCTAGGGGAATGGTTCACTCACTTCTCAAACTTAATCAAGATTTTCTTAGGCTTAACCCACATAAATATTTTATCACCTACATAAAAATACCTTATTTTTCTCTTCAAATCAATATAACTTTTCTATCTATTATTTTCCTCAACTAACCTCCATCTGATTGTCCTTACTTGTTATTACATTTCCACAAGCATCTCAGGTCCAAAGACTACCCTATCCTCTAACATGTCTCAACTGATTGGTGTTTTAAACCTCCTATTGTATAATGCCTCAAACATATCCATATTTAAATCTTATTGGTATGTGTTGTTTTAATAAAAATTAACCAATGGAGGGTACTCATCTCACTTATATTACTGATCTATGCATTATATATGAAAGAGATCTTATAAAATGTGGTTAACTCTCTTTGTCTATCCATTAGTTTTTGGGTGATAAAAAATGCTAAAATTTAATTATGTACCTAGATAATATCTAAACACACTATTCATGAGATTCATAAGTGTTTTTGGAGCATTTATCAACCTAAAAGGTAACATTATCAACTCATAATATCAATACCATGTCTCAAATGTTTTTTTAGAATATCCTCATCTCAGATTCTCAATTGATGATACCCGAATCTAAGATAAATCTTGGAAAAGACTATTACCCTTACATCTGATCAAATAGATCATTATTTTAAGGCATTATATATTTTTTATTAATCAACACCTTGTTCAACATCTTACAATTAATACATAGGCAAAGAGTACCATCCTTCTTCTTAATTAAGACTATTGGTACACCCCATGGTGACATATTTAAATCAACACTTTCAATAACAAATCATAAATTTGAGACTTAAACTTAACTAATTCAATAGTTTTTATCTTTTAAGGTACCTTAAACTATAGTTATGATCCAGATATGATGTCAATTGAGAAATCAAACTCACATTTGGGTCACAAGTAGGAAATTCCTATGGAAACACATCTTGAAATTTCCTTAGAAAGTGATAATCCTTAGTGGATGTTTATTTATATTCTTCCATCTCATTTATATTAACAATAATTTATTTGCATCCATTATTATGATATTTCTTGAGTTGAATTTTAGAAATCTACCTAAGATTAAACTCTCTTTTATCACCCTGAAGTTGTGTCTAATTTCCAAAATCATCTTGACACTCCACCTTCTTCAAATAATAATCAACATTAGATATATGAATTCCAAGAAAATTAAATCATAGGATCACATCATATGACCCTAATGGTGAAATATATAAATCTACCAATGTAGTGAGTTTAGGTAACCTAATCTCAGATTCTACTAAACACTTTTCAACCTTGACCTTTGACTCATTCCCATATTAAACTGACCATGCATTTGACATAACTCTAACTTTTATAGAAAATTTTAAGTATTTTAAGAGAAATAAAACATGTTATTTCCATCATGTAAAAAAAATAGGAACTATATTATCAAATAAAATACCTAATAGTTTAATGGGTGAAGATTGATACTCATCCTGATGAGTGTCAACAGTTTCATGAATCCACTGCTTTAATTTTCCTTGTTGATAAGTAGAACCATTATTATTTGACTTGTCCTATGTACACTCTCAAGTGTAATGGCCACCATAATAAATAAATTACCCTCAAGGTGGTCCTTTCCTATTAGACTATTAGATTCCCTTGAAACCTCCACTCAAACCATTACTAGGTTTCCTATTCCTTGAATCATTATTGAATTTAGCATTATAGACCATGAAATGACTCTTTGAGTCTCCACTCTTTACTTCCAATTATTATTTTTCAAATTTAGTTTAGTACTTCAAATATTCTTCTTGAACTTATCTCTGACTTGGGCAAGATATTTTATTTTTTCTTCCTAATTGACTACCTTATCAAAATGACTACCTTATCAAAGTCCTAATCCATGGTAGATGGTCCATGCATATTCAACTCAAAATGAATTTGAGGTTTTAATCCCATAAAAAATTTCCTAATATTTAACCTATCATCCACATGATACTAAGGTACATAAGTTAGGAGCTTAATGAATCACTCTTAGTATTCATTCATAGATAGGTATCTTTGTTAAAGATCTTAAAATATGTAAGCTTATGATCAAAATATAGTTTTATAAGACATTATGACCTAAATAATGTCATAAATTGTTCCCAATTGGTGGTGTTAGAGTTGAGTTTCATCTTGAGCTTGTTATTTTCCCACTAAGTTGTTATTTTTCCAATGAATTGATATGCTCCCTATAATTCTTTGGTGACCTCAGAGTAATTTGAAATCTCAAACTATTTCTCCATGTCTAGAAATCATGGTTTAGCTCCATCTCCCAAAAATTTTACATTGAACTTGGGTGGATTTAGATTTTTCATAACTCATGCCAGCTTTGTAACTACTTGAGATCTTACATCTTATGGCACTTCTACATGCCTCTGCTCTTGAGGATTTTCCTACTCAATAGGATGCTTTTTAGGTTCTTCCTTAACATTATCCTCTACATGCCCATGCAATTTCTATTCTAGGTCCATGATTTGGTACCTAGTTTATTACATGGTTGAAAGGATCTTATCCAACTTTGTAGCTTGCTCAATGGTGAGTTGATTTAGATTAATGGGAGGATTATTATTTGAGGTACCCTCACCTCTTCGTCTAGCATGAACCATTATAATTTATGTTTAATAAGATAATAATTTTTCATTAGCAGACACATTAAGTCCTAGAGTTTAATTCTTAGCTCTATTATCACAATATAACAACCTCACTAAATTTTACTAGAATAGAGTATTTTTTTCAAAATTAATTACATAAATTCATCTAACAGATCTCATCATGTTGAAATCTACAAAGGTGATATTTAAATAAATATATTTTTTTTAAATAACCTTATTAGAGGTCTATATCTAATCCATTTAGCTAATGATCACCATAACAGTAATATATCAAAATAGGTATAATGCTAAATATACAAATAAAGACTAAATTAATTCATAGAATTAGTATTACAAATTCAGTGATGGATGATAAAACATTATGACCATTATTTTAAATGTAAATATGAATATAATATTTACATTCCATCAATAATAAATTTCACAATATAATAATGCAATGATACAAAGCTCCATATAGCATGAGTGTCAATGAACTCAAAGTATCCATCAATAATCTCAAGTGCAGTCTCTAGTGTAGTACCACTATGAGGAGGGAGAGCATCATCCAAGTGATTTTACACACCAAACATAGACCATCAATACCCTACACTATCTCTTAATAAGGGAACGACCCTCCCTTCATGGATGGGTAGATAATGATGATGCAAGAATCCAGAGTGACAAACTAGAACTCATGTGTTGTAAGATAACTAATACATGATTTATTCCATAAATAAATACATTATAACATGATATATTACAAACATGTAAACTATATCAAACACATGAAATGACAATGTTTAACTATAAACATTACTTTGGCCAAAATTTTCATATATTTATTGATCTCTAGGATAATTCAATTTCATACACACCACTTAATCGGATTACACCTCATCTTGCATTAATGGAACTAATTAAGAAATTGGAATGCATAAAACTTATTATTTAGAGTCATTAATGTAATTTTTTTTTTTATATAATAATATAAAAACCAATAACTTTGAGTAGAATATTTCCTATTAGCATATATAAGATATGCTAAGTACATAGATATATAAAACATACATTTATTCCATCAAATGCAATTAATTAAATCTTAATCATCTAATTTATTATATAATAATAAAAAAATTTAACAAATAGTCCTCAATAAAATCATACCATCTAGGTAATGAGATTATCAAGATATCGAGTTACAGATAATCAATATGTAACTCCTAATGTTATTTCATCCATCTGACATAACATTGTTCATCAAATTATTTCTTTATTTCATATTTCACAAATATAACAGTAAGCTAAAACATATAAACACATAATATGATCTATATTTAATATCTAAGACACCTTGTATTTAATGCTTCACCAAAACATTTAAACACATAACAAAACACCCATATTCTTTGTTATAATGAAATCATACCATAAACATTAGATAACATATGCATTTTTAAATATGTTAGACTCTAAATGGAATAGTATTATGTCCATAATTCTCATGAGTATCATGTATAATGGTAGATGCATATATGTAATTATCTAGGCATGATTCTACTTTTAAATATAAACACAAGATAACTAAAATGATTCAGTTCATAACATATTCAAGAGATCATCATTGAAAATCTAAAAGTACACAGTCATATATAAATCATCTATATCTATGCATATAATGGTTTAGTTATTTTTACATAATCAACCAAGATTGATTATCATGTTTTCCAACTAATATTTATTTACCAATCCATTTGAAAACCATGCTACGGTTCCTATATAATGTTAACTCAGAAACATACTCAATCATTTATATCAAATAGAGAAGATTTATTTATGCACACACACACACACACACACACACACACACACACACACACACACACACACACACACACACACACACACACACACACACACACACACACACACACACACACACACACACACACACACACACACACACACACACACACACACACACACACATAAACACACAATATTGTATATAATTATATGTCTACTATGGTGTTATCATTTCATACATGTAACTATTTCTAAATCCAAATTTTTTATGTTTCAAAGTAATATATCTCATCATACAATAATCAATAGGTTAGATATGCTAGGTGGATATATATACACATTATTATAGGCTTACACATAAGACATAAAATGATTCAATTAAGGCCTATATTTTGTGAGCATACACCCCTATATATGTATACAAACTAGTTATAGGTCTACATACTTACTTAAATCAATATTTTAAACTAGACCTAGTTCTTATACAATAATAATAACCCTTATTGCATCATACAGACTAAAATGAAAAGTTTAAACTATAGAGAGTAAATCATTCACCTTAAACCTTTGTTAAGGTTAATTTAAAGATCCAATAAATATAGTTGGAAGGACTAAAACTAGTTTATAAATTACATATATATACATTGATGTACTCATAATACATGAACTATTCTATACATAGATATACCCATGCATATTATGTAATGAAGTGAGTCTTAAGTGTAAACCACTTTTTTTTATTTTCTATCTCTATAATGAACTTGATATAGTTGTTGGGGTCTTTTATGGTAATATATTATTCATATATATATATATATATATATATATATATATATATATATATATATATATATATATATATATATATATATATATATATAGACTATATTTCTCATACATTATCCCAAATAAACCTAACTAGCATATGAGTAAATAAGTTGAGTACTATATATGTTTATTAATAAAATTCTAATGTCTTTATAAAGTTTACAAAATGATATACCCAACAAAGTCTTAGTGTATTCTTTTTTAATTACAAAAATATTAACCCTTTAGGTTCTACCTAGGCTTTTTTTCTAATCAGAAATATATAAAATCCCTTCTTGTATAATTTCACTAAGTTTAAATTTTGCACATAATACATTCATCCCATACAAGGTTTACCCAATATTATTTTTATGCATATCAAGGATTTCAAAAAATATATCCATTCAATGCTAGGGTTTCAGGGTATATACTTATTTTTTTGGTTGGTTGAGCCATCCACAGGGTCAATTATTTAACCCTATAAATTTAGCTTCATAACCATGATATAAAAAAAAACTCATGAAGATTTATTACCAGAATCATATTAACATAAAGTTGAATCTTAAAATCAGACCAACCTGGTAAGTGAAATCCACTATGCCAATGATTCAATTTTTCTTCCCATTGTTAGCTTAAACCACCTACTCTTCTCTGCTTGCCCTACCATATCATCCCCTCATAGGACTCCATTCTCCCCATTATATCTAGTTGCATGTTTAGTTCATGTAACTGATTCCTCACTCTTTTTCTTCCAACTCCAAGTACTAATAAAAACTATGTTATACATGGAAATGAACTCATAGTCATTAATAGAAAATCAATAGTCCCCTTTAATTTCCTAATATTATTCTATTAATAAAACTTAGTTTTGGCCTAAGCCCTTATTAACACCAGTCAATGCCATAGTTAAAAACCCTAATATTAAACATTCCCAATTTATTAAACAATAAATATCCCTCTAAAATTTTATGCATATCATATTGAATTCACAAAAAGTCACTGAAACATTAAAATTTCAAATGGCAATCTCAACTAGTATAAAGTCAATAAATAGACCTTCAACCAAATAAAAAGTCTATCTAGCATTATAACCATAAATCAAACATAATATGTTACTAATAATGCTATTTTTGACATTGCCTTAGCATAGGTTATTACTAATGCCTTTGAATTATAAAAAGTTTTTAAAAATTCACACTTTTTATTATAATACTAATAGTGATTTAGCAAAAGACCCTATCGATAATTATTAAGTGAAACACAATCACTTTTAGCACCATGATTATTTAACAATGCAATTGACTTATATGAAAGTTATTAAATTATTATTAACAATAATATAACCTTCCAAGCATGACATTAATAATCACCTCAATACTCAAATCAATAAAAGTAAGAGAATCTCGTTTACTACTATAGTAATACATACCAAAAAGAATACTATCATGCCACACATAATTATCTCAATAGATAGCAGTGAGCATTTATAGAACATTAACATATTCACTTATTTTTTGAAACAACATCATACAAGTAAATATAATTATGAAAACCATAAATTAAATCATGCAACTAAATCAATATGATCATCAAACATAAATCAAGATCACAGTTGAAGAATATTCATTGAAATGTAGATAACAAAAAAGACATATTACAACTATCTAAATTAAAAAATGAATATAAAATATGATAAAATATTGTGGTTAGTGCATGGGTTTCTAATTATTTGATCTATCATCCCCTAATGCCTCTATCGACACCACCCTCTTTGATGATGCCCTCCCTCTTTCACACTTTGACAGATGAATTTGTCCTGCATACACCTCACAATAATGGAGTTAGTTAGCCTAAAACATATATAATCCATAAAATATTGTTGTAATAACTAAAAAAAATTATCATGTGCAAAATATAAAAGTATAGCTAAAATAATCATGTAAATTAAGCAACATATAACTTCCTATAATCAATATATGAAATCAAGCCTAACTAAATAATAGTTAATCATAGAACAACCATAAAAATCCACTAATAAATAGGCTATTAGGCTTAGAGATAAATCAAGATATGACATACATAGACCACCCTAAGGTTGTTGGGTAATGATATTTTATCATGTGGCATCATCTCAATAATGTGTTTACTTTGGCACTTTACTAATTTCATTTCCCATAGGTATCTTTGAATAAAAACTAAGTCTTAAAGGAATTTTGAATAGGCCTGACGTTAGAAAATGTTAACATATGGCTCTAGTAAAATTTTAACAAAATACTAAGGCATAAAATATTTCTAAAGAGGCTTAGGACTACCAAGGGAGTGGCACATGACACCAGACAAAATTTTGAAGAATCGACTAAGTGTTTAAATGTTTTGAAAAGGGGATAAACTCACCAGGACCTATGAATGACTACTACATGTTGATAAAAGTATTGGAATGGATCTATGGCATACACCAACCTAAGAACCCATCAAGAAATTACTTGGGGAACATTAATTTTAACATAGTGCCCCCAAAAACCATCACCCTAAAAAATTCTAAAATCAATTAGATATTTTTGTTGTTTGACTCTTGTAGGCTCTGAGAGTGTTTTATGTTCATCAAGAGGGAAAATAATAAGGCCAAGAAGATTATAAGAAGTCCAAGAAGGTATTAATAAGTTTGGTAACACCCTCAAAATGCCTAAGTTCTAAAACTTTCATGGGCCTAACCTCACACTCATTTGATTTAATTCATGCATGCCAAGTCCTTTAATTCTCCCCCATGGTTTATTTGATGATGTGGATCAAGATTTTATTATTTAACTCAACTAAACCATTACCTTAATGGTAATAATTTGATAAATTTATTAAATAATTTTTTTGTCTTAGTTCCTACTCACTAATTCAAGTCCTAATAAAATCCATAGCATTATCTAAGATAATGATGACTGAAACACCAAGTATAGTCATAATTGCCTCATAAAAGTCCAAGATGTATGTTTCATTTACTTATTTGAGGGCAAAAACCTCTATCTGTCTTGTGAAATATTATATATATATATATATATATATATATATATATATATATATATTATAATCCACTTGTGTTCATCACTTAAAGGAGGGTTGATCATTCCAATGAAATATAGACCCCACTGAAAGAAGGATTAATTAGTTTGAATTGGATGAAGTGGAAGAGATGCTAGTATCGGCTTGATTCTAAAGAAGGAAATTTTTTTGCAACTTATTACCCACATATTAACATATTTAAAAAAACTTGGACAATAATTACTAGCCCTCATACTCTTGACAATAATGGTTTTGAGTGAGTAATTTCCTCCCAACAATCCATCGTGGAACTCTTGAAATATTTTGCTAATCTAATCCTACTCTATACATCTTAGGAAGACTCCATTGATGTATTTTATAAATTACACATCATTTATAATAGCATAAAGAATAGATTGAAACCTAAAATGTATTATTTTGGCTTTTTTAATCCTTTATGGATACTCACTTGACTGGATAAATGCCTTCGTACTCCAAGTTTAGCCATTATGAATATCTTAATTAAATGGTTGTTCCTCATACAACACAATAATTATTTTAATTTTAACTTATAGATCAACTATTAAATACTCGTACACCACTTTTCATTTAATGAGATCATTGATCTTGAATTCAATGTCATACTCTATTTTGGTGACCTAACTAGCTCTCTTTTCATTAGTATCTCTGCTCAAAATAAACTTTCACACCTAGATGTGAGACCATTAGCTAAATATTGTTATTAGAGAGGATGAGTATGAACTTATTCAATTCTCTAATGTAACTAACACTCATTTTTCCAAAAATATATATCTCACTACATAATATTTAAGAATTTGACTAAATAAAGAGATAAGTTGCCCCAATTTTTCACTATTTTGTTTTACTAAGATTGATGAGATGTTTTCATCTCCTTTGAAAGCATATAAGATAAAATATTTTGCATAGCATGGATTCAAAAGTATGGGGTCTTGGGATATTTATGTTTTGATTACTTTAAATCTATCCCTACCTTATCTTGTCTAGTGGAAATTGGCACTTTTTCTTTAGCATAGAGGTAACTGGCTTGACCAATGAAGCAAAGTTTGGTATAAATCTTCTCACATAGTTTGTCCTTCCAAAAAAGTTTTGGATAATTTTCTTCAGTCTTGATAGAGAAAGTGAGCTAATAGATTATTTTTTGTCTAGATCAATGGCCAATCTATCTTTAGAAATAATGTGTCCTAATAACTATCCCTCATGGACAATAAATATACACTTGTTTAGGGTTTAAATAAACCCCAAACTCTCTACATCTATCAAAGACATTCTTCAAATGACCCAAGTTATTAGCTACACATCTGGATAAAATAATGATATCATCAAGGCAAACAAGGTTCATATAATTTATAAGGCCTCTAAATACCATGTCCATATCTCTTTAAAAGGTGGAACCAGCATTGGTTATTTTAAAATGCATATTTTTATATGCATAAGTGCCCCATTTGGTAGTGAAGGCTATCTTAAATTGATGCAACTCTTACACTAATATTTAATTGTATCCGAAGTAGACATCAAGAAGTAAAAACCTCTTATCCCCTTATATAGTTTAGAGGATCTAATCCATGGGTGGAAGGGGATAGTGATCCTTGAGGGATGATCTATTCAAGTCTATAAAGTCCACACACAACCTGATCTTTCCATTTTTCTTATTTACTTAGATTAAGTTAGCTACCCAAGAAGAGTTATTAATTGGAAATATGATATTAGATTATATGATTTTGGTCAACTCCTTCCTCATCAATGGTTCCAAATTTGGGTTTATAGGAATCTAATTTTGCCTAAATACTTGGCATCAAGGTCCAGCTCAATTATATGATAGGCTAAGGTTGGGTCAAAACCCTTGAGGTTTTGGTAACTCCATGCAAATATATCATCATATATTCTAAAAAGGTTAACAAAATGTTCCTTTTTTAGGCTAAGTGTATACCTTTCTATCCTTTAAGAGTTTACTATCATAAATGATCATTGGATCATAATTCTCTTTTGTGACTATCATATTCCTCTTCACACCTTTGAACTGGTCTTAAGAGCTGAAGATGTTTTCTAGGGTGGCTAATCCTTTGGGAAAATTATTTCCTTTTAATTATATGATTTGATGTTCATAATGTGCCTAAAACCCTAGCTAATTTTTCGTAAAAAAATCTGCCTCCCATTGTATTAAATTGATGATTTTCTCTTCACTCACAAACACTTACCAACTAGCATCATTATCAAGCATTGCATCTCTAACTATCAGCTTGACAAGTTATCATAAATTTCTTACAACCTTAACAAGGAGTTCATATTTAGAGGATACTAAGACAAGCCTATTTACATCAAAAAAATTTCTTCCTCATCATAACTTATATATTGAAAAAATAAAAGATTTCAATGAGATCCTAGACTCTATGTTTATTAGATATTAGTAGGTTATTTTTGGATTTATTTTAGGTTATCATGTGATTTACAACCAACTCACTATCCCCAAACACATGTAGCATTTTAATTCCCCTTTTTATTTTCAATTATATGTCTTGAATTAGTGCCTCATATTTGGCCACATTATTGGTATAAATGAATTGTAGCCTATATGCATGAAATTATTTCTCATTTTGAGGATAGATCATCAAAATTCCTATACCTACACCATTTATACTTTTGGAGCCATCAAATAATAGTTTCCATGTGCCTTCAAGGTCTTCTTGATTTTTCATGAGGTTTGGTAAGGTAGAGCCATCTTCAAGGATGTATTGGTTATACACATTTGTTTCCTCTATATAATCATATAATGAAAATATATAATGCTTATTAGTCTATTAATCTAATGCTATATTTTTGACCTCCTCTAAGGGTGTGTTGGCCTCATGTAGGACTGAACTATCTTCAAGATATTATATTGTATAGTTCATGTCAATTGGATTGGATAAGTATGGTTCTATATGATCCCTAAAGATGTGCTCAGCCTTAATAGTCACCTTGGTTCTATATCTAGTCCTTAACAATATGTGTGACTAGTCAAATGATAAGTACCCACCCATTTTTATAGTGAAGTATCTTGAAAGATAAATGACAAAGATGAGATGCAGGTCTAAAGTAGATATATCTTAGGTAATGGATAGTCTAAGACACATGTAAGATAAGGTTCAAACCTTTAATAACCCCTATGATTTTGATAATTATTTTATCTAACTGAATAACTCCATTTGAAATTGGGGTATATTTTATACCTAGCATATCATATATCTTCTTAGGCTTGGTTGAGCTAGTTACAACTAAATAAATCATATAATTATCTATAAAGTGTTTACCTATGATCAAGGAGATATAAAATGTAAGTAGTTTATTTTTTTTCTTGGTTATTATTATTTTGGTTGACATAAGATGTTGGAAGTAGTTAGAGAGGTCTTTGTTGGTTCATGAGGATGGAATCTTTTCAATGTTTCCTACAAAAAATCCATTGAGAATAGATAGATAGGGTTTCTCATATAATCACATTCAAGATTTTTATTTTCATATAATCCACTATGTTAAATGGGATTTTACTCCCATTTGTCTAAAAAATTTAGATATAATCATCCTCATTAGTGTGCTAATTAGCTTGAGGTTGACTCTCTTTTTGAATACGCTAATTTATTTGAGCTTGGGTGGAAGTATGAGTCTCCTTCTATTTGGAAAAATATTTTAGAGTATGTGAAGTGGAGTCTTGGCCTACTTAAGAAGATGTCTCACTTTCCATTGCTCTTCTTTTAAAACTAGTTTTATAAGCCATCAGAGTGCTAACTACACTTGGTACTTGGCTCTAATTTATGCTAATGAAGTCATTCTCCTACCAATTTACCAAGGTAGCTTCTTCCTCCTATGTTTATTCCTCTTCATGCACTTCTTCCCTTTTTTAAGTTTATTCCTTTGGCTGATCCTAGTGGTATGATATACTTTTTACCATCAAACTGTGATTTATGACTCCATTTGCACAACTAGCCTAATACTATTATTAAATAAAAGGGAAACACCACTCATAATTTTGGTATAATTTATTTTGAATAAGGATAAGGAATATTGAGGTGGTAGTAGTGTTTTTCATATTAGATTGTCTAAAGTAGGTGAAATGGCCTTGAGATGGCACATTTTTTTGATAGCATGGCCTAATATGTTGATAAGGTTTATTAATTTGTTCGTAGAGTCTAGGATGTTGGGCTTGATGCCTCTTTAGGGTTACTAGATCATTCAGAAAGAAAATAGTAGTTTTGTAACTTCATGTGAGGGAGAAGTAGATGTATTTGGTGTGTTGAATATAATGGGGATAAGTGATAATGAAGGTTGAATAATAGGTTGATTGGGTGGTGGTTTTGTAAAAAGAGTCATAGGAGGGTTAGGGGCAATTTTTCTATTATAAATTAGGTAATTTTCAACACTCACAAGAATATCATATCCATCATGGAGTATCACCCCTCCCATAGACCATTATGATAATATCAGTATTTATACCCTTAAATAATATAAAAATATAGTACTTGGAGATGGTTTAAATGAAGGTTAGATTCTATCCTAGACTCTTTGGAATCTAAAATTAAAATTAACCATCATATCATTTAGGGATATATTAATTTTGGTAATTTGATTCATCAGAGATAAATGGTCACTCTTGTCTTTAAATTACTTACAAAATTGTTCTCCTAGCTCATCCCAACTATGAATGGTATTAGGTGTTAGAATTATGTATCATTGGAGGGTCTTTCCTTTTAGATAAGAGGCAAGTAGCCTAGATGCTACATTATATTTAGTGACATTATGGATAGAACATATATTAGTAATATATTTTATTTGTTCTATAGGGGTGGTTGCATTCTCACCAGTAAAATATGATAGGATTTTAAGTGTTGAAACTAGAATATCATCATACTAAGCTAGAGATAGAGGGTTACCTCCATTAAATCATACACATAGATGGTTTCTCCTAAATAGAGATGAGGATACTCTATATATTATTATTCTATAAGGTATAAATAACTCAATGAAATTAAAATCAATACCTCTTGAAGATGATCTCATTTATCTTGACATAAAGACGATAAATATATATTTGTAAACTAGAAATGCTTGGAGTCTCCAGGTGCTATGTAAAAAAATTTCAGCACTTATAACCAAGAATAGCACCAAAATCTTGGTTAAATATTTGATTATGTCCCACTGAGCATGACATAAAACTATTGTCACTTAAAATGTGAACCCAATAAATTGGAAGAATTAGTTCAATGGAATAATGAGAACATCCCCAGGGTTGTAGGACCCTTGCACTCCTTAGAATGGACCTCTAAATAAATTTGGATTCCATATAATTTAAATGTACCTAATTTAGGATCAACATGCAGGCCTAAAAGATCTAAAAGGATATCTATAACTAATCCTAAGCCTAGAATATTTTGAAGGGGAAAAGGGAGGAAGAATATTGAAATATAAAATGGTGATACACCAAGACCAGGTAGAGCCACTCTAAGGGATTTGAATAACACACTACAAATTATAGAGAATAAGGAAATATCATCATAATCTAAGATGAATCTTCAATTACATAAGTAATTTATATGAAGGCACAATATTCAATATAAAACCAAGAGGAATGATAAATTATTCATAGGTGGTGTCTATATATAATTATGTGTACACAACATATAACCTACAAAAGGGATTCAAATTTTAGAAAGAGGTGTTGGGAATCAACAAAAATGAAAAGGATGTAAGTCATCCATAAACAAAGATAAATAAACACAAAATGTATATATAATGAAAAACAATGAAGGGAGGTGAAATCACATCTAATTAAAATGGAAGGTTCAAGTGGTAAAAGGCTCATGGAGGGTAAATTTTGGAAGCATTACTATGCCTATAGATATAGACCTTGTTACAATGTAAGACCCAAAATTTTATAAGAAATAGGAAGGTTGTGGGTCATTAATTATAATAGAGAATTTAGCTAAAATAATTAGATGAACATCATAAATTGAGACACATACTCTCTTTATCATCAAATATGGATGGACAAAATTAATTAGAGATCCTGATTATGTCCTTTGGGTATAGTGGTGAGCCTCGATACTACATTTATCATCTTATCCTCTTTGTCTCGTTAGTTATGCAACAACAAATATTTAATATTTCAACTAATATACCTAAATTTAGACACTTCATGCATAGGGATACAACTAATATCTCTTGGGATTACTTATCTTCAAAGATTTTCCTTAATTCCATTATTTTTACTTTTAGTGCTACATTGTTCAAATTTTCACACCATATTTACCAATTAAGGCTCTTACTTGTATCATATTGTTTGTGATTAATCCTAATGTGCATGACATAATTTTGTGGGTGATGCTACTAAAATTTTCATTGAATTCTACCACTTTATTGTTCATTTCTAGGTGATAAATTGATCTATACTTGATTCTATAAATCAATATGAGCTTGTAGTTGAAACTCAGGATCTAATGGTTTTTATGGCCAAAAAGGTTATCAAATCTAAAATAGTGCACTTATATAATGGTGTAGTTCCATTTACTACCCCTTTTTTTACTTGTTCGCATCACTGTTTTAACCCACTAATCCCCCATTGCAATCTATGACCTCCACATGTAATCTCCCCAACTATTTTGGGTTAAGCTGTAGATATGTCAATTGGGCCACATGAAAGATTATTTATCTTATGTTTCTTGGTGTCCCCACTATCTACTAACATGGTTACCACTTTCCCTGATTACATCCCATAACTTATGCACTCGAGGCCTACCACCTCCACATGATGGGCCATTTTTGGTGATTAGGTCCCATGAGATATGATAGGAGGTTAGCACCTATACCTCCTCATTATATGGTAAAATGATAATTTCATTATATTTTTTATACTACCAGGAGACCTAGGTTGATAGGTGTCTACATGCCCTCATTTGATTGGGCTCAAAATTCCCATGCTATGATAATCTAATGCCCTAAGAGACTACCACATGGAATAGTTCAATTGGGCTAGAGCCATGCTATGATTGATGACCCTACTCAACCTATTTATATCAAGATGAAGTAGGATTGTGACACTTAGCATCATTCCTCTTACTTTTGGCATTTGACATGCTTCTAAGCTTGTACAAGCCATTATGAGGCTATGGAGTAATGATATTTTTCCATGTGGCATCATCCCACTAACTTACTTTGGCACTTTATTGAGATCATTTTCCCTTGGAAAAATTTAAATAAAAACTAAGTCCTAAAGGACTTTTAAATAGGTCTATGGTCTAAAATGTTGACATATGGCTCTAGGCAAAGCTAAAGAAAATATTAAGGCATGAAATCTTTATGACTAGGCCCACAACCACTAGGAGAGTGATGAGTGACGCCAAGTAGAATTTTTAAGAATAAAATAAGTGTCAATATGATTTTCAAAGGGATTATACTCTCTAGGACTTATGAATGAGAGTGACATTGACAAGCTTAGACCTTAGCCCTAACATACTGACAACTTAAGAATCCATCAAGATGTCACTTGGGGCTCATCAATTTTAATATAGTTTCCCCCTGAAACTATCATCAATAAAAATATCAAAATTAACTAAATATTTTTGTTGTTTAACTCTTATAGACTCTGAGAATGCTCTATGTTCATTAGGAGAGCCGATAAGAATGCCAGGAAGATTATAAAAAGGCCAAAAATATTGTAAGAAGGCTAAGAATACCCACAAAATGACTAATTGTTACAAATAACATGGGATAGACCTCAAAATTGTTTGATTTACCCTTAAATTGGCTAATTCTTGATAATCCTAGAGGTGATCCAAAGCTTTAAATAGAATTGAACGTGGCCTCCCCCATGGTGAATGAAAATGGTCAAGAGGAATAAAAAAGGAGGTCACAAAAAAGGATCTCCATTTCATGAAAAATGATTTAACATCATAAGTAAAAGTAACCAACCTAAATGGTAAGAATACTTGGATGGGTAAAGAAGTGGGAATCAACTCTAATAAATAATGAAACATAGATCCATAAGGTGATAAAACTAATATTTATGAACATGATCATGTTGTAGATAAAATTAAGAAACTAATAATATAAAAATAATAGAAGGATCATCATAAATTAACTTAATTTAATAAATACAAAGTCAAGGATCTTAAAATCATAATGAGATTAATAAATAAACAAGACCTAATAACTAAACTCTCTTAGTTCTATAAATATTAGAATAAATAAGAGAGAGAAAACATCAAGTGCAGAGAGTTAGGAAAAATTAAAATATAAATATAAATAATGTATTTATAACAGACTAGAAATCAAATAAAATACTATTTTATTAAATGTCAAAATAAATGGCTAGGAAATAAAGAATACACTCTTAGGCATTGGTGTAGATATAAATGTGTTATTATGGATTACATGGGAGTTGTTAGGGAAACCATAGTTACATGCAATGACATATAATATTTCCATGGGTGATAATACTCCATACTGACCAATTAGTACTTTAAAGAGTGTTGAAGATGGAGATAAAAATGAAGGTGGATTTTGAGGCATTTGTTATGTATGATACTATTTATCCAATGTTGTTGAACCTATAATGGTTTTTAGATAGCAATGGATCCTTAAATTCTGAAGATGAGTAAATCACATTTGAAATAAAAGGCTTAGTAGTCCATTTTATATTTGAAGTAAGAATGGTAGTATTATGGTCAAAATAACTATGGTTGGAAGATGAAGATAGAGAATTTGATGAACTCATTGGCATGTATACTCTTAATAAAATTATAAGAACTTATTACGACCTATAACATAATGAGGAGGGGGAACTGATAGTGGATGAAAAAGAAAAAATACCTTCAAGATATGAAATTGAAGAATTTAAATATTTTAAGCCAAAAACTAGATTGTAAAAGGTATGTTACATAAAAAAACACCATAGAAAGGGAAAATCACCATTGCACTATAAAATATGATGCCATGGAGAATAAGAGCTCATTGCATAAAATCTAGTTTCGCATTAAAAACTACCAAAATTCTCTAGCATTGGGATAATTGATGAGTAATTAAAATAAATGTTGAGGGTATTTACATAAGAATAGATAAGGATAAAATTCATTGATTATACATTCACAATTACTACCATGAGAAGGTGACATACAAATAAAATAACCATCCTCACTTGAAAAACTTTATGCATACTACTACAAACAAGGTTTGTAAAATCATAAATAATAAAAATAAAGTTAATGAAATAAAAAAAGTTATTTTCCAAATATCATAATCTTTAAAAGAAAAACCAATCCAAGATCACATATTGACACATGTGAAAAAGTATGGATGAAAATATGGGAATAGATAAATTCATGTGGGCATAATTATTTTATTGGATATTAGATGTATTTCCTAAAACTTGGTACTTACATCAGAAGATGTGAAAAGGAGAAAGTAGATGGGTGGACTTAAAAATGGGCTTTTTTAGAACTTTCAACTTTGGGATATGGATACTAGGGTCTATCAAGCACTAAAAAGTGTAAAACCATTTTTATTAATGGTAGACTCTATCAAAAAATAGTAGTTCTCATGATTAAAAATAGATGAAACTAAACTAAAACATATTAACAACTAAGAATATATTTGTAAAATATTAAGAGAATATATAAAAACTATGATAAGAAAAAATATAAAAGAACTAGAAAAATTGACTTATTTCTATAAAATTACAAAAGAAGAAGTGGATGAGGATTAAAAACAAGAAAACATCAAAATAGACAGTGAGAAATGAGAAATAAAACTCCTTAAGACCACATAATTTAAAACATAATACTTCCACCAACCTTTTAAAATTAAAGAAAAGAATATACCTTCAAAAGAAAACCCAAAATGGAAAAAGTTGGTAACTATTGGGTAGAATATAACCGATAGAATTATCCTATCCTATGAACTATTAACTCCATTTATTACTCAAAAATATTTTAAATGTTCCCCAAGCTTGACCTGAATAAGGCTTATGCCATATTTTGTTGGAAATTCTTGGATAAAATCCTTGAAAAAGTGGGTTTTAATGAAAAATTTAGGAGTATCATAGGGTTAACAGATTCCCCAAAGATTTTTAATAGATTAAAGTAGGATCAATAAAGGTGATCCATTCTCACCTTACCTCTTTATTATCATGGTGGAATCCCTATGTAAGAAACTTGTGGATTTTAGAGTGATAGATAACTTAAAATGCCTATAAATTTCCCCTTAAATGGATCATATTTCTCACCAACAATTCATTGACAACAGTCTAGTCATAAGAGGAGCCCTGATTAGATAAGATAAGGCCATCAAATATGTACTTAATAATTATGAGGAGGTGTTAAGGAAACATGTGAATTTATCTTAAATTTATCTTTTTTTTATACACCAACTTTGTTTTAAATTAACATATTCATAGTTTTAATATTTAGGAGTTATCCTCTTCCTACTTGGGGATGCCCCTTTATAGTGTAAGTCTAAAGGTGGATAGATGGAACTATTTACTAGATAGGCTAAAAAATAAGTTGGCTAGCTGGAAAGGGTATTTTTTTATCTTAGGTTGGTAAGATTCAATTGGCCAAAATATCCATTCAAAGCATTCTCATTTACTAGATGTCTATTTTCAGCACACCCAACCATATTTTAGATAAAACAGAGTAAATCCAAATCAAGTTCTTATGGTTAGGTAATTAAGAGTCCAATTAGTTTTCATTAGTAGCCTAGATAAAGGTATGAAAACCAAAACCTTGTTAAGCATGAAATATACTGAGAGGGAGGGTGAATCAGTATATTATATATCTTTTACTTAATCTAATTTCTTTTCTTTAACCACTTAATCACACATTAAAAATATGTAATAAAATTGAAACAATAATATGCACCACAAAAGAGAGAGAGAGAGAGAGAGAGAGAGAGAGAGAGAGAGAGAGACTAGATTTTTACGTGGAAACCCAAAGTGGGAAAAACTATGGATAAAAATCTCAAGTATATGAATGAGAACCAACTCAAATTATAAAGTTCACAAGAACCAACTTGTAGGAGTACCAACCCCTTTTCTGAGCACTAACAAAACAACTATTTGTGAGCACTAACGCACAAGAGCACCAACCCCTTGTAAATATTTGAGAGTACCAACCCATAGGAGCACTAACCCCTCTTGTGTATAAAACATAACTATTTCTCAATGTTGTTTACTCAATAAATGATATAACTCTACAATGTCTTTTACTTTTCTCTTTTTAAAAATAAATACAAACCATGTTTTCTCTTGCATATCATAAATGGCTTCTCAAGCCTTTATTTATATATTTCCAAATGACCTTTAGAATTCATCCTTTGTGACCCTTCAATCCTCATGGAAAATGGTGCCAAACTTGCCTGACCTTTTGTATCATTATATTTGAAAATTCATATGGTGACCCTTCATCAACAAAAGCATCCTTTCATCTTTTATCTTTATCTTGGTGAATTTTCATATTCCTCAAAGTGTCCCTTCATGGAAAAATGTGGCATACCCTCTTTTATCTTCACATGGTGAATCTTAGAATTCCCCAAGATGATTATTCATGAGAAAATGCATCCCATTCCTCTTTCATCTTTTACCTCGTGACTCTTTGACTTCTCCATGGGCCCTATTTTGACTTATATGCAACCAAAAATATATTCATTAATATTAAATAAATATTAACACATATTAGGCAAGATATGAATATTAAAAACACCATTAAATGCAATTGGGATTTTATCACCAATGATGTTAGACCTTTGACATCAATGATAATATTTCCAACAATCTCCCCCTTTGTCATTGATGACAACCTCAAATTGAAAGTGCCACACCCTAAAACCTACACATACTACCATATATAAAATATACAGTAACTCCCCCTTACTGTAGAAACCTATACCTATTCCTTGTACTTGTTTTTTTACTTTTACCTATACCTATACCTATTATTCTCCCCCTTTGACATCAATGGCAAAGGGCCTACCTGTAGCTATCACTTAGCTCCCCCTCAATTGATGTTGAAGCTCAATGGCAGGAAGTAAAAGAAATTACTCCCAACTTCTCCCGTAGATACTCAAATGTGTCTTTTGGTAGTGCCTTTATGAAAATATCTACAATCTACTTTGTAGTACTAATATATTTCATCTTAACCTATTTATTTGCAACCTACTCTCTCAAAAAGTTATATCTAATGGGAATATGTTTTGTTCTCGAATGCATCACTAGATTCTTTGAAATATTAATAGTACTTATGTTGTCACAAAAAATAGAAATAGGTTCATCATATTTTACCTTGATATATTCTAAAGTTTGATTCATCCAAAGCACTCAAGTACAACATAATACCACTATAATATATTCTACTTCAACTATAGAAAGTGATACTGAATTCTACTTTTTTCTTAGCCATGATACTAAGCTATCACTAAGAAAGAAAGCTCCTCTACTTGTACTCTTTATATCATCCAAGAAACCTACTAAATCTAAATATATATAAGCAACTAAAGTGAAATCTCTACCTATGGGATACCACAATCCATAATCTAATGTCCACTTGATATTTCTAAATATTTTCTTCACCAACTGAACATGACTATCTTTTGGAGTTGACTGATATCTTATAAACATACCTATAGCATGCATGATGTCTGGTGTTGATATTCTAAAATATAAAAGACTACCAATCATATATCTATACAAATATTGATCTACAATAGGTGAATATTCATCCTTGGTCACCTTATGTCCTATACACATTGGTATGCCAACTGGTACACAATCCTGAAAACCAAATTTCTTCAACATTTCCTTGGTATATTTACTTTGAGATATGAAAATTACTTTATTTGACTAAAATATTTTCAATCCTAAGAAAAATGACAATTCTCCAAGCATAGACATCTCAAATTATTTTTGAATATTATGAAAAAATTCTTTTGTCATATTTTCAATGTTTTCTCCAAAAATGATTTCATCAATATATACCACAACAATCAATTGATGCTCACCTTATATTTTGATGTAGAAATTATTGTTAGCAAATCCTCTCATGAAACCTTGATCCTATAGGTACTTATCAAGTCTTGCATACCAAGATATAGGGTCTTTCCTCAATCCGTACAATGGTTTCTTCAATCTACATACATGGATACTAATATTTGAGAGAATAAATCCCTCAAGCTGCTTAATGTAGACCTCTTCTTCAAGATTCCTATTTAGGAAGGAAAATTTGACATCCATCTAAATCAATTTGAAAATTTTAAACACTTCATATGAAAGAAACATTCTAATAGCCTCTATCCTTGCTACTGGTCAAAAAATTTCTTCAAAATCTATTCCCTCAATCTGAGCATATCCTTTACATACTAATCTATCTTTATTCTTGGTCACTTCTCCATTTTCATTCAACTTATTTGTTTAAACCCATTTTGTTTCTATCACATTGTTATCTTTTGGTCTAGGCACTAATTCTAATGTATCATTATTTTTTATCTAATTTAATTCTTCATCCATTACCTTAACCCAATGCTTATCATGTCTAGATTCTAAAAACATTTTAGGCTGAATTTTGGATAGAAAAGAAAAATTAACTTGCTTAGATTCACTTACCATCATTATTATGGTGTGAATTTCTTCATTTATGTCCCTAATGATGTTAATTTCATTATGATTTCTTTGAACATATTTGGATTTATTTTTTGTGTCCTTTTTCTCCTTCTTCTCATCTTCATCTGATTCTTCAAAATCTTCCTCTTTAATAATTTCATAAATGTCTACTAGATCACTAATTCTTTATGTTCCATCTTCTTCTATCCTGACACTTGCACTTTTGACAAATTTCTTGGTTTTTTTGTTATAACATTTATAAGCTTTACTTTTTCAAGAATAACCAATAAATATACCTCCATCTGCTCTGGATTCAAACTTCCCAAGTTTTTCATCGGTTCTCTTTTTGAAGCATTTGCTGCTAAAAACTTTGAAATAATCAACTATTAGTAGTTTGTCTTTTCATAGCTCATAAGGATTATTTTAACTATTGACTCTCAATAATTTTTTATTCTAAATATGCACTAATATAGAAACTACATCTCTTCAATATGTATCTAGTATCTTGGATTCATTTAGCATTGTCCTCACCATCTCCTAAACTGTTCTATTTCTCTACTCAACTACTCTATTTTTCTATGGAGTTTTGGCTACTGAATAATGTCTCTTTATTCCCTGGTCTTCACAAAACGCAATAAATTTATCTAACATAAATTATCCTCCTAGATATGATCTTAGACACTTAATATTCAAATTGGTTTCATTCTCAACTAATGCTTTAAATGCTTTGAAATGTCTGAAAGCTTCTAATTTTTTCTTTAAAAACATTACCCAAGTCATACATGAAAAATCATCAATAAGAAACATGAAATGTTTACCACCTTGATTACTTTCAGTTATCATAGGTCTACACAAATGAATGTGAACAATTTGTAACATCTAAGTGGTTGAGTACTCTTTTGTTTTCAACTGCCTTCTAGCATGCTTCCCATGCTAACGAGGTTCACAAAGCATGTCAAATGGATTTGTAATCTTTAGAATATTTATGACTGCTTGTTTTTTGTTAATGTTGAAAATATTGTCAAAATTTATGTGACCCATTCTCCTATTCCATATCCAAATTTCTTCAATTTGACTCAAACAACATCTTTGACCTTTGATATCTAATAACATATATAAATTATTGCCTATTCTTTGATCATCTATAATCAACACATGTGAATCTTTTCTCCTAATTTCATAACCTTTTGCATAAAACTTTAGTGTGTGCCCCTAATCACACATTTTAATTACACTCAAAATATTATGCTTAAGACCTTCTACAATAAAAAACATTTTTAGTTTTAGTTCTACCATTATCCAAACTTAGTATACCTTTTTCTAGAAATTATGGTAGAAGTATTGTCTCCAAATTTCATTGTGACACCATTGATCTTCTTCAAGGTTATGAACTTTCTCTTTTATCTTATCATGTTCCTTGAATATCCACTATCAATGAACCATGGATTTTATTCATTTCTTGCATGCAATGCTGTTTACACCAACATAGATTTTTCAAGTTATTTCTTCTACCATGAACCTGTTTGAACTTTCTTCTTGATGAATGGAGTCTTGAAACTCTAGTCCTTCTTGAGTGACTCAAACACACTTCTACAATATCAGGATATATGTCTAATGTTTTTACACTTGTAACATATTATAGCCTCTTCATTAAAGCCTAATAGAGGAGCAAAAGAGTTGTGGTTTCTGCTTGACTCTGCATGACTTTTCTTCTCCTTATTTCTGAAATTGTTAGCCCTTTTTTTACATTCTATTTTATTATGACCATATCCACTAAAATAAAAATAGTAACCATAAAAATAGGACCTAGTTATGTATCTCTAGCTAGATTGCCTTTTTTAGCTCTATTCCCTCCAACCTTCTTTGTTTGAGATGTCCTCTATATTCTTAACTTCTTCCTTTTGTATTTCCTCTTTTATAAGAGGTTTAAAATATCTCTTTCCTTTTTCTTTGTCTATGAAATTAGTGGCCTCCCCTTTATCTTTTTCAAATCCAATACCTATCTTATCTGATATTGATCTTTGATTTTCTAATATCTTATTCAACATAGTAGTGTTATTCTAAAATTTTGAATCATTGGCTACTCTATCATTGATTGCTTTATTTATTTTCTCAAGAACTAATTTTAAAGAAGTAATTTCAATAACATACCTTGCACATTCTTTACTTATTATTTGTAATTATGTCATTAGATCTTCTTCATTCTTCTTGGCTTCTTCAAAGTGTGCTTGTAGATCTTCAATCATTTCCTTTGACTCCTTTTCATTTTTCTTGATCTAGAGCTTTAATCTTTGATTCTTATTTTTAAGAGATTTTAACTCTTCTAAGGCACAAATAAGTTCTTCTAGATTTACTTCAGCTTCATCCTGTTCTTCTTCTTGATCAACTATACATTTGATTGTAGTAGTATGTTCATGTATGGCCATGAATATAATCTCTTCTTCTTCTGAATCACTGACTCCACTATCTTCGGTTGAGCTAGGATCTTTAGAATAAAAACTCTTCTTCTCAAATCCCTTCTTGATTTTTCTTTTGAAATTCTTCTTGTATGTAGACTTTCCTTCTTCATTTTCACCATTGCCCTTATCTGGACACTTAGCTACAAAATGTGCAATCTTTCCACAATTAAAACATTTAAAAGGAAATTTTCCTTGTTATTTACCTATTCCATTTTTCATTTTTTGAATGAATAGAGCTCAATTGTCATCTTCATCATTTTTAGAACCGTCACTTGATTCTTGAATCTTAGCCTTCTCTTTCTTTGATGTCTTGAAATTAGCTTCTCTTTTTTAGGGTTTCTTTTATTTAGTTTGCTTCTCATATTCGATAAGAATACTATGTAGCTCATCCATATTTAGATTGGCTAAATTATTCATCTCTTCAATTTCTAAAACTTTTGCATCATATCTCAATGGTAGAGATCTCAAAAAAAATTGAACCACAATTGATTCTTCTAAATTTTCTCCAAGAACTTGAATATGATTAACTATTTGATTAACCCACAAAAGATAAATTTCTATATTTTCTTCCTCTTCTATCTTCAAACCCTCAAACTATCTTTTGATAGTCTGAAGCTTAGCTTGATGAACCTTTCCATCACCTTTGTAATATTCTCAAGTTTTACCCAAGTTTCATGAATTGATTTACATTTCATAAATTTAATAAATTTTTATTCACATAAACCACATAAAAGAGCATTTAAGGCTTTAGCATTATTTTCACTATCCTTCTTTTCTACCAAAGTAGTTACAATTGTTTGTGGCTCTTCATATCCCTCCACCACTGCTTGCCAAATGTGAAATCCAAGGGCCATCAAATAAGTCTTTATCCTTATGATCTAAAAAGCATAATTTATCCCATCAAACAAATGTGCCTTATTTGTAGAAAAACCTTCATGTGATCTAGCCATAGTGCTTTCCTGATCTACCAGCTGTAAAACTTTTTCAAAAGGAACCTACTATGATACCAATTGTTAAGCATGAAATATACTAAGAGGGGGGGTGAATTAGTATATAATATATATTTTACTTAATATAGTTTATTTTTTTAACCACTTAATCACATATTCAAGATATGTAATAAAATAAAAACAATAATATGCACCACATAAGCAAAAGAGAGAGACACCAAATTTTTACATGGAAACCCAAAGTGGGGATAACCATGGAGAACAATATCAAGTATATGAATGAGCACCAACTCAAAATTCAAATTTTTCAAGAAAAAAATAATAGGATCACCAAAACCTTGAAAATATTTGTGAACACCAACCCACAGGAGCACCAAACCCTCTTGTGTATAAATCATAACTATCTCTCAACGTTACTTAACAAATGATAGAACTCTACAATGCCTCCTACGTTTCTCTCTTCAAAAAAAAATACAAACCATGCACTCTCTTGTATATCAAAAATGTCTTCTCAATCTTTTATTTATAGCTTTCAAAATGACCTTTGGCATTCACCCTTTGTGACCCTTCAATCCTCATGGAAAATGGTGCCAAACTTGCATGCCCCTTTGTATCCTTGCATTTGAAAAGTCATATGGTGACCCTTCATAAGAAAAAGTGTCCTTTCCTCTATTATCTATATCTTAGTGACTTTTCATATTCTTCAAAGTGTCCGTTCATGTAAAAATGAACCATACCCTCTTTTATCTTCGCATGGTGACTCTTGGAATTCCTTAAGATGACTCTTCATGAGAAAATGCATCTAATTCCTCTTTCATCTTTTACCCCATGACTCTTTGAATTCTCTATGGGCCCTGTTTTGATTTATATGCAACCAAAAATATATTCACTATTATTAAATAAATATTAAAATATACTATCCAATATATGAATATTAAAAACACCATTAAATGTAATGGGCCTTTATCACCAATAACTCTAGACCTTTGACATCAATGACAATATTTCTAGAAATTTTTAGTATTTTTGGGGATAAGGAGGATTAAAACCATGAATATGTCCCTTCTTTTTAATTAGGGGATGCAAACAATGAAGGAAGAACATATCTAGACAAACACAATAACGCCTAAATACATAGCTAGAAGAGAGGAAGATAATCTTCGTATGGAGGAGCTTCACCCCCGAGTCTCTTTATTTTGGAATGATGTTTTTAAATATATATATTTGATTTTTAAATGTATTAAATGCATTATTAGAAGTTATAGAAAGCTCAACCTATGGGATGATCCATGATTATTCAATTTCCCTTTAAAATTTTTTGAACATTGAAAGGCTATTATGGGACATTTTATCTCATCAATCAAAGCTAAAGTCTATGATTATTAGAACATTTTTAATATTTTCCTAGTTTGGAATGAGCTTAAATAAGATGATTCCCTAGGGATACCCTTCTAGGATCTAAATAACCTCAATCAGAAAGTAAAGGGTAATTGCATTGGAATTTATCCCAAAGAAGACCCGATGATTTGGTATAAATATGATTCTAGTGATTAATCAATTATATTGGGATATATCATTGAATTGGAGTATAGGGGTGATGGGGTACAATGAATTAAACTCTAGGAAAAATTCCATGCTCCCAAGGTCAACATTTTATTGTGGCTAACATGCCACAATAAGATCTTTTCTATTCAAAACAAAAAACTAGCATTGAAAATCCCAAACATATGTTTCCTTTTTAAAAAGGAAGAAGAATAAATCAAGCACTTGTTCTTAAATTATCAGTTTAGGACCAAAAATTTCAACTTCTTTGGGGAAAAAATAGTCTAACTGTATCTGCCCTAACTCAATCTGGGATCTTATTCCAAAATGTAATCCTCCATGAAAAATTCCAATCCTTGAGCTTTTATAGAGGATAAATCTACTTCATCTCTTCTAAGGAATTTTAAAAGAGAGGAATGACCACTTTTGTATAAACAAATTTGGTAGATTCAACTTAGTGAATCTTAGAATTCATGAAGAAATAAAGGAAAATTGGTTGGCTTTCTCTCCCCCAAAAAGGATGTTTTAGGGGAGTTTGGTCTACACATCCTCTCTCTTTAGAAAATTTGACTAGAGTCATCAACTCATCCATTTAATCAACTAATTTGGCTGATGTCATTAAAACCAGAGCCAATGTCTAATGGTTGTATGTAATAAGGTGTTCAATCTATTGCTAATAATTATGTTTTGGGGAGTTTTCTTGGGGATCAAATAATTAGATAATTTTAATCTAATAAATTGAGATCTATCTAATTTATTGGAATGAAAACATTCTAATATAGAGTTTAAATTCAAAAGTAAACACACTTGCTTGTAAAAAAACATACTCTTGATATAAAGGAAACTGCTTGGTATTTGAACACACTTTGATTATTAATGAAAACATACTTTAATATATGTGATAAATTAAACTTGATTTTCATTGAAATGACTATATGCAGGTAAAATATTGGAAAAGGATTTACATAGTAACATGAAATAAACATGCATAAATAGAAACACATGAAGGTTAAACAATCCACACTTATAATATAAACATTCTTAAAATAATTAAATAACAACTAATATAAATATAAACTAAAAATACCAAATAATAATCCTAACTCCTTGGGTGTGTAGGCCCTTTCTCTATATTGGCACAAGATCTAAAACACTTATAATTTCAATAACATTCAAAGCTTCATTAATTTTGGAATAAAGATTACAATCTTGAAAATCTTGTATTAATTTTTCTAGTCTTGTACTTATATTTTCTTTCTCCAAAAATTTCTATCTCTAATCTCTTACAAAAAATAGAAATATGTTATAATACAAAATTCCTATACCTATTATTTAAATAACTTAATAGACTAACAAGACTAAAAATTTAATCTTGTCTTATTTGAAAAATAGAAAGAGGTTACAACCATTTTCCATGTTTCAAGGCAAAACAGTGGAAAGGTTGGCATAATAGCATGCATGCTCTGACTGGTTACAATATCTTTGTTATTACAACAAATTATATTATAGTCACCAAAAAGTATATAATAATTATAATGGTGCTATTACAAAACATACTATAAGTATCATCTATAAAAATAGAATGTTATATAGGGTAAGTGTCTTAATGATCTATAAGTTTCTTGGAAAAGACATGACCATTCTATACAAGATGTATACTTTTATATGATTATTAAAATTCCTTCCACAATATATGTTCATGACTTGGAATGATGTTAGAATGTGCCTGATAAACTCTAAAACTTACTTGGAACTCATATTTTTAACTCAAGAATTTGATATTATACTTTTGAACTTCACTATTAGATACCAAATCTTCACTCTCATATTTCAAAGCTTCACTAGGTAGATTTGACATGTGTTGAGTGTACTTCCAAGGGTATGATTACTTGAAAAAACCTAGAAAATTTGATCATGATGCATTCATATAGAATGTACATGTAAAACTAAGGGATAACCATGTAAAGCATTAGAACATAGTGTACAAATCAAGTAACATTTACTCACACAAGCTAACTAAGATATACGTACCTATTCTATACTTTAAGCTATAAATAATCCATAAACGCATATCATATCCATTTCAAAAAGGGATATTATTATGGAATGAGATGGTTATTACTTGGTTATAATGAGATATGTAGTGGACTCATCATTTCCCCCACACTTTATTTCTTGTAATTCCTCTTATATTTATTATCCTCCTTATCCATGGTCAAGAAATATGTTTTCCAATCTCTGACTGAAATCATAGATATCCATATGAGTGGTCCAATATTTTGTATCTATACTATTGAATCCCATATACATTTAAACTAATGTTATCCATATTTAAAACTACTTAGGGGTCTGATTTGATGTATTTTTTCATTTATGTCATGAGGATGCCATAATATCTCTTTTTTAGAAGAGTATATTCTCAAGGTACAACATACCTTGCTTTGGAAAAGACACTTTTTGAAATGAAATTTTCTTATGTACTCATTATTTTTGGACACTCTTAATTTTTAGACAAATCTTCTTTCAAGTATGGATAAATATGAAAATTAATAACTTAAATCTAATTCAATACATAAAAGAATAAAGTATAATATACTTCAATTTGTTTTGAAGTTGTCTATGCTCCTTAGGATACCACTTATCCTACAATGATTAGACCATATCAATTAATTGAGGGGTATATATAACACAGTAGGAACACTAATTTTATTGCTTTGTTCCTTTTATAGTTTTCCATAATTAGTTTTCTAATTCTCATTTTATTTATTTTTTATTTTTATATATATTTCATTTTTATTCTTAAAATTATTAGGAGAAATATTATAATTTATGATTTCCAATCCTTCCACTTTATAGGGATTAGGGCCACCATTTATGGTTTTAAATAATCCCCCTCACCAAGTTTAAATATCCATCCTTAGACTATGATGTAAGAGCAAGGTTCTTCACTATAGCCAAATTCATCTTGAGATTGAATTTGATTGAAAATTTCCTCCTTTCTTGAAGGATGGTGAAATATTATTAGTATATGCATATTGAATAAGAGCATCCTCTTATTTTTATCTATTATAAAATCATGAAATAACCTATTGTTAAAGATATTACCTATTTGGTAGGTTCCCAACCATTTAGTCTTGAGATTCCCTTCTAATGTCCCCAAAATTTCACACATGGAATTTTAGGTTACCCCTATTGAATTTTTTTGTATTTTTCCTTATGAAAGTCAATTTTCTTGTAAAAAATTAGTCCCCTAAATAATACTTAGACTTTAATAGTTTTCATTATGATTTATTTTGTTACCAATTTCTCCAATTGCTTCAAATTACTCTAGAATGTTAGAAAATGTCTACCTGAGTCATTATCATAAAACCCATTTGTCTATATTTCTAATAAATTCAAATAATTAAGTGTTTAAATTAATTATTAGGCCAACTCAGGTTCTCAATTTTACTTTACTTATTTATTTTGAAGTAAGTTATCTTCGTAAACCTAAGTTACACTATCCAATTTAAACAAAAGTTATGTAATGACTTTGCTTCTTATAAAAAGCTGAGCAAATTAGTTTCACAAACCTATAAAGAATTAATCAAGACAACGTAAGGTTTCTATGTTGCTTCACTTGATCAAATTCATAATTTAAATCAATAAGGGTTTGTAAGTCTAAAGTATTCACAAGCTTAGACTAAATCGAGGTTTCAGAGTTACTTGACTTTGGAGATGAAATTAAGCAAAGCAGTTTATAAAAATTGAAAATCATTAAAATGCTTATGTGGCCATCATATCACATGTAACTAAGTTATCATTAATTCATGTGTTAATATAAATATAAAAAATTACACCTCATTTCTTACCTGGCTTTCAAGTTGTCTAACCTAGTTGTTGCCCCTATGAATCTTGAGTGACATCGTTTGAGTTTTTGAAGTGATTTTGGAGAAAATTCTTCATAACCCATTTTTAGTCCAGGTATTTAGAGTTTTTCCCCTTTGTTTTAATGTTTCCATTTTGTGTATTCATCTTGTTTTTCCTATGGTAATTTTCATTTTTCTTTTTGAGGGTTTATCTATCATTTATTGTTTTTGTTAGTTGTTTTTGCATGCATGGGTGTTGTTAAAACTTGTAAATTATTGAAAAATGCTTAGCATGTGAAAAACTCAAACAAAATTCCAAAAAATTGATTTTTTCTATAAATCCATGAGTTTTTGATGTAGGTCATCACTTTCTTAGATTTTAAATAACTTGTTACTTACTCGAAGTCCCAAACTGAAGTAATTGGTCTTAAGAAACCCAAAATTCTCAAAGGACATCACTTTCTTGGATTTTGAATAACTACTTACTTTCTTAGAGTTTTAATTACCCATTTCTTCTACTTCATTAGGTTTTCTAACCCAATTAAATTTTTGAAAAAAAAAATTGAGATTGTAAATGTTTGTTACTTACTTGGAGTCTTAAACACTAAAGACTTGTGGAATATCCAGACCTTCCTAGAGTTACAACACCCTATTACTTAGAATTAGTTTCCCAAAGTTTGTAAATATTTCTACTACTAGAAGTTCCTAATACCTAAATATTGATTAAAATTTTATTCAAGACAATGACCTAACTTAGTTGTTTACCCTTTTCTAAACCATCAAGCATAATTATTGAGTTTTCAAGAGCATTTACCAAGTCTTCCTAGTGTTAATCAAAACAAATATGAAGAGTAGAAGAAGAAGCAACTCTGATTGAAGAAGTTCTTGAGCTTGCACTTGAGGAAGTTCTAAGTCAATGTAGGAAAGGGAAGACTAAAGCAAATAGAGTTGAGAAGTCAAAAGAATAAAATATGATTTATGAATATAAGGGATATCCCATTGAATCTTTCATTGCATCTAAATTGTCTAAAATTAATGATATTGTCATGGGACATGTTTTCATAAATAAGTTATTAGAAATATCCAAAGCCACAATCAAAACACCACAAATGTAATCAATGACCTATAGTGGGATCTTGTAAGCTAAAACATTCCCAAGCTCTACATAAATTCTTGAATTTATCCTAGAATGTGTTAAGTATTATAATTATCTCACTAGGACAATGAAAAATACTACTAGTAATGTGGTGGTTAGGTTAGATGTAAATTATTTTGACACTAGCTAAATTTCCAAGGTACCCTAGTGATAACTGGATTCTTATGGAGTTATGTAAGTAGTTGGTGGAGTTACATGATCTTCAATCTAAAGTACACCATTATTCAGTTAGTTTTCCTATTGTTATTGGTGAATATCATTATGTAAGCATTTTTAAGGCCAAGAATGTACAAATAAAGATGTATCATAACTATAACCAATCACATTTTGAGGCTACAAAAAATTTTGATTACAAAGGCATAGATTACAACATTATTTTTGTTAAGTATATGTATATCCCTATACTTGAAGACTTCTAGATTGATTTTAGAGATGAATTTGAAGTCAGAAGAAGAGATAATATTAGGATGACTATTGAAAAAATTAATTCATTTGATTTAGATACCATTCCTGAATACATGGAAGATGATGAAAAATTAATTCATGATTCTTACCATGCAATGGGAGGAGATATGCTCCACGTCCAAAAATATAATTTTATAAGAATCAAGTAAATAATGTTGTTGAGATAACTTTATTACTTATTTCCATGATTTCAACATGGCTTCTTGGTAATGGCTACTACATGAAGGAGCCAGTAATGATAAAAATGAGTCAAGTAAGTCATAAGAGGAAAAAATACAAGGACAAAGTAGTCAAGAGCCAAAAAATAAGTTGAAATTGAAGAATAATGTTGATGACACATACTCCCTAGTAAAGGAAAAGGAGCTTGTTTATCTAGTTACCTCTACATCTCCTCTAGTCTCTTCTACAGACATTACACCTTTTGCCACTCCTATTTCTACTACACCCATCACATATTCATCTTTATTACTAGTGAAAAACATATAACCAATAATAAAAGATGTATATCAACCCAATATTCCTCAACCTCATTCTAAGGATCAACCCAACACTCCTATTCATACCCAAAAAAAATCTAGAGTAGGTAACTACTAGAGAAGTAATCTCATCTTAGAAGGTATCAAAGTAAAAGATAATAGCTAAACTTAAGGAGAAAGAAAAATAAAAATAAAAGGATAGAAAATAGTTTTCAATGTTTTTCAAGATATTTTACATGCAGAGGAAGTCCCTTCTCAAGAAATAGTGGTGAGAGATAATCAACAACAAATGGTGATTCATTCCACCAATTCTAGTATTATAGATTTATCTTCATGGTTGAAATTACAAATAGCTCCTAAGTCAAAGAAAGAAATTAACTTGGAGGAGATAAACTTATAGCTTCTAATAAGTCTTTATTTTAAGGGTAAAAATCCCAATAGTGTCAAAGTGACTTCAAAGCTGATAATTAAACCTTCAGGTCAAAAATTTGTAGAAATATCAATTCTTCCATAGGATAAGGATAAATGTGAAGTCACTGAAAAAGACTTGGTAGTTACAAAGGTATCCCTTGGGAAAGTCACTACAAGGGTCTTGAAGAAGGACACACAAACCCTTATCAATACTCTTTTGCAAAAGATTGATGAAGAGAAGGTTGATAACTCCAAGTTTAAAGAACAAATTTATAAGTTGTGCAAAATAATTTCTAAAGTGGAAAGATCTAATCATCAATAATCATTACTTTTTGGAGATGATTTTTTATCAAAAAATAATAACTAAGGTAGAATAAAATGGTGACAAGGCCAAAGTAGTTGATGAATGGATAGAGAAAATGTTACAAACTACATAGAAATGGTGAAAATATATTCGCACAACTAAAAATAGTGATGAATGAGATTGAAAATGAGAATGGCATATATAAATTATAATAGAAGAGCCTTCAGTGAATAAATACTTTAAGTGAGAAGAATTTGATTAAAGAAAATATTTTTCTAGAGGTATCAATAAAGAAAGAAGCATAAGAGGAAAACATTATATCTTTTTGCATGGACATTTTTGGAGAAATGCTTGAAGAAATGAAGAATCTAGAAGAAAATGCTCAAAATTTGAATGTATATTTAGATGATTGCATCTTCTACCTCACTAATGTTTGGTCTAAAAAAATGCCAAGGAAACATGAACAATTACATCAATAATTCAAATAATTAATTGAAATGGCCATGACTCCTTTCACAGAAAAATCCATAAAAGAGTTAATAAAAAGTCAAAAATAGGTCAAGAGGATAGAAAATAGGCTTGAGAAGGTGAAAAATTATTATAAGAAGCTAGAAATGGAACTACTAAGATTGGAAATAGAAAGGCAATCTATTTCCAAATCAAATGATGCAGCCATCAAGTTCATGATGTCTCAACACATCAAGTATAGATAAAAGTGTATAACAAAGGTTCATGAGTTAGAAAAATTTATATCACTTATTTTCTCTACTTTTATTTTCTTCACAAATGTATTTGAAGTAATATTTTATTAAGTAATTACTTTATAAGGAATGTCACTTGGAGAAGTTACTTGTTAAAGTAAGTTTCTTTGTTAAATGTAATACTCAATTAACTTGGATGGAAGTCATTACTTGAAGTCATTTTGTAAAAACAAATTACTTAAGCAAGCTTTACACAGCATGCAAAGAGGTTGTATTTTATCAAATTAGTGAAATCAAGAAGTGTTACATGTCATCAACTGTTGCATGCCACATAGGATAAATTCAAGGAGGACGTATCTCAATGGTTTTCAGATTTTAATGTAGCACATGGGAATTCAAGGAGTTTTCTCTTAATTTATTTTGACATCTGAAATAGTATAAGTAAGAGTGAAGGCCTAAATGCTAAGGGGGGTGATAATTTCTAGAAATCAATTGTAACTATGATACAAGAAATTTTAAGCAATCTAAGACATTGTGTTTGGATTTATATATATTTTTTGTATGAACTTTGTTCAAAGTGAATAATAATAAAGTTTATTTTTGAATAACTTTGCATCTAAGTAGATCATTTGTTTCATTTATGAATATTAAAATGGCAAACTTTGTGTTATCCTTAAATTTAAGCATGAATTCTAGTTTTTCTTAATCATTTGTTGAAAGAATTATCATATCTTATATGTTTATTTAATTTGTAAAAAATATAATAAGATCTTTAAAAATAATTTTTGTGAAGTAAAAATTATTCCTTCTCACATATTCTACTCATTTTATTCTATATTTCTCATAAATTCTTTACATATTCTCTAAATCAGTGACTTACTTGCTGCAAAATCACTCTATTATGGTTCATGAACTTTATGATTGAAGTAATAACCCAAATAAGATAACTTGTGCATGATTTGTATAAACTATGAATAAATGAAAGTTGTGAATAGTTAGAGTAGATAAACATAAGCATACATGAGCTTCTCCATTACATGAAGGGGATTTAATCCCATGACTACCTAGGTACTATTTCTAGCCTACAAAATATCTATCCAACACCTTCAAAGTGTTTAAAATTAGAATTAAATAGTAGATCCCAATATCCTTGTTTAAATATTATCCCCTTGATATGAGTGTCATGCCACTACTTCCTATGATATTTTAGAAATTTTGTCTATTGTAAGGATTCCATTATCATTTCATCCAATTCATTAAGCTAAATAATTCTCACTCTATGAGCCTCATAAAAAATTATTCCCACTTTTATTATTATTCTTAAAGTCTACAATTCAAATTCTATGGGAACTAGAGGACTATTTATAAAAATAAGTTCATAAGGTGAAAAACTTATAGTATATTTCCATGTGGTATTTTAATCCCATACTACTTTAGGTAGTTTGTTTTTCCAATATTTTCTAATGATGTTGGATATCTTAGTCAAGATGTTCTCCAAATATTTATTGGTAACTTTAACCCATCCATTAGCTTATGGATGATATGAATATGACTTCTGATGGATGATTTGGTACTAATGTATGAAGGATTTGGTCATATTTAATATGTATTGTGGACCTTGGTTAGATATTATAGATCTTAATACTCCAAATTACTGAATAATTTTTTAATATAAAAAATTAATAATTAACTCCTCTCTTGTAAATGGGATAGATTGAACATCTATCCATTTACTGACATAATCTCTTCATACAAGTAGGTATTCATTCCCTTGATATGATGGCTCAATAGGACCAATAAAATATAGTCCCCATTTATCAAAAGGTCCTAGAACCACTTAATGATGGAGAGGCATTTCATTAGACAATGTAGGTTTTCCCATCCTTTGGTATGGATCACATTGCCATACACATCTATTCATATTAATGTGACATGAAGGCTAAAAGTACCGAACCCAAAGGAGATTATGGATAGTCCTCTTGGTTGAATAATGATCTCCTCCAAGTTCATTTTTATAGGATATTATGATGTCATAATTATCATATTCTCTTACACATAAATGGATTTCTTGGATCCCAAACTTTGTATTGATTTATTTTAAGTGTTTTTTGGAGATAGCACAGAAGATATAGGTGTGGAGGTGATCTAAGGAGTGGAATATACATGGTGTAGAAGGCCTTGGAATGACAAAATAAAGTTTTGAGGAACAAGGATACATAAAATAAAGAAGAATTGGGGATGAAAGACTCATACAATATCATATCACTTGGATAAGGATGTATAAATAGAAGATGGTTAGGAACCAATTTTCATGAGCATCAAGGAAAAATAATCAAGCATGGATCTAACATCAGTCTATGAGAAGATAGGAGTAAGACAACAAATATCTAGCATAGATAGGGTATTCAGGGGGAACTGATCATTATAACTCATTACTTTCATATCAATTATATAATATAATGGTCTAGGTAAAACCATATATAAATACACCATAGTTTTACTTAGGAAGGGATATATATATATATATATATATATATATATATATATATATATATATATATATATATATATCTGTGTGTGTGTATGTACATATATATATATATATATATATATATATATATGATATTGTAATGGTAATCTTGAGCTTATTCATGACCTAGATATTCATTTTGACTTATGGATGGTGATATTTAATATGTAATGAGATAAAATACTTGTGTTTCTTAAATACCTTATGTAATCTTGTTATGAAATTAATTGTAGTACTAATCTTCTCTCAAGTTGTGTTATCTTTTTCTATGATTACTAGCTTAAGTATGGAATGAGATAATTTTTAGTAGTATATACATTATTATTTTTAAGGTTATAACTATGTGCGTGTTCAATCACCCTAGTATAAATATCTCAATGCATACACCACTGCATGACATAAGTAGATTGAATTGGTTTCAAGCTACATGCTTTAGGTGAGCATGTGAGATCATTTCTCATGTGATATGCCAATGTGCTATCTCATTGGACTACTTATTGTATTTAGGTGCATGACTAAGATAAGTCATGCTAAACGAAATGAAAAGATCCCAAAAGTTTGGTTCCATTATCGGGACTGATTCCACTTGTTAGCATGATGGTATAAAAATGCTTGTGTGAATTTCTTTGAAGAATATTGAGTGTTGAATTAGTAAATTATAAGAAAACCTTTCACTTTAGTATATTGAACCATGATTTTTATATACATACATGGTTATATCAACATCTATATTATTATTTATATGAAACATTCTGTATACAATAGAAAGTTAATTTGATCTATAAATCAATCTTATCTCAAATAAACTAAATTAATCTAGCCCTTCTTCTTGTTAGTATATTTGGACAATCGAGGTCATGACCAATATGGATCTGATAGACCTAAATAAGGGATAGCTTATCATACAATATCATTAGATAGGGTTATAAATCCTCTACTTGAGCAATACCACATAATAACCCTAGTTAGGTCCTATCTTTTCTAATAAATTAAAGAAAAATCTATTCTATTTCTCACCGAATCTTGTGGCACAAATATGGGATAATAAAAATAAAAGTAAATATGTAAATAATAATTTTACTCAAGTTAATGTAGAGGTAATCCTAATCATGGAGAGATAAATACATTGATAATAAAATACATGTAAATATATCTACTAATAAAAGAGGAGTAAGATTAGGAATACTTACCTTGAAGATGAACCCATCGAACTTCAATCTCTCCCTTGGCCAATGGTGTTTTGAAAGAGTTTGTTGTGGTTTTTAAGGATATAAAAATAGGTCTTATCTATGTTAAAAGACTTCCCCTATGTATCAAAAATACGTTTCACACAAGATAATATTATTTTCTCCAAATGAAGTATGAAACCCTAAGTAATGACTCCTTAAGTACAATTGTGGATAGGAAGATGCACAAAGGAATGATTCTCTCTATCTATCTCTCAATGAAAATGGGGTGAAGGATGTGTTTATATAGAAATATCTATCCCTAAACCCTTATAAATTTTTAACTAACATAGTCAACCCAATTGACTTGGTTGTTTAACAAATAAAGTAATTAGGTCTTGGTCTAAGTTATTTGGGATGACTTAGTTCCATAATGTACTCATTTCCTAGAATAGGGTTGACCCATTTGAATATGTTTAGAGGATGGTAAAAAAGAGTTTTATCTTAGTTAGGGGCTATTTGAGGCATTGAATT
This sequence comes from Torreya grandis, assembly GCA_037957365.1. NCBI lineage: Eukaryota > Viridiplantae > Streptophyta > Pinopsida > Cupressales > Taxaceae > Torreya > Torreya grandis. The sequence continues at coordinate 606,231 of JARHVA010007496.1, read as the reverse complement.
ACTTGTAAGAGCATGTAAAGGAAGTTTCAAAGCATAGGGAAATGTATATGATAGACTTACATTGGTTTTATAGTGAAGAACCAATGGTATACCCACCCCTTTTAGGGTACACCCTTTAAGTCATGCACTCAAAGATATTGGGACTTGAAGGGTTATTTTAAGAGACAAAGCATAAGTAATTGATAAAGTTAAAAAATATTATGTGTACATATATGACCCACTCATAGCTTATCACATGTCATGTAGTTACAACACTAGATGGTGCTTTAAGAAAAGAACATAGAAACACAAAATGTTGAGATAAGTATATTATAGTAAAAATAAAATAAGTTAAATGAAAGGACATAATATATAAATACATACTTTTAATTATCTTAGTGCTATAGAATTGAAATGAAGTGAGAGAAATACAAAGGTGTCAATGTAGAGAACATTATGTGAACCTGTAAAATAAGAAAAAAATTAATATTTTTACAAAATATACATGTAATATGTGTAACAAATTTCTATAATATCAAGATTTTGTAACATCCTTCGGCTTAGAAAAAGATCTAGTAAAACTAAAGTTATGGGAATAAAATGGAATTCAATAGTAAATATTTGATAGGTAAATAATTTTGAATATTAAATATAAATAGGGTAAAAATTAATCCATTTTTAATTTTAACTATTATAAGAAAATAGAGCTCTGAGTGACATAGTTGAGCACAAAGAGTGATCATAGTAAGGAGACAATAATTACAACGTGGAGGATGCTAATAAAGCTTAGGTAGTCAGTGTATTAATTTCAAAAAAATTTGTATTTTTTATTAAAATTAAGCTAGGTACAAAAAATAGGTATTAGGGGAAATGTAGGTATTGAAAATTATCATAGGAATTTTTTAGGTAAACTAGGAACAAACCCTTTATCAACCTAGATCTTAAAATCTATAACCATAAAAAGTTAAATCATTTAGTGAACCTAACTTACTTTGAAAACTAATAAAATTGTAGCCTTATATGCTCTTAGGGTTTGTATAATTTTATTTTCTATGCTCATATATTAGTTCCAAAATCTCATATTTGTTTTAGTATTTAATTCTTTCAATATTTCATAGATTAAAATTATTTAAATTTTCAAAATATATAACTATTTGTTTTCCTACTTCCCAAATGACAATGGCAAAAATTAACAACTAATTTGATGAAACTAATAAGAGATAATTATAATATTTCATTTCCAAACATTCATATATTCAATATGGGCTTACCAATATTGTCAATGAATAAATTCACAAATCAAATAATGGACAATCTTATACTCCCCTAGATAACAATATTATTACACCTACTTTGGGAGAAACACAACTTGTATAATAACTTGTTTTAACTCAGCAACATTCAACAATAACAATACCTTATATGAGTAGTTCTTCCTCTCTAGATGTATAATCTTGTATGCATGAGATTAATTCTCTATAGGCTAAGGTGTTACATATTGAGAAGGGTGATAATAGGCCATCACATGCCTTAGATTATCATGTTCTTTTATATACACCTTTAACACATCACATAGAGGTAACTCTATTTCCATCTGGATTCATGGAACCTAAGATTACTTTATATGATGTTAATGGTGACCCAAAACATCATCTATGAAATTTACATGAAGCATGTATAGATTACATGTCCAATGATTGGATCCTTACTAAGTTGTTACCATGTAGTCTAAAAGACTATGCCTTACACTATTTCTGTTATCTTCTAAGTCATTCTATCACCACATTCAATCCTTTGGTAGATATGTTTTTATCATAGTTTTTAATTAACATCAATGATAAGATCTCATATGCTCAAGTGGTACAACTTAATAAAATTTAAAATGAGCTTATTGTAGAATATCTATTGAAATATAAAATTATATTGGCAAAGATGATTATCCCCATGGTAGATAGAGAGATCTGAGACATATTCAAATAGATTTTATTACTAGAATTTCATGAATTTATCTTGTTCAATAAGTTTCCAACATTTACAGATTTATTCCACATAGTGAAATAAAGGGAAGTTAAGATTATTTCTATGGGAAAATTAAAGTACATAACTATATCAAATTTAACTACTAAGAGTTATAATAAGTCTCCATATAAATTAAGGGCCACTAAAAATAAGACTGATCCAAAGGCCATAGTTAATGTACCTTCAAATCCACCTCTTCGCTTACTTTTATTATCTCCTCCACGGATAGTTTTCACCAATCTTATAGAATCATCGTCACACATTTTACAATATCTCCTAAAATCCAATGTCATCTCCCCCTCCCATCAAAGAGGTTGATATGACTATACCTCTTCTAGAAAACTATGATTTCAATGCATTATATGACTGTCATAGGTTGCCATTCCATACTATAAATAGATGCATTAGCTTGAAACATAAGATGTATGATTTGATAAAAGACAACATCATTGATGTGGTAACAACCATAAAGGCACCTAAAGTTCAAAATATAGAAACTAAGGCATTGAAAAAAATTGGATCCATTTCCAAAAAATATAGATAATGAGGTAAGGGGAACTTTAGGTGTTCACTATACATATCAATCACATCCGCCACTAGTATCATATCAAAATATCACAGAGGATGCACACCCCATACATAATATAATTGGTGTGTATCATACTATAATGCCATCTAAATAACTCATCACTTTCTTAGAGAATTATTTTGTTTATGGTGATTCATATTTATATATACTATTTATACAATCCTACATTGATAATCATCATCTTCAAAGTGTTATGGCTGACAATGGGTTAAATATTAACATGTGTGCTATCACACTTCTATAGAATTTGGGTTATTTAGAGTAGGATATTTATTTAGCTAACAAATTTATTCATGGTTTTAGTTGAAATATTCAAAGCTTTATTGTATAAACTATACTTCCACTATAGGTTGGACCAATACATGTGGCCACTATATTGTTAATAGTACCTAGTCTAGGTATTTTTGGCATGCTATTGGGTAGGCCATGGATAAAAAAATACAATACATTCCATCCATCATGAATAGATGCCTCAAGTATATACATGTTAATCAAATGGTCATAGTTGACGGTCTTTCATATGAGTATCCTTTACCTATCTTATAGGAAGTCACACTACAACTACCAATTATAGTTTTGAGCACATTTCCCATCAGTACAACACACATTTTAGTTAATCTAAAAGTGAAAGTTAGGTTTAATCCTCAATGTTAACATATATGCATACTCTCCCATAGAGACCCTTATTATAAAGACCCTTAATTCAGAGATATGTTTAGATTATAGAGGGCCTTGCTCTACCCTTTTAATTTTGAGATTAGTGTTGTTGACTTCTTAGGGTTCTCAGCACAAAGAACCTATGCTAATTATAACATCTTCTACTACATGGCTCCCTAATACCCCTATAGCTCACAGGACACCTTAGTTAGCTTCACAAATTTGTAGACTACTTCACGGGTAGTTCCATATATAAATCACTCAGTACAATAGGTTTTATGACCTTAATTACCTTTTCACATAGCACACATGATTACTATTCCTTTATTTTATACAGGGCACATTGATAGTGAGTCTCCTATGAGATTCATTAGTTAGGATGTTCCTCCCTTCTTTTATATAAATTATATCTAGATAATAAAAAAGTAATATAATATTCTAAAACATAAAAAACATTCAAATATTTACTCAAAAAATATAAATTATAGATTGTATTAATTTTAATATTTACAGTTCTTATATTTGTTAGATACTACATATGATAGATATCTTCATATAGTAAAATTTTACCATACATACATGCTTCACTTGTTTTTGTCAAGTGTTTGTAGCTACTTATAAGACCCATGTGTACTACATAGATCAATATTTTCTATTATCTACCCATTTGAGGGCATATATAGGTTCTTCATTTGATATATTCACCCATTAAAGGGCATCTTATACATAGTTTTAATTGTTAGGTTACATCATTCTAAACTCTACATCATAGATTTAGCATTTTTATACCTTGATATTGATCATCATATACCTACTCATATTTTTTGTCAACTACTACTACTACTTTAGACTCAAATATTGCACATTTTTCTCTTATATATATTTGTACCACATGTTCATGCATATTTTCATTTCTAGATGCCCTAGTTTAGACTTGATTGTGTCTCTATGCTTCTTTTATTCGAGGGAATTTGAATATGTTATTTCTCTATGGATCTATGCCACTTATTTTCATTGTATGCATACTTTGGACATGTGTCATTGTCCTTGTGTGTTCCTTCCTGATTGTGTATGTAGACATTTGAACATGTCCTTTTATGTGGATCTAAGCCAACTTTCTTAGTCTATGTATGTGGATATTTAAACATGTCCTTGTATGTCTTGATTTATTATATATAGTGACATGTGACCATGTGTCTTGTATTATGGCCTATTAGCCTATTTTGTGTTTCTCATATGTGTTGTATATATGCTTATATGTATGCATCATGGCCTTGACACTTGTATCTTGTTGTAAATTCAATTTTAGATGCCATCAAGGAACTCATGTATCTCCCCTTCTTCCTTGGGTGTTGTGATGGACACCATGCTGCATCCACCTAGGTAACTACTTAGTTATTACTCAAATTTGTTGTTCATATACATTTTTATATCTATCTTAACATCCTTGTGAATACTAAATCTAACATACATGATACATTATAAACTTATGTTTAGATTAAATTTTATTTTGATGTTATATATGAACATTATATTGGTTTATTATGTAGATATCATATATGATCTAGCTAACACACATTTTTTTATAGATTTTTCTTTTGAGGATAGTTATTTCATAGGTTTAACAAATTCCCTCAAAATAGTGGGTTTTCATAGAGATTAGGCTATTTGAATACATTTAGAGTAGATTTTTCAGCACACATGCACAATATATATAAATTAGTTTAAGGAAAACATTGTGAGAAATAGTCACATTAATACCAGTTATAGTTGCACAAAAATTAGAATAGTTGGACATTAGAACCCAAATCAAGACACTGGTGCCACCAAATATACTATCCAGGATATGGATATACTATCTAGTATCATCAGTTTAAGGAAATTATAGATTTGATAGAAAAGTGTAGTAGGTACATTTTAGGTTTCCATAAGTCTAGTTATAGATTACTAGTTTTGGCTAAGTTTAGTATAGATTCATACTAGTTTACTCATATTGGGGGCATTATACACAACATGATCATTATTGTTTCAATTTTAGATACTCAGTCATAGATTATTAAAAATCAATCCAAAATCCATATACTCATATATGAAATTTGGGGGCATGTGCATGACACATTATTTTAATATGCTCACTTATGAACCAATTGATTAAGTGGAATGAAAAAATAAATGTCATTCTCTATTTTGTACATGCTAGACACCATATTACAAGTTACATAATAGATTGATGCCTTACTCCATTTGTAATGGTTGGCATTCCTAAGTGGACTATAATTGCATTATATATTTGAGTGGTTGTAGAACTAATATATATAATTCCAATTATAGTTACACATATTCAATTACATTATCTAATCTAATTATAGATGAATATACTACACACAGGTAGGAATTTATGGAGTCATAGTCTATTTGAGTTTTTTAGCCACCTACATGAGAGGGTTAGAAACACCATCACTCTAATCCAAGATATTCATAGTTCATGATACACCAAGTAGGGGTGGGAAATGATAGAGTCAAAATTAGATTGAGTTCTTGGGCTACCTAGATATGGGGATTGATTAAGCCATTATCTCAATCTAAGTTATTCATCAATTAATCACTTTCTAAGACATATTTTATCCTTAGGTATATCCATTAGTTTGTGTTCCCAATGAGGTGTATTCATTCCTTTCTTCTCTCTCTCTCTCTTATCTCTTTTCTTAGTTTTGTCTTTTCTTTTGATACATCATAATGACTAATCTATGGATGTTTCATTTGCTTGACATGTAATGGAGCATGATTCAGATACTCAAATTTAGATTAATGGGATTCACCTCTTAAGTAAGTTTAGGTATTCTTTTTTTACCTTTATCTTAGTCACTTTGCTTTGATACATTTCTATAATAAAGAGGGGAGGAAATGTAATCATCTAAAAATAAAACTAGAGTGTTAAAAGTGTTACTTGAGACCACCCATCCCTAGCTTAGACTTAAAACTATCTTAGGGATTATTTGCACACTTATCCATCTGTTGTGTGGGACACACAATATATAAACATCCCTAAAGTAGTCCCAAACCCTTAGGTTCTATTGTTTATACACTAGTTCCATAATTTGGACAATATCTCTAATGGTGTAAGTTTCTCAATTTTGGTGCTATTGTATTTTTCCCACCTTTGGCCACCAATGGATATATTTTCAAAAAAATTCAGATAAGGTTCACCTAGACCTATTTTAATACCAACATAAGCACTAGAATAGTATATACACATGAATTGTATTCCATTATTCAGTGGATGGAAATTAGATGCAAACAACATAAACTAACTAAGAATAAGTTATGCATATTCAAGGTTATCAATCCCTATTCTACCCTACCTTTTCATATATCCATCTACAATCATCCAAAACTCAAAATAATTAGATTTTTAGTCTCAAGATCCATTGAAAATCACTAAAACCAACACTCATACTAGCTTTAGTTACACTTACACCAGCATTTAGGTGCGGATAACTACATTAGGCTGGATCCCTCCTTAATGTATTGGTATCTAGGAAACTCTCATCACAATATAGTGTTGAGGATGTCCAACCTACCCCACTAACATCAAAATTTTATACTTATTCTAATTATATTCCATATAAACATTTAGGCTTAGGGTTTGCATACAAAATTATTCAAAATAGGTCACTGAAAAGGAATCAAATTTTGTGTGCATAAGAATAGGCTTGGAAGACTCAGACATAGGGGCACCTAGAAGGTCAAAATAGTTATGCATAGAGGAACCTAGCACCAAAATAAGGACACTAATGCCATTATAACTATTGTGTAATAAGTGCACTTTTATCCAGAAGGATTTTGACACCTGGATCTTATTTTTGACACTCAGATCAGATATTGTCCTAGTTTGCAACCTTCATATCTCCTATCTTAGTCAATTTATAACTAAGTATTTGTTTACATAATTTATTGATTTTTTATAATAGTCAAACTAGGTTAATTCCATTAAAAATTATAGTATATATTTATTTCATATTTCTTCCCTAATTGTTTATACTGAGACGTTTTAATAACTTAGGGATTAAAATCCATAAACCCTAAAAAGTTAAATCATGTTCCTAGAATCATAGGAGTTACTGATCAACACTTTTTGATGGGAGGTAGATGGGGATACCATAGAGGTTAGAATCACCTTATAGGATGTCCATGGTTTTCTTAGACTACCCAATTTAGGACTCTTTTCATTTGTGATATGCCAGAGGTTGAGGAGGAGAGGTGAGGCCTAACCTATTGGGAAATTGGCTTAGAAAACATTTACTTTGAATTATAGATGAGCTTATTTGACGTATATATATTGACCATTTTGGCTAATAGGACCTATGATAGTGCAGGTGCTATGTCACAAGTTAGATGGGAAGGTACCATTATATGTGGTAGCTTTATGTTAGTCTATCTTAGATTAGGGTGACCTATATGATTTGGGTTCTATCATTTAGGTGTAGCTCATGCATGACATGTATGTTATGATGACCTAGGGCTATAAGACTATGGGCCCCATGATTTTGTTGAGTTCTTATATTTATGATAGGTTTCTTATGAACTATTCATCTTAGTTACCCAATGTAGTGGATGATAGGATACTTTAGGTGGTGAGATGGTGGTAGGATCATGTAGTACATGTTATGCCTCATGCCTCAGATTTACATACCATTATGCATGGGAATATTATATGATATCCCTATACTAATATTATAGTTAGTTCATTGATTTGGGATTTTATGGCTATTAGGTTGGCATATGTTCATATTATTAGACATTATACCTCATGTGTATAACCACATCCTATCACTCATGTACCTAGATAGTTGGGCTTACCACATCCAATGGATCCCCTAGTAGTGCCTAATTATTAGTCATGTCATGATAGAGAGTCTATAGGTAGAGGGGGTATGGGAGTACCTATAAAGATATCTATCATGGCCTCTTTGAGTGATACCTTGAGTGTGTCAAGTGATTAATAAGGGATGGATAAATACTAAATAAATGATGTTTTTGGATGTAGAAGGTTAAGATGTAGGGGAGGATGATATGGATCCATAGTAGGGATGATAGTAGACCCCATGATCACATAGTAGATGGATTCATCATCAAAGGGAGAGGAAAAGTGTGCTATTAATTATACATGAAAATCTCATGATGAAGGCTAGACACTATTGACCCATAGAGAGGTAGATGAGGAGAGGACAATGACATGCATATATGGTGACTTTAGGATTTTTATTTGCATGGAAGTAGCCTAAAGAGGAGGTTACCAATGAATGGGATGATAAGGAGACAATGGTTGGTGACATTGGTATTGATAATAAATGCTTTAATTTTTAAGTTTTTGAATAGATCACTAGTTGCATAGTTATTTATGTACCTAGTATGGATAAATGGTTTGGAGAGATATACATATGAGATTTAATTTATATTTGGTTTTGTGTTTTTTAGATATGTCCAAGGAGGATTTCATAAGGGGTAATTTATTCCAAAGAGACCATTGAGATATTTTGGATTGGGTGATAGGGAATCCTAATACTATTACTATGAAGGACCCTATGGTACCATCTAATGCAACATATGATACCTGGTTTTGATTGGTTAGAGAGGCATCTAGGTGGATAGAGACACATGGTGATGGACTATAAATACCCATATTATGATATAGGAAGGCATAATCCTAACAAGCATTAGCCTAGGAGTGATTGGCCCATATGGATATGATTATAAAGCTTGGATGTGTGTAGGCCCAACTAGACAATATATAGGGATGGGTTGATGGTTTGATATCATACACTTCCTTTTTATAGTGTACTATTTAGAGGGGTTTAGGTAGTGTGGATTGGCCACAAGATAGATATGATGGAGCACATCCTTATAGTTTTATCTATTAGATTTGTATTTTTACTTGAATTATGTTGTATTAGACTCATGTTATGTGTGTGTGTGTGTGTGTGTGTCTGTGTGTGTGTGTGTGTGTGTGTGTGTGTGTGTGTGTGTGTGTGTGTGTGTGTGTGTGTGTGTGTGTGTGTGTGTGTGTGTGTTTGTGTGTGTGTGTGTGTGTGTGTGTGTATATATATGTGTGTATATATATATATGTATATGTATATGTATATATATATACATATATATATACATATATATAAATATATACATATACATATACATATACATATATATATATATACATATATATATATATATATATATACATATATATATATATATATACATATATATATATATAACATGAGTCTAATACAACATAATTCAAGTACAAATACAAATATAATAGATACAACTATAAGGATGTGCTCCATCATATCTATCTTGTGGCCAAATATATATATATATATATATATATATATATACATATATATATACATATATACATATATATATATATAGACACACACACACATATATTATATATATATACACATATATACATATATATATATACACACACACACACACACATATATACATATATATATATATATATATATATATATATATATATATATATATATATTGATGGAGACATTTCTTGATTTATAAGTTTTACTAATGTTATTGATGGATGTATGGATGCATTTCCTTTATAGCACATGTAATTTATTTTTTTTGCATATGCTATGGGAAATGTGTGATAGATATTTTATTTTCTACCATTATGTGATGCACATGCATAGTTGAAAAGGAAAAACATACAATTTGGAAAATTATATAAATAATCATAAAATGTAATGTATAATATATCATGTGGGAAATGTGTAAAAATAAAATGTGAATAAATATAGAAAACCAAAAATGATAAAGTAAAGGTAACAAACTATTTTATTATTTTTGGTAAACTAGTGTTTAGTTCCTTAATAATAAGGGGTATAGAATAAGGGGAAAATATAATTTAATATGGTAAAATATATATTTTTATCAAATAAATTACATGAGGAAGGGAAATAAACTTTATCTAAAAATGGGCAAAAATTGATGATTCAGGAGCTAGAAATTGAGATGAACAACTGGGACACTATCTAGAATCTAGCTCTAGCCTTCATTATATGATTGGATAAGAGTGTCAAAAGTGAATAGGATCAGCACAAAAACTATATTCCACCTCTAATGTTGTTGTACTAAGGATCTAATAATTTTAGGTTTTGTTCACTAGGTCTGTGTGAGCCTATGTACAAAATTTTGGGGGTTAGAAGTCAATAGAGCTTATTGTAGGTCCATTTCAATATAAAAACGTTGTATCCATATACAAAAATGTAAAAAAATATGCATCAAAAGAAAAAGGGGGAAAAATTGGGTTAGGGGAAGAATGATTTCATGATATAGAACCCTTGTTATCCTGATCATTGCCTACATTAACCCTCAAGCTAGGGTCTCATATCAAATGTAATTTTTCTTTAGGGAATGTGCATGATAGATGTAAGAATTAATTTCACCTAGGCCCTTCCTTGATCAAGCATTCAAGTCTATGTGTGATGCAGAATGCTAAGATATACTATTTGACTAATTTTTATTATGTCTAATGTGCTAAAGTAGTAAATGCTAGTTATAAAATGCCTTATGAATTCCTTTGTATAGGAGAACAATTATTTTTAATTTGGTAACTTTATTTTCATTTGAACAACATGGGAAAACTTAAGGATGAAGCTAAGAAAATGGGTAGGACTCAACTAGTAAAAGAAATTGACTGTTAGAACTCAATTTGACCTTAGACAAGAGCATTGAAAATGGGACATCCTAGGGTCTAGCATTGTAGTCCAATCAAATCACTCCTATCCTATAGTCCCATGACTTAGGGAGTTGGAAACAGGATAAGAAGTCTATTTTTTTTGAGGTGGAATGACTATTTGAAAGGCTTGGAATGACTGAGAATAGATAAAAAGGTGACTTAAGCCTATAACAACACCAAAAATAATAAAAGAAAGACATGGATAAATGTGAACAAAAGCTCATATTATCTAGTTAGAGTCTCCTATGAAATGACTATGAAAATAAATGATATGTGTGGTTGCTTGACCTATTTAGGATGTATACATTTAACCCCCTTTTAATCTAGTGATGCAATGAAATGAAGTACTAGAGTAAAAGAAATAAAATAAAATACATACCTAAACCTACCTATGTGTAGCTAAATGTGATGAAAAAAGACTACATCTCTCTTCCTACCTAGAGAAGTGGATGGAAAACTAAATAGTGCCTAGAGAAAGAAGGAACCCCTAAAATAAATGCCTTATATACTAAATCTGAATATGGAATATGTATAACATTGAGGAGGGAAATACTTTCCCCCTGTGTTGAATCTGGTTGAAAATGAGAAATGATCAGAGGTCCAAAACCAATGTCTACTTCTATCCCACACAAAATCATGTAATCTATAATGTGTGCACATAATTCGTATAATATTAAGATTAAAATTTATCATGTCCCCACTCTAGATAATTTAAATTAGAACTAAGAAGTGCTCAGACACCCAAAACCAATGTATGCCCTCTTTCTTGCACAAAATCACATAGTCTGGGTTTAGGTAATTATATGAACCAACTACTATAGATGATCATATGGTATAACCTAGTGACAAATTGGGTACAACTAGGTGTAATCTAAAACTTTGGTAAATATACAAGAAGAGAATGACATGCCTTACCATTCTAATCTGTCTAGTTTTGGATGATCAAGAACATGAACATTTGTACCATGCCCCCAAATCTAGTATGTGAGTGATTCATATGTATTGTATATAAATATGTATAAACACATGTGAATGACATATTGTGCCATGCCCCTTGTGTAAAATTGAAGATCAAAACATTGTGCTCTACACTATGCCTATAATCTACTATCTGGTCCTATAACTATGTCATCTTGTATGAAGTTATATGTATGAGATGTGTAGTAATGTACATGGCCCCCAAATATTGTATCTCGTCTGAATATATTCAAAGTGACTATGAATCCATATAATCTAAACCATTGTATATCTAACTAATCTATGTATTTTTAAACTAAAGTTATGTCCCTCTAAATGGCTTGAGTAATGTTGAATGACCCATGTAATATGAATCATTATATTTGATTAATCTATGTATCTATAAACTAAAGGTATGTCCCTTTAAATGTATTGAATAATCTTGAGTGACCCATGTAATCTAAATCACTATATATTTTGACTAATTTGAGCTAAATCTAATAATCTAAATACTGGAGGTGTATGAACCTTGGTGTATCCATCTATGAGACTGTATAAGCATGTTGGGTAAGTGTAGGAATATGAATGATAAGAATGATGCCCCAATTTTAGGAAGAGGGATGAGATATATGATATAAGAGTTTAAGCCAAAAGTGGTCACTAGTGCTATAAGTAGAAATAAGGTTGGCTTGTTTGAGAGGAGATTGAAAGTTTGTTTGATTAATTAGGCTGAGTGGTTTGATAGTTGAATGAGTCTTTGATTGGTAGGGACCAAGTTGTATGTATTGGTATAAAAAATATATAGAGATATGTGTGCCATAGTAGGCATAAGAGGTAATAGAAGAGTGAGGTTTTAGTGTTTTCAAAGGTATTTTTATCATTATTCTATGGAACAAAATGGTTTGTAAAATAGAGTTATAAGGTTCTAGTTATTGGCAAAATGGTGTTTTACTTGGAATGAGAAACTTGTTTGATATGGGAAAATTGGATTTATTCTTGATTCATTTGTGCTTTGACTAGGTTGAGATTTGGAGCTCTAGAGTAGGAGATATGCTAAGGGTATGAACACCTGCCACAACCTGATTTGAGTAGTTGGTAGCCGAAGTAGAGGCTGGTGGGGAAGTTACCCTGGTAAGTAGCTAAAACACTTGATTTTTGCCTATTCAAAAACCTATTGTTTATGATTTTGAGCTTTTTAAAATTGTTTTTAAGAATTATGACTAGTTCTAGTGCTCCTATCTATGATTCATCACTCTTTTTCAATGTTTATTACTATTATCTAGGTTTTTATGCTGATGTCCAATGTTAGTGTCCTTTTATAGTGCTATTATCCACTAGGGCTAGTTTTATGAGATTTTGATTAGCTATATATTAATTTTTAGATTCATTATTTATTTTGTCATTTTTGACTGATACACATGTTCTTTTCTAGTGCTTTTTAAGGTGAGGTATAGATGAGGGAGTTATATAGAGGCCAAGTGATGGAGATACTAAGATTTTTACCTTTATCAGCTGATGAGAGGGTTATGATGGAGATAGTGGGGTTGGGTCATGTGTGTGACCTAGACACTGTATAGTGTGATAGGTATCTAATTGCCACCTTATATAAGAGGTGGAATGTAGACACATGCACTTTCTAGCTTCCTACAGGGGATAATACTTTTACTCTAGAGGATGTGTACTGTATTTTGCATTTTACTAGTTAGCGAACAATTTGTTACATTACAGGATGATATGGGTGTGGATGTTATTGACCATGCATCCTTTTAATTTTATGGTTTGCCTTTAGGCATACATTGGAAAGTTAGTGATAGCAATGTATTGTTGTTAGTTATTGTGTATTCAAGTGTTCCATACTTGCAGAAGTGGTTGGTTATGTTGTTGGCTTCATTCATTATTGTGGATGGGAGTGGGGTATCAATTATAATACGATGCATAGGATCATGGAAATTATATAGGTATATGTAAATGTATTCTCATGGGGTATGACTATACTTTCCCACTTGTATAAAGATCTTTACAAGTTTACTTAGGAGGTATTTAGTGGTGGTGTGAAAGTAGCTACCTTATTGCATTGTAGGGATTATGAGAATATAGTGGTTATATGGTTGATAAGATTATTGAGGGAGAGGTTGGCACCTTCATAGCCATATGGGGAGTGGTGGATAAGTTCATTGGATATCTGATCTTCTAGAATAGATCACTATAGATGAATTTTAGATAGATTAATGGCTCAAGATATCATATGGAGTCCCTATAGAGGATTTCCTAAGTGGCTTAAGGATGGAGTGTAGTTGTGGTATATGAGGGTCAGTTGTTGTTCACATGACCACTACATTGGAGTGTATGATCACTTTTAGTATGACCACATGAGTAGAAAATTTTGGGTGCCACAGGATGTGCTCTCTATAGCATGGGTGTGGGTGGGGAGTGAATGGGCACTAGTGAGGGTAAGAGCTTGTGAGAGGCCTATTGAGGCTGAGTTATCACTTTTGCCTTTAGATGCATGGGATGTGGCTATATATATTCTTGATGTAGATGATGTTGGATGTATAGAGGCATATACTGCATGGTGAGCTAAGCATCAATGGGCTCTATTATATCTTTTTAATGGAGTGGGTATTCTTTAGTATGAGGATCCTACACTAATCTAGATGATGGGAGGTAAGTAATAATTTTAGTCTAATTTTTTACAAGTTTGTTCTTATATTATTTTAACTTGAAAGTATATATCTAATGTAGTATTGCATTTTTTATGTAGCTGGAGTAGGAGGTGCTCAAGATGAAGCACAAGTTGGTTCAAAAGGCATAGATGATGAGAACTAAGAGACCAAAATTTAGTCTACACTCTATGAACTTACATAATATATAACTTATGATTCTATATAGGAGGGTTTGATAGAGTGAGTGATAGTTATAGCTAGTGTTTATGCATATTTTTTGATAGGGCTACTATAGCTATAGCTATATATGTTAAGGTAGTGGTAGAGAGAGATGAGTTGATAGTGAGTTAGATAGGCATATGATGCCTTCACCTGATTATGGATCAATGATTATGTAGATTATGGATGACTACATGGATATTTATAGATTATATGTGCAGTTACATGAGGAGCAAAGCTGGTTACTAGAGTGAGAGAGTTGTTATAAGAGGCATTTGGGAGTTTGAGGAGTTGTAGGGTCATCGAGTGTGAGATTAGACTATGGGACTAGTACTAGAGGAGCGAGTGAGATTGAGAGTGAGGGCATGATACCCATTTATGACTGATTTTACCTTGATATGATGTATATGTATTAGAATTCCTAATTACACACACACACACACACACACACACACACACACACACACACACACACACACACACACACACATGTATATATATGGATATTGATTTGATTTTGAATTATGTGTATTGTGTTATGGGAATTTGGAATGGATTGGTATTTTTTTTGTAAATTGTTGATTAGGAGTAGCTTATTTGGTATTGATGTTGAGGATTTACACATATCTAGTAAAATAGTACATGGGATATGTGATTTGATTTTTTTGATAATTATGATGTTAGGCATGATGTTAATCATGTGTAAGAAAAAATATTTGGTTTTGTAATTGGGAAATTATTGGGATAAATTGAGTGGGTTTTGATATTAGTAAAATAGGAGTTAGTAAAATTTGGATTTTTGATAAGCTAGTTTTTGTCTATGGATAGTTTTTGGGAATTAATAATGTTAGTTGTTAGTATGTGGGGATGTAAGATAACACACTCTATGTATTACTTCCCTAAAAGTGGCTCAATAATATAAAAGCTAGCTAGACATTTTTCTCCATCATTACCTTGCTAAGTGAAGCTTATGAACTAAAACCCATCTGACTATGTGTCATATCTCTCCATGTTGTATCACTATCTAAATCCTATTAGCCAATTGAATAATTTCTCATACTACTCATGCTATGTAAGAACATGCTCTATATTTGATATTGTCTATAATGCACTAACTATATTAATACGTGGAGATTCTAAAAAATGTAACTTTATTGGTCATGTAACTAAAACCATGTGATATGAATAAGGATCATTTTTATGCAATCATATACTCTATGGACTTTACTATGATGTGTATGATTGAGCCATAGATCGATCCATAACTAAAACCTATGATGTAGGCTCATTTAATCTCAACTATAGTGGATTGATACATGAGATAAGACCTAAAACATCTGGCCATAGTGAATATTTCACATGATCAGTACTCTATGATGTGGTTTCATTTAATCTTAGCCATAGTGGATTGATATGTGAGATAGGACCTAAAAAATTTGGTCATAGTGAATGTTTCTCATGATTAATACTCTACTGGGGTGCATGTGACTCTGCTAGATAAGTTTATGGAACTACACTATATATACCTTGATATGATATTGATATGATTCAAATATTTAATATATGTAGAAATACCCTTAAGGCAGGGCAACACCATATAAGAATCCTTTAGGAAGGAATAACTCCACAATGTCTCTTCGAGGGGACAACCTCCAATATCCTCTTACAATAAAAGACTCAATGCTTACTTGATATCTTTACCATGATAATCATTACCTATATATAGACATCTATCTAACCCATGGATGGGTAACCTCATAATCCCAATGTAGGCCAACCATGACCCAATATACTAATTTCATAAGTTACTCCATTATCCTAATATATTATACCCATATAACTAACTAAAGGGATGTGTGCCACATGTCAGCATCTCCATCAAACCATATACATTAATATATCGTATCCATAGGTACATAGCATTTATTCCCTCTTTGAAATGTTTCATCCTTGAAACATAGTAAGAAACCAAATAATGAGTGTGCTTTAAATCATTACACACTTGTCTCCAATATCGATCATCTAGCCATTGATATGTGGTTTTGGTAGGTGATATCTCTCTAAGATTGTTTCCAAATTCCATTATGTTCCTTTGATTTCATTCATGATCATAATTATATTGCTTTGGTGTCTAAGCATAATTATTCCTCTTTTTATTCCATGTACCATAGTATTTATTCTTTAGAGCCAAATTATTTTAACCCTTCTTCTTCTTCTTCTTCTTCTTCTTCTTCTTTATCATCATTACTTTTTTCCTCTTCTTAAAATCATAACAAATCACATAAAATAACTTAAAAAATTCGGAAATTTTGACTGTGCTTCTCTTATATCTTGTTATATCTTCAGTAGAAATTTTGAATAAAAATTCCCTATATTTTGGAAGATATAGCAAAATTAGTATAAACCCTAAAATAGAAATAACTCCCTGAAAAATAATCAAATAATCTCCATATTTTTATTGTGACTTATTTGAAATATTCTCCATTTATAGTACATAAATTGTGAAAATTTTTGAAACAAATCAAAAGTTATTGACAATTCAAAAAACTACGGTTTTGCTCCACACAAATTGCCCAGATCGAAGCTCTTATACCACTTGATATGATTCAAATATTTAATATATGAATAAATACACTTAAGGTATGGAAACACCATATAATAATCCTTTAGGAAGGAATAACTCCATAATGTCTCTTCAAGGGAACAACCTCTAATATCCTCTTACAATAGAAGACGCAATGCTTACTTGATATATTTACCATGATAATCATATCCTATATATAGACATCTATCCAACCCATGGATGGGTAACCTCCTAATACCAATGTAGGATGACCATTACCCAATATACTAATTCCATAAGTTACTCCATTATCCTAATATATTGTACCCATATAACTAACTAAGGGGATGTGTGCCACATCTTAGCATCTCCATCAACCCATATACATTAATATATCATATCCCTAGGTAAATAACACACCTTGAACTACATTTATATATATATGCTATTCTCATTGTACTAGTTTCCAAACCTTACGAATATGTGGAATAAGAGATCTCCTATGAGGTTCTATCCTATAGCTCGCATTTCTCTCATGATGAGTGTTCAATGATTCCTATGAAGGAATGCCCTAAGATGACTTAATTTTGGGTGAATGAATTATATTTTTCCATGGTGGTGGAGATCTTAATGCCCCATGTTTTAATCCTATGAAGCCATTATCAACACATCTATTAATGCAATCTCTAAGTCTATGACAATCATTATCTCTATGTCCATAGATATTATGATAGTTCTAAAAGGGCTGAGGTGGATATTTCTATAAGAGACGTGGATCTAATCGATGAGTAAAAGGTAATGTGATTAACATCCTATCTAAGAGTGATGATAATATGATATATGGCCTATCCTAATTTAAATCAAACTATAGTGGTGCCTTGATGTTATTCTTTGTAGTGCATAATATAGGTTATACTCTAGAGATTGGCTCTTTGATCTTAACTAGTTTCTTATATGGTTTTGGTATCCTATCTTGATTCGGAAATGGTAGATTGTCAATGAAAGGAGCTATAGATATTGCTGTGAAATTCAAATTAATCTAATTAATTGAATCTACCTCAATCAATCCAAATTTCTTTTCCAAAGCTAGAACTGTATAACATAAGTGCCTAAAATAAGACTCTATCTAATATAGTAGATGCTCAAGGAGAGTTTGGTGAATCTCCTTAATAAAGATATACTTAATCTCTAAATTTATTGTTTTTTATATCAATCTTAACATGTGATTCTTAAATCTTAAGATATAATCACTAACTAGTTTTGAAGTATTTTGATTTAAAGTTGTAAGTTTCTCATATGTGAAATGAGGGCTTATGTTTGCTATGTAATGTATGAGAAATGCCTCCTCTAAGTCATCATATGTATGAAAGAAACCAATGGGGAATATATGAAATAACCAATTCTATGATTCCCCCACTAATGTCTACTAGAATAACTTGAGTAAAATCAAAGGACTCGCATTAGATGGCAAAGCCTTTTGAAAATCTTGAAGGTGTATGAATGGATCTCCAGTTCCATTGAAGTGAGGAAATGATGGTATCTATAAATTCTTAGGAAATGAAGATTTTATAGAGGCCTTAAAAATAGGGGTACCATGTAAATAATTATCATCCATCCAAGAATTATAGGCCTTGTTTTCCAAGGTAAGAAGATGTACTTGGTGTTATAATTCACCAACTGCATGCATTAAAGGGATAATCTCTGAGGATGGTACATTAGTATCTTGAATTTTTTCATTTAATCATTGAATTTAATTGTTAATTAGAAATGGGAATGATAGATTTAGAAATTAGATCATAAATATGGGGTGTACTCACTTAAACCTTGGGAGTAATGGTAACTTAGACCTTACTAGAGGGATGTGGGCTACCATTCTCTTTAGGTGAAGAGTGAGAACTAGGTTCTACTATAGTGAGGGTGGCTTGGGAGATTCATTGGTATCTTTATGTTTTAGTGTATCACATTTTAATTTAGTATAATATGTGATATTAGCATTAACATGTGCATTATTTGAAATAGAATCATACGTAGAAGTAGAAGCAACATTTACAAGTGCATTATGGTTGAGAGAAGTGAGAGAAGAATTCGAAACATGAGATGCATATTATTCTTCACTATGTGAGTAATAATAATCATTGTTCCATGTATTGTCATCATTTTAATATTATTCATAATCACTCTCATTTTCATATTAATGTGCATGTTCACTATCATACTCATTATCACTTTTAGTGTAACTAGGGAGATGTGTAAGAGAAGAATCTAATTATTTTATAATATTAAATAAAGTATCATTTAAAATTGGAATATCATGTACATCAATGTTATTCATGGATGGAGTACATGCATTATTTTCATGAGAATTAAGAGAAATAGATTTATCATTTAGATCTTCTTTGGACATAGTAGAACATGAGATGTATCATTTGAACTATACATTGGTAATTCGATTCTATTACATTTATATTGTTGTAATTTGAACATTGAAGTATTAAAAGATAGAGAGATATTAGGTTCACATGGAGTAAAATTATCACCAATAATAGGTTCACTTGGAAGTACATGACTAACTTGTTCATTTGGTGCATTATGCATAGGAGAATGCGGTGAAAAGTATATTTCCCATTTATCAAAATTATTTCCTTAGAAGAGGGAATAAAAGAGATAGGTTTGAGAGAAGAAGATTCATCTAATTTTAATTAAATATCACTATCACATATATCATCATATTCTTCATTACAATAATAGTAATTATCTTCATTGTAAATAAAATCATTCTCCACATTTTTAGTTAATGTGCAATTTTGTAAATTTGTCCTTTCATTGTCATAATTATGAGAAAATTTTAAGAATTGATCTATTGGATGAGATGGAAGAATTATTGGCCATTTTATTTATTTCAACAAAGATAATATTTAAAATTACTATTAAGTAAATAAATTCAAAAATAACTATGAACATGGAGATTTTAAAATATATTTGTAGTAATTTAAACAATTTGTAAAATTTTCAAAATATTTTTCTAAAAATTGTAAGGGAGGAAAACTTGGGGTTTGTGGAACTATTTTGGAAATATAGGGTTTTGAGCTAGGGTTTTAGAATTTTTGAAAATTATGCAATAATTTAAATTCTAAAAATAATTTTGAACAAAAAAAATGTACAAAAACAAATACAAAAATCAGATATTTTAAATTAAATTTTTGCACAAGAAAACTACTAGTATTGAAAATTTAAAATTTATTTTGAAAAATTAAATACTTTGAAAAAATTCTAAAATATTTGTAAAGAAGGAAGACTTGAGGTTTTGAGGACCTAGTTTAAAAATCTAAGGTTTTGAGCTAGGGTTTTAGAATTTTTTAAAATTATGCTGATAATTTAAATTCTAAAAATAGTTTTGATTAGAATAAATGCACAAAAATTTAAATAAAAGTCATAAATTTTAACTTAAAATTTTACATAAAACATGAAGGAAAAACCCTAAGGCTACCTAGGGTTTTATATTTGTTCAAAGTAAGTTGGGTTCAATAAAATATTTTATTATTTTTGGGAAACTAGTATTTATTTCCTTAATAATAAGGGGTCTGGAGTAAGGTGAAAAATATAGTTTAATATGGAAAAGTATAGATTTTTATCAAGTAAATTACGCAAGGAAGGGAAATAAGCTTATCTAAAAATGGGCTGAAACTAATGGTTTAGAAGTTGTAAACTGAGATGAAAGACTGGGAGACTATTTGGAATCTAGATTTAGCCTTCATTATATGATTCGATTGGAGCACCAAAAGTGGACAAGAGTGTCACTAACACTATATTCCACCTATATTTATGTTGTCTTAAGGATCTAAGCTTTGTAGGTTTTGTTCATTAGGTTTGTGTGATCTTGTATACAAAAGTTTAGGGGTTCGAATTCAATAGAGCTTTCTTTAGGTCCATTTCAATCTCAAAAAACCTATATCAATTTACACACATGAAAACAACAAATACATGAAAATTAAAAGATAAAAAATTGTGTTAGGGGAATAATGTTCGCATGATCTAGAACACCTGGTTTCTTGACCACTGCTTATATTAATTCTCAAGCTAGGGTCTCAGATCAAATGCAGTTCTCCATTAGAGAATGTGCATAATCAACACACATGATAGATGTAAGAATGAATTTTACCTAGGCCCTTCCTTGATCAATATTTCAATTCTATGTGTGATGCATAATGTTGAGCTATACTATTTAACTAATTTTTATTATGTCTAATGTGCCAAAGCTGTAAGTGCTAGATATAAAATGCCTTGTGATGTCCTTTATATAAAAGAATCATTATTTCAAATTTGGGATCTTTATTTGCATTTTTCCAACATGGGAAAACTTCAGGATGAAGATAATAAAATGGGTAAGACTCAAATATAAAAAAAACCTAACCATTAGAACTCAAATTGACTTGGGATAGGAGCACTGGAAATGAGACACCCTAGGGTCTAATGTTGTAGTCCAATTCTAGTGCTCCTATCCTATAGTCTTGAGACCTAAGGGATGATAAGAGGATAGGAATTATATTATGGATGAGTTGAAATCATCATTTTAAAGGCTCAAAATGATTAAGAATAGGTAAAAATGTGACTTAATCCTATAACAAAATCAAAAAGAATAAAATAAAGACATGGCTAAATGTGAACAAAATCTCATATTCTCTAGTTGGAGTCTTCTATGAAAGGACTGTGAAAATACATGATACATGTGGTTTCTTGACCAATTTAGGGTGTATACACAAACCATGTATAATTAAAATTGTACCAAATTAAAATAAATATAAGTCATACTATATAAAGATGGGAAGTATGATTTTTTTAATTATAAAGTGGAAAACATGTTATAACAAATGGTATAAAAGTAAATGTACAATCAAGTTAATCAATCATATTAAATTAAGATGGGAAGTATGAAAATCAAAACAAATATAAGTATAAATCAAATTAATCATACTAAATCAAGATGGAAAGTATGAGAAATTTAATAAAATGGTTGTAAGCAAACACACAATCAAAAAATAAGAAGATAAAGTGAAGTGTTTATGAAATAAGTTTAAAATATTCCAAATCAATATGATAAGTATGTAAATGATGTTCAAATCATAATGTAACAAAAATTATCTCAAATTTTAAGCATGTAATATTATTTTGACTTGGTCATAGTATTAAATTTTATGGGAATATTTTGTGAGGAATGCCAAGTCCTATCCAAGCTCTTACACTACAACTTATAAAGATATCACCAATGAGGTGGATGAAAACATTGGAATAAATTAAATGGATTTTATATGTTAATCTGTGATGAATACCTGGTCATATCCAAGGTCTTATACTACAACTCACAAGGTGAAGACTAATGAGGTGAATGGTAATAAAGGGAAAACATAAGGAAATGTTTTGTGAGGAATGCCTGGTCCTATCCAATGTCTTATATTAAAAATCATAAAGGAAAACCCTAGGGGTATGATCAGTTAAAAAATAATATTCATCAAGGGGGAATATTGGTATTTTTGTAATTAAATAAAGAGTTTAAAAATCATGATATATCCATTTATAATAAAATTGTAGTAAACATGAGGTATACTAGGTAAAAAGGAAAGACACTACGAGGCTAGTGACCATAAAAATAGAGAGGATACATGCTCAAAATAAGCACAAAGTTATATAGGAAAATAGGTGGAATACTAATATCAACTCATGAATTTTATCTAAATAATTAAATTAAAATGGACGTACCTTCCCACAACATGTTCCCTTTTCTTCAAGACCTCTTACAAAGTCATTAGTCTACTATGAAGATTGGGTACTTGTGTAAGAAAGTAGGTAGTACTATAGATTATTTTTATATTCTCCTATCCCAATATACTATTGTACCTCACCCCAATGGACCTCGACATTATTGTGAGGCCAACTATTGAGTTTTATATTTTATTATAAATAGGAGATGTGTTAAAAATTGGAAATCACATGTTTTAGTGTGATTATACTTTTGTATGTTATATTATCCTTTTGGATCATTGTTTTTTGTTTAAATTATTTACATTTTAACATTTTTCTGGAATTTTTTATTTTTCCTCCATATAGATTTGGGATAACCAACATTATTGATAAAAGTGATACATGTAACTGATATTTAGACTATGGTTATGGGATACTAAGTAACCAAAAATATGACTGGCTAAACAACTTAAGCTTATCTGTGAATCATTATGCAATCTTAAGTTTCAATTATATGTATGCTTACTATGTGAAAAGGAAATAAGGAAAAATGGAGATCAAAAATATCGATGTGTATAATTATTAAATAAGAAGTCATGCTTGGTAATTGATCATATGGTAAAGATAAAATACTAAGGGAACAAGGTTTTTATGACCAAGTCACAATAATAATTATTTTTATTTGTGTTTGAAAGATAACAAAGAATCATTAAGGAAAAATAAAGGAATCCATGTGAAAGAATTAAAACTATAAGACTAAGTTTGAATCCATGAAAAGAATGAGCATAAGCCATAAAAGAAAGTAAGAGAGAATGGAACCATGTAAAACACATAAATAATAATATAATGGTTCATTAAAAAGAAATAAGTGAAATCATATTTAAAAAATAGTAACAAATATAAGATATATAAATGAACTACAAATTGGATCCAAATCATGTAATATAATGATAAGTAATGTGAGATAACACCATTTTATGTTCAAAAATATTGATAGATTTGACCATAAATGCCATCCATAACATTTGAAACATCCATATGTAGTTGAATTATGATTCTAGTTAGATTCTCATCAATATTCATGGAATGTTTTGAAAAGACTTACTTCCATATCAACTCTACTGAAAAGGTAGGTGTAGTAGAATAAGAGTGATCTCATGTGGTACCTCCTGTGTGGGATACTTAATGGGAGGAATAGATATCTCAATATAAATGGTTTTTTTGGATCTATGAGGAGGTGTAACTATTAGAGAAGGAAGATCTCTTATTTTATAGTGACCTATAATAGGAAGAATAACTTTTACCAATATAGACTATGGGAAATCTTATAGGTACTACCGAAGCACTCAACACTAATCAATAAGATGGGTAGTAAAATAATACCATATACAATATACTTCCCCATATTTAGGTATGTACTCTATAAGTAGCTTGGGAGGTGGGTTAGTCTTGTATTTTTCTTGGTTAATGACTACTCATAATGTGTCAATGTATTATCTAAGCTTTTGTTAGTGAGTATAGGAATGGTTATTTGTCCCATAAAAGTAATAAATATGTCCATTATTAGACTATGGAGGTCTACTATCTCAAGTGGTAGAATAAGAAGCCTATTTATACTAATGTAAATGATAATCCTTAGTTTAATGACTAAAAACTATACGAATATCACAATAAGGCTCATCTACCCATTGTGTAGGTAAGGGATCAAGCATAGGTAATGGTATAAAACCATCACTAAAGAATGGAGAAGATGGAGTATAAATTGGACTAGGCTCATTTATATGTATGGTCATCTATGAGAAAGGTCTAAGCAAAGTGGCTAACATATATGGAGGAAGCATACTAGAAGGATCATGATATTTGGAAAAATGGTAGGGTCCTATCATGCCATGATCCATAAACATACTCCTAAGAGATTATACTATGAATGGAGGCATAATAGGTGTGAACTTAATATATAACATGGAATAATAGTGTAAAAAATAACATTAGTTACTATAAGAGAAGGAAGAATAGAAAAATAACTGAAAGACTAAAATAAAGAAGAATGATATTTAAGAATCTTGCCATTTTTAGCTTAAATGAATCCAGCTAAAAATGGGTCATCTAAAGAATAACTATCTTCATAATTAGGTGTGTGTAATTTGATAGTACACATATGGAATATTTTTATGGTTGAGGAATCATGGTGAATGGAATGTTTAGTTTTGGTTAAAGTAATTTATCTTTCATTAAAAGGTTATTGACCTGATCAAGGTTAAAGAGGAGGAGGTTGATTGATGATGTTTAGGGAGAGATCAAAAATTTTGATCTTTATGATTATGTAATTTATTTCATCACCATAAAATTATAATAGGTTAGGAGGACATTTTTTATTATTTATGGATGACCATTATAACCTCTAGTGGAGTTGACAAAATAGTTAAGGCATTAAGACTCTCAAAATGGAATGATAGGTAAGGTTCTGAGGGTGCGTATTTTAAAGATGCCTCTTTTTTGGAATTACTAAAAATTCTAAGTATTTTTTCCCCTTATTTTTTTATATAGAAATATTATAAGGAAATTTGACACATTGGTAGGATGATGAAGCAACTACTCTCATATGATGAGTCAAAAGATGATCAAGTAAGATATTATATGGAAGTGGAAATTTTAATAACATGATGTTTAAGCAAATGGTGATGGGAAAAATGATAATTGGAAGCCAAACAAAACCTAGAGTAGGATGTTATCTTCTTTCATAACTTTGGCATGTATTGCATGTGGATTTAAGGATACATTCATAGTATGCAAGCATTTTAAAAAATTTAAGGGAGGTAACACAAGTGATTGAGCCTTCATCAATCAAAGAACACATTAACTTAGATATCACCAATTTTATTGCTAATTAATAAGTTAGGGTCATTTGCATGATGTAATTACTCATCAAGAATCATAGAAGAGATAGGAAACTTAAATGAGAGAGAGGTGTCCAGTATTTTGTTAACATGGATGGACATTTCTTCACATTATTGTATGATTATATCTTCAGATCTAAATAAGTTAGATTATTTCATTACATGAGGATGATGAAGGATTTTCATTAAGAATAATAATTAATTTAGGTGACTACAATGGAAAGAAGAATTTATCATAAGCTCTAATAAGGAAATTTGATATGGGAGATGGGAAAGCTCTACAATAGGATCCCATTCATCATAAACCATGACAAGATTGTTAGAGAGAGGTGCATAGTGTTGTAATAGATATTATGAAGGGGGGTCATATGTGAAATTAAAATTATGCTGATAAGGTATGGTTTTTTAGGTTGGATATAAGTAGGTTAATCGATCTTAGATGATGTGGTTGTTTGTTGACGTATTGATTATGGTTGGGAATAATAAATATTATTTGAAATTAGAGGGATGTTTTATTGAGGTATGAATGTTGGGGAAAATTTAGAATTTATATCAATGGTATTGGAGATATGATCAATTTATGTTCTTATTGGAGGTACTTATATGTGTGTTTTCTCCTCATGCCCCAATTATATGAGATGGGATGGGGAAGAGTATTGAATAATGTGAAATTTTGAAGAGGTGTGATGGTGAGGTTTTGGGGTTGAATCAATATAAAAAACTAATATTCTCATATTATTCATATAAAACACATTTTCATCATTGGTATTATGGTCTATATGAATTTCAATGCTATTGGTAGTAGGGGTAGGTTGATCAATGTTGTCTTAGTGATTAGGAAGAGGATCCTTATATATATCTAAATGAGTATTATCTTGGTTTAAATCTTGATTTTTAGTTTCAGTTTCATGATCCTTAAGTGTTATGTCGTAGTATTTTTGACATTTTAATATGAGGGATTCATGGTCATTTTTTAGTCCAAGGAGAAAGTCCATAGTAAGATTTCTTAATTGTCTACAAGTTTCATGATAATGGCCCCAATCTAAATAAAGGAAAAAAAAAATTTGGATCATACCATGTCCTCATAGGATGAGTTTAATCAATATCTCATGGTAAAGTTATTGGGAGACATTTTTAAATTTATGCTAATGACAATGGTTTGTGCACATCAATATTATTATTTTGAGAAAATGTGGGATTATGCTTAGAAATGTTGTTAGGATGAGAAACATGTTCCATGGTACTATTTGGATCAATAACTTGTATGTTGTGTATGGTTTCATAGGTGTTTATAACACCATCATTGGCTACATGAAGGGTTTTATTTTTGATAAACATTTGAGTTCTTTTTGTTGGTTAGGGAGGTTCAAATTGACGTATGAGGAAACATTGCAATTTGACTTGGTCAAGAGCATCTTCCAAAGTTTTTGGGTAGAGCTTCCTAATGTGATATTGTAATTTAGGGTGAAACAAACTAGTAAATAGGTGTAATAGGTTTCATCTACCATATTATGTTCAACTTTATTAGACAAAGTTTTCCATCATTTGATGAAAATTTGTGTCACTTTAGTTTCTAATTTTTTACAATTGATGAAACTAGCTAAGTTTTTTTAAGGAAGATCACTAGTTTGGAATTATTAGACCAATGAATTGACCAAGTATTCTAATATATTAATGGAGTGTGTTTTTAATTAATTTTACCAATATAAATCATCTCTAGAAAAAATTTTAGCTAAGAGTTTAGTGTCAGTGAAAGTATTAATCTTTACACAATCTTTGTAAATGTTGCCAAATGTTTTTAAGTGTAGGGTGAAATATATAGATATATTGTAAGATATGTCTAGAGTGATACCTCCTATTTATATGTTGTAAATTTGAGATACTATAGATTCATTTTATAAGCATTTAATAATTATGTTGATAGGTAGATGTTATATTATGAGTCTATCATGTGAATCACTAAGGGGGGTGGGGGGCATTGGGATTTTTTTTCCCAATTGAGCATGTCGGGGATGGTTTTAGAGTTATATTAGGTGATTTTGAATTTAAACAATATTATGTGCATAATTATTTTGAAATGTATACATTTGGTTAAGTTATTATAGTCAAATTTGATTGGTTTGAGTAGTGTTTTATCAGGTGGAAGAAATATTTGATGCACTATTGTTATATGAGGTATTAAAAACTTGATATGAACTTTGAGTGTGAGATGAGGAAGTGGTATACATCACACTAGTGGCATTATAAGAAATATTAGAGTTATATTCAATATTATAATAAGGAGTAGTAGTAATATGAGTGCATTAGTATCATAATAATCATTAGTAGCATGAGATGCACTAGTAGCATGGGTATTTTGAAGAACCCCACTAAAGGTTGAATCTAAAATATTTATATAAATAATTTCCATGAAGGTATAATAAGACATAGAGGAAGATGTAATAATAAGAGGAGACATAATAGAGGGGAAAGTTATGGAGAAAAATAAAGGGCTTACCCCTAATCCTTGGGAAAAGCTATGTGAAGGAGAATGGGGTTATCCTATATGAGGTCCCATCATAAGATTATATATGAATGTAGGATCTTTACCTATATGATGAAAAATATCATTTCAATCATGTAATAAAGGTCATTCTCATGTTCTAGTGAAAATAATGGGT
This sequence comes from Torreya grandis, assembly GCA_037957365.1. NCBI lineage: Eukaryota > Viridiplantae > Streptophyta > Pinopsida > Cupressales > Taxaceae > Torreya > Torreya grandis. The sequence continues at coordinate 577,521 of JARHVA010007496.1, read as the reverse complement.
TAAGGGCCATTGAAAATAAAGGAGAAGTTACATAGATGGTAGTGTGGGTAGAAACATGGACATTACTTTAATCTATGGTAGGTGACACAAGGTGTGTTTTAAGAAACGTATTAGGATTAGTGAAAATCATCATGTTTGTTTGGTTTAATTTTGTATTATCATTAAACAATAAATTCATGATAAGGAAAGGAAGTTAAACATTTGATAGAAATGAGGATCAAATGGTATGATACTGGGTCAAACTAGTCGACATTGACTTGTAAGATAGTAGGTAGGACAAGATACATGAGATACAATAAAATAGGTTGACTAGTTTCTATATATGGTTAAACTAGAAAAGTATATATAAAACGCATAATCAAATATGTTGATGGTGTGTTAGATAGAATTAGAACATGTAGTATGTAAGAGACTGAGTCAAACAAGACGAGTGTGTCCTATAAAAGGGTAAAAATACCAACATGTGAGAGTATGGGTTGAATAATATGAATGTGTCCTATATGAGATTAAATAATAAATTCATGATAAGGAATGGAAGTTAAACATTTGATATAAATGAGGATCAAATGGTATGATACTGGGTCAAACTAGTCAACATTGACTTGTAAGATAGTAGGTAAGACAAGATACATGAGATACAATAAAATAGGTTGATTATGTTCTATATATGGTTAAACTAAAAAAGTATATATAAAACACATAATCAAATAGGTTTATGGTGTGTTAAATAGAATTAGAACATGTAGTATGTAAGAGATTGAGTCAAACAAGATGAGTGTGTCCTATAAAAGGGTTAAAATACCAACATGTGAGAGTATGGGTTGAATAATATGAATGTGTCCTATAGAGATAAAAATCTTAGGATACATAGTCAAGTGGGTTAAATGTGTTCTGCGGGAAAATATAGGCTTTGACAAATATGACTCTAGATGATCTAGTGTTAATTAGAAGAAAATTTGAAATAAACACACAATTAATTAGGTCAAACTAGTCGATCTAGTTGTAGAACACAACACAAACCTTATACCAACACTGGATAATACAATTTTTTCAATACAACATACAATTATCAAATATCACAAAATAATGCTAAAAATATAAATGCTATTCTATGTGGTCATTCCTAATTGTTTCAAAATATAACTTTAAAAAAATGGGATATGGTGTTGGCTTTAGAAAGGAACTAGAAAGGTAAGATAAATATTCTTTTAGATTATTACGGATGAAAGGGATCTATATTATTGATGGTACTAGCTTGGTATTAGGGTCTACCCCTTCACTTCACAATCATATAGTGATAAGGGTGTCAAATGATTTTCCAATACATACCATCAACTATATATATATACTAAGATATAAAAATAAGTCAACTTCCCCCTTAATGATGAAATTTAAGTAGGTAGACCTTAGGTAGAATTTTTTCAATGCTTTTTGAAATTGTGTGGTTTGGAAGTGTGTGAATAAAATAAAAAGTAGTGTGAATGAATTGATAAATTGAACCTTATTATTTATTTTGTGTGGTACCCTAATCAAGCAAGTATCAAAATGAAATATGAGTTAATTAATAATAATTTAATTTAATTACTTTTACTTGAAGAGAAAAATATTGATCGAGTTGACTGAGTATGAAAATAATACATAATAGAATCAACTAGGTCAATTTTATCTATTGAATAAAAATCTAAATAAACACAGTCATGTGAGTTGATTGAGTCTCCTAGGTAATAAGCAAATACAAAACTAATTCAATCCATTTGACTTAATTTACTATAGGGTCATATTTTTATTGATAGAAAATTGTGAAAAATGGGACTGAAATGAAGGAAAGTAAGTGACTAAGTTGGTGAGAATGGACCTGATGATTTTGAAGATGATAGATTTATTATTTTTATATTGTGCTATCTAGATGAATATTTTTAACTTTATAATAAAGTAGATTGGGTTGAATGATTCATAAAACCTATATTAAAATAAATGAACTGAGTCGAGTAGATTAATTGAGCTACTTATAGTTGAAGATGACATGCTTAATGTTAAATAAAGTCCATCAAATCAACTATGCATTAAACATACACACAAAATATTATACCAAGTCGATGGATATGATATAGTGATATAAAGATGAAATAAATAATACATGATAATAAATGAAATCATGAAATAAAACCTTCAAGGGTTATTTCACATTAGGTTCACCAAAATATATACAAGGGAAAGTAAAGATGATCTATAAATTAATCTTAGCGTAGAGAAGATAAATCAAACTATCACTTGAATTTGTTGGTAAATATATTCTAGACCTAAATAAGGGGTCTCTTACCATAACATATCACTAGAGAAGGTTCCAAAGCCTCTAGTTAAGTAATACCACACAATAACCCGAGCTAGGTCTTATGTTTTCTAAAAAGTAGAGTAAAATCTAATTCAGTTCTCACCAAATATCTTGGCACAAATGGAGGATAATAAACATAAAATTAAACAAGAATATATGAACTCTACTCAAGTCAATGTAGAGGTAATCCTAAGCATGGATATATAAACACATTCATAAACCAATATATGCAAATATATCAACTAATAAAATAGGAGTAAGATTTAGGAATACTTACTTTTAAGATGAACCCTTCAAGACTCAATCTCTCCCTTGGATAATGGTTATTTGTAATAGGTGGTTTTGGTTCGTAAGGATAAAAAATATATGTTATATCTAGGTTATAAGACTTATCCTAAATTTCCACAAGACAATATTCTTCCCTCCAAAGGAAGTATGAAAACCTAAGAAATGATTCCTCAAGTAGAATGGTGGATAAGAAGATTAACAAAATAATTATATTCTTTCTATATCTACCAATGAAAATGGGGTGAAAGATATGTTTATATAGATATATCTAACCCTAAACTCTTCCAAAGTTTTAGCTGACATAGTTAGCCCAGTCAACCTAGTTATTTAATAAATAAAGTAATTAGGTCCTAAACTATGTTTGATAGGTTGACTTAGTCCTATAATGTGCTCATTTCCCAAAATAGATTTTTCCCATTTGATTGTGTTTATATAATGGTCAAAAGGAGGTTTGGATTTGGTAGGGGCTACTTGAGGAAGTAAATTACTTGGAAGACTGTGTAAGGGAAGTGTCAAAGCTTAGGGAAACATATAGGAGGGACTTTTGTTTATTTTAAGTGGTGGTATAGGGAATAAAAATATTATGAAATTACAATGGTTTTCCCACCCCTTTCTTGGTACACCCTTTAAGTCATGACTCAAAGAGATTGAGACTCAATGGGTTTTTACAAAAGAAAAAACATCAATAACTCATAAAATTTAAGAATTATTCTATGTATACACATTATTTTTATAATTACCCATGTAGTTACATGACTATATTTTATAATATATTTAAAACCATTCAATAAATTATGGGTGGAAGGCTTCTTGTTTAATAAATTATTAAACAACCTTAGCCAGGTTGTAAATTAGTTGAACATAAGTATTAGATGTCTAGTAGAAGGGAACACTCAAATGTTATTTTTATAATACACAATCTCTAATATTATTTCATAGAAGAAGAAAGGTTCAAATTCATAAGAGAGTCACATGGAGGGTATCTCAAATAGTTCCCTTTTGAGATCAAACATCTTATTATTGATCTTATACTTCAGAACTTTCCTATGGATGGCTAAACTCTCTCATGCAATGAGCAACATGATTGGTGGGGAAATGGAGGGGTATATATTGGTATGAGATTGGGAGTTTAACATGTAATTTAGTTAATGATAACTATGTAAGGGAATTATGGTGACGCTAGATATAGGGATATGAAAGGTAGTGAGCCTAGGGGTCAATGAGAGGATATTGAAAATATCACAAGAATATATAGGAGGGTGAAAAGTTATAATGAGTTTTATTGATGTAGGACCAGTACTAATAGTGGAATCCAATATAGATATACCTAATTCCCCAACCACACTATATTATCATGTATTTGAGTTTGATGAAATTCTTGTAATAAATTGGGATATTAATAGTGTGGAATCTGAAGAATTTGAAGCCAAACTAGTAAAGTATTCTTTGAGAGTGTAAGTTCAGCATAGCAATTTAATTTTAACATTTAATTTTACATCACAATTTTGGCTTATGGCTTAACTTGGAATTCCAAGTTGACCTAATAAAATTATGGTAAAACTATAGGCCTAACCATATAAAATCAACCTTCCTCAGTGCCCACTATTTTTAGTGCAATTTTTTTTGTATGAGGCATAGGGGAAATACTAGTGTTGGTTTTGTTGGAGGAGGATTAAGAGATAACACTATACATGTTAGTGGAAATCTACCATAGGTTTTAGGAGTGACTAGATGAGTACCATAATAGGGTCTACTAAAACCACCAAGTGCACTTATGGTATACTATAAGATCACGTTTCATGTCCCAAAATATTAAGGTGTTGAAAATGAAGTGGAACATGTTCATAAGTGTGAACTCATTTGGTGAGTGTGAGGTATCAATTTTTTAGAACAAAAGGCTACTTAGTATTTGACTAATTTATTAGATCACACACATAAATGATAGAAAAAAATTTACCCTCAACATGTTGTTGTGAATTATGAACTCTTGAAAAATACTTTTCTCCAAGACTTTGACATCCCAAAGTTTGAGCAATAGAGTATCTCTACCCTAAAGGATATTAAAAAAGAGATCAGTAAGATTGTGTGTAAGTATGACAAATATTTCAAAATTATTCTTAAAAAATTATTATTTGAGATTAGTCCAACACAACCAGATCAATGGTTCATGGGATGGTTATTACTTCCTTTTCATCGACATCTATCCCAAAAAACCTTTATTAAATTGCATGATGCATTAGAGGATTCTCTCCCTGATGAAGCTATGGTAATTTTAGATATAATATTAAACCCCTTTATGGAGGCTCATATTTCTTCTATGGCTTATCAGTTGGAGAATCTAATGGATTGATATATTTATGAGATGTGTAGTGCCATGTGGTGTGTTGAATATGAATTTGAAGGTCATATAAGGAACAAATATCCTTAGATTAATGTTTGCACCATAACAAAATAGTATTTTGAGATATTCTAAGAGGATTATGATGTAAGAATTTATCCTTTGATCTATCATTTTACCTAGGCTAAATTATCACTATACTATAAAATATCTGATGCATGCACACATGATAATAATGATTTTTGAGTCATCAATGAGATTCTAGAATCACACAACAAAATAAATCACTAAAAATATGTTAATAATAATCATGAGGCTGGTGGAGGTCAATATCTCCATGGTTGATAATGTGGTAATAGATGTGGGGGTGGTCATATTCCACCTAGGACATGTTACAAGTGTGGATCTTTAGGCCACTATGAGTAAGATTACCTAGTATACCCAGCTTGTGCCTTTTATAATAATGAACATCATTTGAAATAATTCTATGAATTTTATGTAGCCATCACCAAAGAGCATAATGAGAATATTTTTTGGATGATTCATGTTTCAAAAAATCCAAGTGCCCATTGGATATTGTACCCTACCACCCCACCAATCAGACCTAGGGTAAACATTACTACACAGAGTGGTGATCATTCTAAATGTATTTCAAATCCACTTACTGATAAGGTTCAATGTGAATAACATCATGTGTATCACTACCCAAATGCTCACCATAAAAAAAAGTGTTACATGAAACAATGGCCCTGGTATGTGAACTACAAGACAAAATTGATTTTTCAAGGAGAAGTATGTTAGCATGATGCATTTTGAAAGAGAAAATATTTCAATATACTCTAGGTAGGATAAATTTTAATATATATGTAAACTATTATTTAGTGAAAACATCATTCCCCTCTTGAAAAATAGTTATGATAATAGATAACCAAGACTCCTATAGATTGTCATTTTAACCATGCACACTGACAAAAAACCTATGTCCAACCAAATTTTGAATGTCAAAAGGAGGTAATTATGATTGCATATATTAACAGTTAGATGAGTGGATACTGATGAAAAAGCTAATGTTTTGAATAAATATGCCTAGAGGAATATGGGGAGCCCCAATTTGTAACCTTCCCCACATGTTCTATTTATGTCCAATAAGACTCGAGTTGTTCCTATAGGAATTATCAAGGATGCCACCACTAACAGCATGGGTATCCCATTCAAAGGTGATTTCAAAGTAATTAAACTTGATGATTTTTAATCTCTATTGGGTTGACCATGATGTTATACCAACAATTTTGACTTGTGATTTAAGAAGTGTTACATCAACTTTAAAAATAACACATAATACATGGTCATTTCTCTCAATAATGACTAAGGACCCATTTTATAGAAATATTTTATGATTTTAAGTAAATCAACCACATTTATAGCATCATGACACAATGAAATGAATATTTATATCCTACTTTTGATGGTCTGATTTAATAAGGAGATGCATAATCGATCTCTAACACTACTAGCATTGCTTACAAACATTGGGATCATGACACCTATGATCTAATGGGATGCATTTCTGCTATAGTTTTTTGATATTTACATGATCCACATAAGCTAATTATGAAACATAAGCATGTTTTCCTTATTGGTGGATGCTTGATGGATAGACCACCTTTTCAGTTCAACCAAACACCTAGGTCTCATGGTTAAATGGAGGTCTGAAAGTACTTCTAGCATTTGGATATATACTACGTTAATGAGGATTAATGGTTCTACGTGAAAATTTATTTTTTAAGGAATAGTTTTTTTAATGGTGGTCTACTCATTGGTATCAGTTAGATATATAGGAATATGTCTATCTAGCCATACATCATTATTTCCACCATGACAATAAAATTCATGCCACCCTAAGCTATAATGGTGTTGATTATCTATAAGAACCTATAAATAATAGTGAAAGATTTTATACCACTAGAATGAATTTTTTAATATAATATTTATTGGTTCATTCATTTTATGGTACTACATTTTATTGAACTAGGGAATGGTATATTCACCAAGAAATGTGCAAACACATGGATAATTGGCAACACATCAAGCATGATTTTATCTCCACCTTTACATTTTATTAGACCCTAATGGATTTGAATTTGTATTTTAAATCCATATGTTAGGTAGTTTTGGGAGAATAGGCACGACTTTAAGATTGGATACAAACCATGCACAAAACAACTGATAATTTGACCATCTTTCAAGAACCTAATACTCTTTCTAGGGCTTGGTTGAAATCAGACTCCTAATCAAAATATCACCATTTGGAACATGTATAAAATGGAAAGAACAAAGTCTTATATTAAGTTTATGAGGGTATTAGTGATAATATACTCGAGCCATCACTTGACCACTATAACTTTCCTATGGAATATGAGGTGCAAGATGTTCAAGATACTATGCATCCAAAATTGAGACCATAATCTATGCCACTTCATATAGTTTAGTAAAATATCAACACAAAACATGCACTTAAAATGGATAGAGTGGGAAATTATTGTTCCAAATAAGAGTTAGCCAAAATGTTTTAAATTTAATACGAGTATCAAGACATATTTCCACATAACTACAAAAAGATGAAAGGAGTGAATTCAACATTGGGAAAAATGTATATAAATTGGTGGATGGTGCTCTACCAATTAGAAAGTGACCATATTGTATGAACCCCAATATATGCATTTTCATTAAATAATAAATTGATGTCATGTTGCACTCTAGGGTTATTACTCCCAATGATTGGTCTGAATGAACTAGTCTTATGGTCATCAGCATAAACATGATGGGTGATATGTATTTCTATGTATTATAGACAGATCAATGTTGTGTTCCACAGACCCATTTTTAATTCCATTCATGAAGGAGATTTTGGAATGTGTCATTAGATGTGAAATATATACCTTCACTAATGGGTTTTTTGGATATCATCAAGTATAAATTAAATTATAAGATGAGTCAAAAACCACTTTTATAATTGAATGGGGATCCATTACATATAATTTATGAATCTTGGGTTGAAGAATACACCAGTAGTCTTTCCTCATATTATGTTAGACTCCTTTAGGTATTTCATACACATGTTTATTTAGGTTTATTTAGATGACTAGACTTTATATGGATTAGTGTAGGACCATTATGCCAATCTATGACTAATGGTAGAGAATGACCAATAACTTTAGATTTCATTGAATATGAAGTATATTTTTGCTATACCTTTAAGGATATTATTGAGATGCATCATTTATTGAGATTAAATCTTAGTGAACTTGTCTAAGATTGTGCTTATTGCCTAGATCCTAACTCCAACCACTCAATGTGAGTTTTCCACCTTCCTTAATCACATAGGCTATTATCATAAGTTCATTCAAGGTTATGATAACATAGCATATCTATTGGAAAAATTACTCAAGTATAATGACCTCTTCCTATGGATATAAAGACATCAAAAATCATTTACATCTTTGAAGGATAAATTAGTAATTATGCTCATCTTCCATTTCCTAGACTAGATGAAAGCATTTCATGTTCACATCAACATTTTTGACATGGTGGTGGGCACTATCCTTGCATAAACTAGTGAAGGGAACCTTGACCATCTAATTTACTTTACTAGCTGAAAAGTCACTCCATTTGAATAAAATTAAATCTACTATAGAACAAGAAGACTTATGCATGGTGTATGTGCTCCAAAAGTTCTAATAATAATTTTTGGCCACTCCATTCACCTTATTTATAGATCATGATGTGATCAAGTACCTTATGAATAAACCTATGTTACATGTATGAATCTACTAATGTATTGTTTTATTTTAAGAATTATAGTTCTCCATGCTTGTGAAACTAAGAAAAGTAAGTTTTGATCATGACCACCTCTCACATATTTAGTCTTGTCAACCAGTATATGCCATAGAGGATGATTTACCTAATACAAATTTTTAGAGTTATGCACATGCCAAAATAATTTGGGTGAATATATGCTTTTATTGAAATAGGTTTTATGCTAGAACATATTAGTTCCCAATATAAAAGAAACTAATTGTATGCACTACACCTTTCTAGCTTATTGGCCATGACCTATACAAACTTCTAAGAGACGAGGTGTTAATAAGGCGTGTTACTCAACACAAGCATGTTGAAGTCATTTATGAAGTTCTTAAAGGTGTTAGAGGAGGATTTTATGCTAGTGATGAAACAAAATAAAAATTTATACTATATGGGTTTTGGTGGCCCACTTTATTCAAAGATACCAAAGCTTATGTATGCCAATGTGATATATGTAAGCACATAGGCAAACAAAACTAGAGGGATGTTATGCCTATTCATCCAATCCTTTCTCATGAACCCTTTTATAAATGGTTTGTTAAATTTTTTGTACCCTTTAACCCTACTATAATATGAACCAATGTGCACTAAATCATTATTACCATAGACTATCTCACATGTTGGGCTAAATCAACACTCACGCATGATTATACTATTGTGATCACAACAAGGTTTATTTATAAAATACCATCACAAGGTATGGATGCCATTTAATTTTCAAATATTATCATGGCATTGTTATAAGTATAATGGAGCTTGCTAAAACTATGAAGTATATGAGATAAGCACGTCTACGAAGTGTTTGATTCTAGATTTTAAAAAGATCTTGGGTCATACACTTACCAAGATTTGAAACAGTAGTCACACTGACTGGGATGATCAAGTTTGTATAGTATTATGGGCATATCAAACCACATATAAAATTTTGAACAAGATTAATCCTTTTAATCTTCTCTTTGGTGCTGAAGTAGTTTTACCAATCAAGTTATTTATGACCTCATTGCGTATTATGTACATTGGTAGACTAGATGATGAATAATATCTAAAAGTGTGCCTAGTAACTTTATTACAATTAGATGAAACACACTTTATTATACATTGGATCCAAGGATTTTAAAATCATAAAAAAAAATATTGGCATGATAGACATCCTAAAAACAAAACTTTTTATTTTGGTATGCATGTGTTGGTTTATGATTAAAAGTTCACATTCCATTTAGGTAAAATATTAATTTGATGGGATGGTGTATTCATGATTCACATCATTTTCCTAATAGGAACATGAAAATTAATAAGGTTTGATAAATAATTTATTCTAGGCCATTTTAACAATTATTGGATTCAACCCTATCATTCTATTTAATAATTTAATTTTGTCAATAAGGCATATGCCACTAAATTAATTTAAGATTTTGATTTGTTTTCAAATAAAGTGTATCAATTTTATACACCTATTTATTAGGTTTATTTCAGCACATGGTTCACTTTTGTTTTAACACTATCATTTTTATCACTATTTCACTAGGTTAGTCTCATGGAGGACAACAACATAGTTTAGTATGGGGTAAGTTTCAAGATGAATAAAGTAAAGATACAGATAATAATAATCATGTGTTAATCACATGATATATTGAGAGGGGGGGGTGAATCGATATATCCTATATCTTATTAAATCTTTTACTTAATTTAATTCCTTAATATGCTTAAACATTCATTCAAGATATGCAATAAAATTGAAGTAATAACATGCACCATAAAAGAGAGAGAGAGAGACACCAAATTTTTATGTGAAAACCCAAAGTGGAAAAAACCATGGAGAACTATCTCAAGTATGAAAATGAGCACCAAATCAAATTAAAATGTTCATAAGCACAAAATTGTAGGAGCACCAACCCCTTTGTTGAGTACCAACACAACAATGATTTTTGAGCACCAACCCACAAGAGCACTAACCCCTCTATATAGATAACACAACTATATCTCAATGTTTCTTTCTCAGTAAATCATAGAACTCTACAATATCTCTTTCTTTTCTATTCTCTATTCTCTTCTCTCCTCTTGCTCTTCTTATCAAAATACAAACCATGCACATTCTTTCATATTACAAATGACTTATCAATACTTTATTTATAGCTTTCCAAATGACCTTTGGCATTCACCCTTTGTGTCCCTTTAATCCTTATGGAAAATGGAACCAAACTTGCATGAACCTTTGTATCCTTACATTTTAAAAGTCACAAGGTGACCCTTCATGAGAAAATTCTTCCTTTCCCCTTTTGTCTTTATCTCGGTGACCTTTTGAATTCCTTAAGATGACTCTTCATGGAAAAATTCACCATACCATCTTTTGTCTTCACTTGCTGACTCTTGGAATTCTTCAATATTACTCTTCATGGGAAAATGTGTCCCATTCCTCTTTTGTCTTTACCCTATGACTCTTGGACTTCTCCATGGGCCGTATTTTGACTTTATACAACTAAAAATATATTTTTTAATATTAAATAAATATTAACACACATTATCCAAGATATGAACATTAAAAACACCATTAAATGCTATGGGGCCTTTATCAACAAAAATGATAGACCTTTGACATCAATGACAATATTTTCAACAATATCCCCCTTTGTCATTGATGGCAACCTCAAACTCAAACTACCACATCTTAAAACTTATATTACACATGCCAACCTACACATATTTCCATCTAAAAAACATACAGTAACTCCCGCTTATTGTATCAACCTATACCTATTCCCTATACCTATTTCTAAACCTATACCTATTCTTCTCCCCCTTTGACATCAATGGTAAAGGTCCTATCTTGGAGCTAACACTTAGTTCCCCCTCAACTGATATTGATCCTCAATGGTAGAAAGTAAAATAAATTACTCCCAACTTTTACCATAGATACTCAAATTTGTCTTTTGGTAGTGCCTTTGTGAAAATATCTGCAATCTATTTTATAGTACTGATATACTCCATCTTAACCTATTGATCTATAGCCTTCTCTCTCAAGAAGTGATATCTAATGGGAATATGTTTTTTCTTGAATTCTTTACTATATTCTTTGAAATATTAATATCACTTGTGTTGTCACAAAAAATATAAATAGGTTCATCATATTTTACCTTTATTTCTTCTAAAGTTTTCTTCATCTAAAGCACTTGAGTATAACACAACACTACTACAATATATTCTTTTTCAGATCTAGAAAGTGATACTAAGTTATGCTTCTTACTTAGCTAAGATACTAGGCTATCACCAAGAAAAAAAGCTCTTCCACTTTTACTCTTTCTATCATCCAAATAACTTATCCAATTTGAATCTATATAAACAACCAAAGTGAAATCTCTACCTATGGGATACCATAATCCATAATCCAATGTCCCCTTGACATATCTAAATATTATTTTCACCAACTAAACATGACTACCTTTTGGAGCTGACTGATATATTGCAGCCATACCTATTGCATGCATGATTTCTAGCCTCAATGCTATCAAATATAAAAGACTACCAATAATAGATCTATAAAAATATTGATCTACAATAGGTGAATCTTCATCCTTGCTCACCTTATTTCTTATATTCATTAGTGTGCCAACTAGTGCACAATCCTCAAAACTAAATTTCTTCAACATTTCCTTGGCATATTTACTTTGAGATATGAAAATTACTTTATCTAACTAAAATATTTATAACCCTAAGAAAAATGACAATTCTCAAAGCATAGACATCTCAAATTATTTTTGCATATTATCAAAAAATTCTTTTATAATCTTTTCAATATTTCCTCTAAAAATGATGTCATAAACATATAACACAACAATAAATTGATGCTCACCTTCTATTTTGATGTAGAGATTATTGTCAGCAAATCCTCTATTGAAACCATTATCTTATAGGTACTTATCATGTCTTGAATACCAAGCTCTGGGAGCTTATTTAAATCTATACAATTTTTTCTTCAATCTATCTACATGGATACTATCATTTGAGAGAATAAATCCATTAAGATACTCAATGAAGACCTCTTCTTCTAAATTCCCATTTAGGAAGGTAGATTTGACATCCAACTGAAACACTTTGAAATTTTTAAACACTGCATATGAAAGAAACATTCTAATAGCCTCTAACCTTGCTACTAGTGATAAAGTTTCTTCAAAATATATACCCTCAATCTGGGCATATCCTTTACATACCAACCTATATTTATTCTTGGTAATTTCACCATCTTCATTTATCTTATTTTGTATGCCCACTTTGTTCCTATCACATTTTGATTCTTTGATCTAGGCACTAATTCCCAAGTATAATTTTTTTCTATGTGATTTAATTATTCATCCATTTCCTTAACCCAATGCTCATCATGTCTATCTTCTCAAAAAAATTATGTTGAATTTTGGATAACAAAGAAAAATTTGCTTGCTTAAATTCACTTACCATCATCCTTCTTGTGTAAAATCCTTCATTTATGTCTTAATGATGTCACTCTTATTATGATTTATCTAGACATATTTGGATGGAGTCTTGGTGTCCTTTTCTTCATTCTCATCTTCATCTAATTCTTCAAAATCTTCTTCAATTGTTTTAGGAATGTCTACTCGATCACTATCTCTTTCTGCTCCATCTTCTTCTATCCTGACACTTTCACTTTCAACTATTTTCTTGGTTCCTTGGTTATAAAATTTATGAGCTTTACTATTTCAAGAATAAGCAAGAAATATACCTTTATCTTCTCTAGATTCAAACTTACCCAATTTTTCATTGGTTCTCTTTATGAATCATATGCTACTAAAAACTCTAAAATAATCAACTATAGCTAGTTTATCTTTCCATAGATCACAAGAAGTCTTGTTATTTTTGACTCTTAATAATTATCTATTTTGAATATGCACTATTGTACCAACTTCCTCTTTCCAATATGTATTTGGTATCTTAGATTCATTTATCATTGTCCTCACCATCTCTTGAATTGTTCTATTTTTCTACTCTACTACTCCATTTTGTTGTGGAGTTTTGAATGCTAAATAATGTCTCATTATCCCATGGTATTCATAATACTAAATAAATTCGTCTGACATGAATTGTCCTCCTTGATCTGATCGTAGGCACTTAATCTTTAAATTAGTTTCATTCTCAACTAAAGCTTTGAATACTTTGAAGTGTCTGAAAGCTTCTAATTTTTTCTTCAAAAATATTACCCAAGTCATGCATGTAAAATCATCAATGAGAAACATGAAATATTTCTCACCTTGAGTGCTTTGAGTTCTCATAGGTCTAGATAATCAATGTGAACAAGTTCTAACATTTGAGTGGTTGATTATTCTTTTGTCTTGAACCATCTTCTGACCTACATCCCATGCTAACATTGTTTACAAAGCATGTTGGAGGGCTTTATAATCTTTGGAATATTTTTGAATACTTGCTTCTTGATGATGTTGATAAGATTATCAAAATTTATGTGTCCCATTCTCTATTTCCATAGCCACCTTTCTTCAATCTGACTCAAACAACATCTTTAACCTTTAATATTTGATAACATATATAGATTATTGCTTGTTCTCTAAGCATCTACAATCAACATATATGAATCTTTTCTTCTAATCTCACAACCTTATACAAAAAAATTTAGTGTGTGTCCCTAATCACATATTTGACTTACACTCAAAATATTATGCTTAAGACCTTCTACATACATAACATTTTTAATTTTAGTTCTACCATTATCCAAACTTAGTGTACCTTTTTTTAGCAATTTTGGCAGTAGTATTATCTCTAAATTTCACTGTGCCACCATTGATCTTCTTTAGGGTTATTAACTTATTCTTTTATCCTATCATGTGCATCAAAAATCCACTATCAATGAACCATGTATTTTACTCATTTATTGCATGTAAAGCTATCTGGACCAACATATACTTTTAAGGTTGTTTCTTCTACCATGAACCTATCTAAAATTTCTTCTTGATGAATGGAACTTTGAAACTTTGGTCCTTCTTGACTGATTTGAACATGCTTCTATAATATTGGGCTATGTCTCCAATGTTTTTCACTTGTAACATATTATGGCTTCTTCATTAAAGCCTGATAGAGGAGCAAAAGAGTTGTGGCTTCTTCTTGACTCTGCACGAGTATCCTTCTCTTTATTTTTGAAATTGTTAGCCCTTTTTGAAATTCTATTTTATTATGACCATATCCATTACAATAAAAATAGTAACCATAAAAATACAACATGTTTTTGTATCTCTGACCTGATTTCCTTTTGTATCTCTATTCCTTCTATCCTTCTTTTTTGTCCTCTATATTCTTAACTTCTTCCTTTTTTATTTCCTGTTTTGTAAGAACTTTAGCATAGTTTTTTCCTTTTTCTATGTTAACATTATTTATGAAGGTATTGGCCTCCTCTCTCTCCTTTTCAAGTTTGATACATGTCTTATCTGATATTGATCTTTGCCTTTCTAGTATCTTATTCAACATATTAGTGTTATTCTCAAATTTTGAGTCATTGATTGCTCTATCATTGATTACTTTATTTGTTGTCTCAAGATTTGCTTTTAAATAAGAAGTTTTAATAACATACTTTCACATTCTTCACTTACTTTTTACAATTATGATGTTAGATTTTTTTCATTATTTTTGGCTTGTTCAAGTGTGCTTGTAGATATTCAATTATTTCGTTCAACTCCTTTTCATTTTTCTTGATCTAAAGCTTCAATCTTTGATTCTTCTTCTCAAGAGATTTTAAATCTTCTATGACACAAATGATTTCTCCTTCTACATTAACTTTGGATTCATCATGTTTTTATTCTTGATCATCTATACTTTTTCTTTCAGAGGCATATTCATGTATGGCCATGAATAAAATCTCTTCTTCTTCTGAATCACTGACTCCACTATCTTTGGTTTAACTAAGATATTTAGAATATAAACTCTTCTTCTCAAATCCATTCTTGAATTTTGCTTTGAAATTATTCTTGTATGTAGACTTTCCTTTTTCATTGTCACCATTACCATTATCTAGGCACTTAGCTATAAAATATCCAATATTTCCATAATTAAGACATTTGAAAGGTAATTTTTCTTGATATTTATCTGTGCCCTTTTTTGGCTTATAAATGAAAAGAGCTCCATTGTCATATTCATCATCACTGGAGATGTCACTTGATTTTTGAATCTTAGCCTTGTCTTTCTTTGATGTCTTGAAATAAGATTCCCTTTTTTAGGGTTTCTCTTATTTGGTTCACATCTCATATGTTGTGAGAATACCATGTAGCTCATCCATCTTAAGCTTGGCTAGATCCTTCATCTCCTTGATTGTCGAAACCTTTGTATAATATCTCATTAGTAGGTATCTCAAAATTTTTTGCACCACCACTAATTATTTTAGATTTTTCCAAGGCCTTAAATATGATTAAATATTTGATCAACCCCAAAAACTTAACTCACTATATTTTCTTCCTCTTTTATTTTCAAACTCTCAAACTATCTTCTGAAAGTTTATAGCTTAGCTTGCCGAACCTTTCCATCATATTTATGAATATTTTTAAGCTTTACCAAAGTCTCATGACTATATTTACATTGCATAACTTTAACAAATTTTTATTCACATAAACCACATAAAATATCATTTAAAAATTAAGCATTATTTTCACTTTCCTTATTTTTGGTTGTAGTGGTCACAAGTGTATGTGGCTATTCATATTCCTTCATAACTACTTTCCAAATGTTGAATCCAAGAGACATAAAATAAGTCCTCATCCTTATGATCTAAAAATAAAAAAATTTCCCATCAAGCAAAGGTGCCTTATTTGTATAAAAACCTTCATGTGATCCAACCATCGTGCGTTCCCCAATCTACCTTCAAGCTATAATTTTTTTTCAAAAGGAACCTGCTCTAATACAAATTGATAAGCATGGGATATACTGAGAGGGGGGTGAATCAATATATCATATATCTTATTAAATATTTTACTTAATTAAATTCCTTAATATAGTTAAACATTCATTCAAGATATGCAATAAAACTAAAGTAATAATATGTACCACAAAAGAGAGATAGAGATACTAGATTTTTACATGGAAACCTAAAGTGGGAAAAACCATGAAGAACTATCTCAAATATTCAAATGAGCACTAAATAATGTTCACAATAACGAAATTTTAGGAGCACCAACCCCTCTATGTAGATAACACAACTATCTCTCAATGTTACTTTCTCAACAAATGATAAAAATCTATAATATATCTTTATTTTCTATTCTCTTTTCTCTTCTCTCCTCTTTCTATTATTAGTGAAATACAAACCATGAACACTCTTACATATTACAAATGGATTCTAAAGCCTTTATTTATAGCTTTTCAAATGACCTTTGCTATTCACCCTTTCTGTCCCTTAAATCCTTATAGAAAATGGCTCCAAACTTGCATGACCCTTCATATCCTTTTATTTGAAAAGTCACATGGTGACCCTTCATGAGCAAATTTTTCTTTTCCCCTTTTTTTATTATCTTGGTGACCTTTTGAATTCTTTAAGATGAATATTTATAGAAAAATGTACCATACCCTATTTTGTCTTCACTTGTAGACTCTTGGAATTCCTCAAGATAACTCTTCATTAGAAAATGCATCCCATTCCTCTTTTATATTTACCCTATGACTCTTTGACTTCTCCATGGGATTTATTTTCACTTTATGCAACCAAAAATATATTTTTTAATATTAAGTAAATATTAACAAACATTAGCTAAGATGTGAACATTAAAAACACCATTAAATGCTATGGGGCATTTATCACTAAAAATGATATAATTTTGACATCAATGACAATATTTCCAACATCATACACATAAGGGGTGGGGAATGTTGCACCCAACACCCCCCCCCCTATTTCATAAGAAATGGGGACTCACAATTTTTTTGGAAATCTAGTCTTTGAATTTGGTATGATAGCATTAATACTACATATCTTTATGGACTTTGACTTACCCTTTTGGGGATTTTCAAAGTATACCCTTTGGACACTAATTTCCATGAATTATATCCTTAAAAGTCTTAAACATGGACCTTTCCTTATTTGACCCTTCCACTCCCCTTTGGCCTTAGCTCAAAGGGCACATACCCTATAGGTCCTTTAAAAAAACCATTTGGAATTTTTAAACATTTGATATTACGCTTAAAACTACCCCTTAATTACTACATTTGGGACCCTTTAGTCATTTCTTCAAAACTTTTATTTTGGGCATTCTTGTCTAATACATAATCTCTGAAGGGATTATTTTCAAGGATTATTCCCTTTTAGAACTCATGTAACCTACCCTTAAGATTTTTTTGAAGATACCCTTTGGGATTTTGAAATGTTCCCTTAAGGATACAGAATTACCATTCAAGAATTTTGGGAATGCCATTCATCTTTGTCCTTCAAAACTTTTGTTTCAAGCCTTTTTTGATACACAATATCTAAAGGAGTTTCTATTATTATCACATATATTTACAACCTTTGAGGATATGAAAATATCTCCTCATCCAAGTGGCATAATATAATCACCTCTAGGCTTGTGGGCAGCCTAAGGAATGAGGTGAGTTTATAGATAGGTCTAGCTCCCTTTATGTAACACTTAGGATTAAACATACTACTAACTTTGGGGGGTGAAAAAGGAGAGAGATAAATGTAATAAAATATAAAATAAGTAGGTGATACACCAAATAAATTTTATGACTTCCAACCAATTTCATTCTATAGGTGAGACCAAGAAATAAACTAAAAATACACTCCTTCCATCTTCATCTCCTCACATCAATGCTAGATTATGAGGTCATGGATGAATGTGAAAAGATAGGAAGAATAAAAAAGAGGACTTTAATGGAAATAATTAAAATATTAACTCAATAAATATTTCACATCTCATAAGACACTTCACATGCCTAGCAAGAATAAGTTTTATAACTGCAAACAAGGTGAAAGTATGAGACCACATATTAGGAATCCATAGTCTTCACTAAAGATTGATCATTCAAGTGGAAAAAACTTATTAAAATTCATGAAGAGGTATAAATTAGTTATTTTATTTATTAAAAATTATAAAAATAATCAGGGATTCACCATACTCAGGTGGAACATCCCATACAATGCCAAAATGGATAACTCTTATAGAGTTAGAGAGAGAAAGAGAGAAAGAGAAGTCTAAGGGTCACAAGGACACTTTAAAAGAAGATAAAATAAGTTATTCATGAATTAAAATAGGATATAGCAAAAAAAATTAATATCAAGAGATAAAAATGTCAATCCAAGTCATCAAAGTTATACAAAGTGGCCTAAAACTCCTTTTTATTGCATAGAAAATTGCCTTCATAAATAGGCCTATTTGAGTGAATTTTAATTGATAAATGGAATTTAAAATGATTTTAATATAAGGTAGGATCTCATATATTCATATCCATTCATTGGTTTCATGCTTTGTCTTCTAAAATCACCTAGAAGAGAGCCATCATCACTTACACTTTAGGAAACCTCCTTCTCATGCACCTAACACACTTATCCTCAAATTTGTCATAAGTTACCAATAAAAATACATGGGTTAGGTTTAATTAAAATTTTAAAGACCCTCCATGGCCTTTTAATCATTATGAAAGATTTAAAATAAATCTAATTGAAGCTTTTCCTCTCTCTCACTAGCTTGTGCAATATGCCAGATTTGATTGCCTGAGTTGAAACACCTATTTGGGTAAATTATAAGATGTTTAGTATAATTAAATGAATATTTGGAGTTATTATAAGTTTAAGTATATCTCTAAAACTAGGTTTCATCTCCTAAATCCTCTTGTATCCTACAAAACACAAAAAATAGTGATAAAAAGCTTATTTCTACCCCCATCCATATAATTATGTACATATAATCATGGTTTGAATTATCCTAGGGGATTATTATATAACCTAAAATAATAATTATAGAAAAAATATTTCACTTTGGTAGGTATCCAACTCTATTTTCCAAAACTGGTCCTTAACAAGGGTTACATAGGGTTTTAGGGTAGTTTTATCTCTTAACGATTGTTCATAAAGATGGGATATATATATTGAGAAAAAAATACTCAAATATGTCCTATGATACTCATTATAAGACCCCATAACTCCTATGTCTCCCATGCACAACTTCATGAAAGATATGAGCAATCAATCTTGCATATTCAAGATTGTTTTCCTTCATTCCTACATGATGAGCTGGTTTTTAGCTCAAAAAGTGCTCTCCTTTATTTTATCTACATACCAATAGATTGGAATATTTATTATTGGATTTATTTAAATTTTATAACAGGTTTTAAATAATTTTTAATGCTAAAATTATCAATGACTTCCCTTTTGGATACTAGGTTTAGTGTCCTTATTATGCTTGTTTGTACTTTAATGTCCAAAAATGACCTCCTTAGGATTTCCCTACTTTTTAATAGTTTAAAAAATTATAAATTCACCATATAAACATGACTCAGTTGGTTGTATATATTACCCAAGGTTTTAAGGGAAACTAACCCCTTATTTGGCATTAGTTTCTTTTAAGGCTTTAACATACCTGCCTGTAAGCTTAGAAGTCTAGATGATTATACTAGGTTTCATCCTTATATGGTTAGTTTACATGATTTTAATTTATTTTTTTAAGATTCACAAACCTCTTGGAAGGATTTACTTATCGTCTAGTTCACCACCTCATTTTTTTTCCTTAACTTGTATGGTTTATACAAGGGAAAAGTGCCCCCTGTCTGAGACAAACTAAGGGGCACTTCCCCTATCTATTAATCAAAAATAGGTATTTTAGGGGTTAATCCAAGTGGAAAGGATGAATTTTATAAAAAATTATCCCTGCAATAGGTCCTTTTACCCTCTAAAGACCTTATACTTTAAAATAGATTAATCATATGATGACTGTGTGTGGATCATTTCCATGTGAACTATATATGCACCATGAAACCCTTCTCTCTACCCTATCTCCTCATCATGAAGGTGTAAAAAATTAATATTCATCATTTTATAGGTTTTCATCATTCTTGTAAACCCTTATCAACCATATATGCATCTTGGACTATGTTTTTTTACTTAGTTAGGCTTGAGTATCTTACCATGTCTACTTAGGAAAGTGAGTTTATGAAGAGTGTTTTAATGCTTAAAACTTTTAACTCAAGTCTATTGGATTACTCATAAACATTATTTAAAATTTAAAATTGATCCTAAACCATAATTTTGCCTTGAGTGACCCAAGATCATCACTTAGGCCCCATTTTTGTCTCACTATTCATCTCAATCCTCTTAAACTTAACTATAAGTACACATTATTTCATTGGACCTAGGTTATAACATTATGATACATATTTTGCTTATAGGGAAGTTACCTAGGATTATTATACACTTTCATTGAGTTTAGACCCATTTTCATGCTCTTTAGAAGCACAAACTATGCTTTATTTCCTAGACTAAGACATCAACCTACCCTTGCTTATAGATGAATGTTAACTCACCTAGATCTTGTCTATAACATGAAAAGTAATCTTTGAATCCAATTTTAGGTGTCCCAATGCATATATGTTTTACAAACTTTCTTTGACATTCGTAAATATCTTTTTGGGAATCTAATTTAGAAACATTGTTCTATATCTTGTTGGGCTGAGACACTTTGCCCTTAAGGTCCTACTTGTAGGCATGCTCTATATAGCCTAGCTTCAAAATAATGACAAAAACCTCCTTAAATTATCCTAGGTTCACTTGGAATTTCTCTAGTTCATTTGACGTGATGTTATGCCTTGGAAACTTTCACACTTCATTTCTCTATCAACATTGCCTATAACCATTCTTTACCTAGTTGTAGGTTGCATTAGAGCCCTATGAGGTCTGATTGTGCTTGATTTACATTATTTATAGAATCATGGAGGTCATAATTACTCTTAAGAGTTATCATTATTTTTCTTAACATATTATTCTTCCTTCAACCTTTTTTGCTAGCACTTGATAACAAGACTAAGTTTCTTCCCTGTGTTTGACTGTAGGTGTATGTTAGATTTATCAATGGCTTTGGTTATGATGTTTTGATTTTCCCTTGAACCCATTTGATGTAAAAATTCACCATTTTTGATCATATATTCATCCATTTATGGATATTAAATAATCAAATAGGCATCAAATTTGGAGTGACTGACCTAAACCTATTGTAGGTATGTACCTTCCATACAAGGTACCCCTCAATACATTCATTAAATTATAAGGGATCCTTTGAATCATTTATTTTGATTTAAAACCATCTAACCCCATATCATTTTTTTAAAACATCATATCCAATATCAATGTCTAGGGTTTCTCCTTCTAAGTAACAAAAGGGTCACTTGCTGTAGGTGAAATTTTAGGGATGTAAATGGATTGAGAGTGGTCATATGGGAACATAACACCACATCTCAACCTCTCTAGATGGTCCTTTTGATCATGAATGCAATCTCCATCATCAAAATAATTTAAGAATGAAATTCCTTCCTAGTTTATAACTTGAGGTTATAAGAGGTCTCTTTTGACTCAAGCATATAAAGAGTACTAGTTATTTTTAATATTTCCATTGGTAAGTTTAAACCATAAAAACATCAATCTCTATTGATAATATTTTCTTCAAACCTGGCCTAACCCTTATTCATGATAGGTGTTTCAAAATCTACTTATTAGGTGTTCTAA
The DNA here is from genome assembly GCA_037957365.1 of Torreya grandis. Lineage (NCBI taxonomy): Eukaryota > Viridiplantae > Streptophyta > Pinopsida > Cupressales > Taxaceae > Torreya > Torreya grandis. The sequence goes on along the minus strand of JARHVA010007496.1, from coordinate 554,997 downwards.
CTCTTCATGGTATACATGTTAAAAGGCATCCAAAACCCTATAGGACCTATGTTCTACTCCTTTAGGGATTTGATCCTGAAAACTCAGTCCTAGACTCTTTGATCATGGTCTACAAATTGTTTAGCAATTTAGCCTCCTTAGCATGAAATTTAGGAGTTATTTATTATGCTATCACCTAAATAAGGATTTTATTTTTGTCTTTGATATCTATACAAAAATACCCTAGATATCTATCAATAAACCTTGTAGGTAGACATTATCAGGTCTATAAATAGTATATACAAGTGTGAACAATGCATAATACTTCTATTATTTCATGATTTATAAATTACTTCAACACTCCAAATGAATTATTAATGTTTTCAAGACTTGAAACCTCTTCACCAAGATCCACATACTCAACATGATGTCAGCAATGGCCCTTGTAGGTGACTATTGGTTGTGTGAGGATAATGGGTGTGAAATAGAGCAATAAGGATGGATGAAAGGTTATGTAGAAATCCAAATTCATTTTTAACTTATTTAAGTGCTTGAAATTCACTAAGAACATATTGAAACAAGATCAAAAACATCCTTTTCAATGTGAAAACCTCTTGATAGCATCTAGAATGGAGTAAACAGGGTTTTTGATGATGGTTTAGTATGGCATATGAGCTTGAAAACCATGAGAATTACCTTGAATACTAAATATGAAAAGTTAATGTGGAATAGAAAACATTTTAAAATGTTTTAATAAACTTAAAACAACCTTTTTTATCCATGGAGAAACATAGGATTCTTGAAAATGGTGAAAACTACCCATTGTACGTAAAAGAGACTAGTATACAAATTTTATGTTATTTTCTCATAAAAAAACTTGAAACATGAAAAAAAACATGGGATATGTAATGATACATAGCCAAAATCCTTTGGAGAAAATATGATCAATTAGTTTGTATAGAATCACTCAAACCAAATCAAAATCTTAAGGGTGCACAGAATGACAAGTATATTTGCATTGTCCACTTGAAATGGATGGTTCATGAAGCATAATAAGCCATTTATAAAAATTATTATATTCATTTTAATTTCTATGAGTGTAAAAATACCTACCATGAATATTCTACTCAAAACCCATTTTACTAGCTATACCAAGTTGACATCTGCAAGTCACTTCTTTATGCCAAGAAGGATGACAAAGAGATAGAATGGTTTTGAGTAGTAAATTTCAGTTTTATATCAAAAAAACATGTATTTGGACATGGGTGAGGTGAAGATTCATATTTACACATTTTACAAGTGGCACACTTCCCAAAGAGGTCATATAAGTGCCAAATTCAATATTTTCTTCAAGAAAACTACCTTTTCACTAGTAACCTAAAAATTATCAATTAGTGATAGTTTATAAATACCTCCTAAGATTCATGGCATGTGATACAACTCTTTTACACTTACACATTTTCTAATAAACTTGTACAAAGCATCAAATGCACTATTTAGACCTTTAAAATGACCCCAAATGACATGATAGACTAATGAAAAGAGTGACCAAGGTTAATATAACATTAAAATTAATAAAATGACCTATAAAACATATTATTATAATAAATTATACCCATTATATGCCTAAAAATCAAGTTTTTTTACTAGGGGTGCCCTAATTGGACTTAAAAGTCAAATTTGGTCAACACCTATGGGGTAACTACCCTCCTCTCACTCCTCAGAATTACCCTTTAGACTTGTACAAAGTAACATTCAATGTGGCCACTTACCCTTCAAAACATTAATTACTCCCCTTTAACTATACATAATGCCCCTTAAAGATATTAAAAGTACCCTTTAGGGATTTTGAAGTAGATCCTTTGGGACTTGTGTCAAAGACTAAAGTGCCCTACAAAGTGGACCCTTTAGACCAAAATTACCCTTCCTAAAAATTTAAAAGGTCATTTAATTTTAAAAAGTACCCTTCAAAATAATTATTTTGAATCCCTCACCATGATGGTGTGCTTGCTTGGGGAAGTTACCATAAACATTTTGTTCAAAATAATTCCCCTGAAAGAGATTATCTATCACCATTGACCCAAACATATTTCATAAAATACTTGTCTAAATAATTTTAATTTTATCCATGCCACACCTATATCTATACTAAGTCAAAATATTTCCTATCAACATTTAATAAAGATCCCCCTTTCTAACTTGAGTGAACAAATTTGAATTGAAAGGGCCAAAAAAATGTTGAACATTTATGCTACATAAACTAGTAGTTAATGTGGGATCTTATATAAGTGATACAAAACCATTAGGGACATCATTGTGCATTCAATTTAACTTGTGATTAAAGTCCCTTATTTTGATAATATCCATGCACTGGATAGCTTATGTTTCAAGAATCTTACGAATGTAACAATGACCAAGATAAGAGCCAAAAGAAGAATGTAGTACATAGAAAATCACATCACCTAGTGTATGTTAGCCATGGAATTTCATCAAGGTCATAATCAATAAATAATCCTAAATCAACATTCTAAATTAAATATCCCATAGAGTTTAAGGACACTATGTTTGATGTAGAGTTATTCGAGAACAAGTATCAAAACTACTCACAACTCTAGGATGCTATCAACTTAGTTAATGCATTCTTAGTGAATGATGAAACAAAACTAGTAGATAAGTTATTCATTAGAGAACTACTAGTATACAAATTTAAAAGGATGCATTTCACTTTTACCAAACTAGAATTCATGCCATGCATTGACCTCCTCAAGGATCTATTTTTTATAGGTAAGATATCAAAAGATGCATATTTGTTTCATTCTAGTGGTGATATAGTGGTCACGTGTATCTTAAGAGATGAATTTAAAATTTATTTGTCTCTCACCATACCATATGCTTACATTGACAAGCACACCCTATTGTAATTCAATAAATAAATCAGTCTCTAGGGAGCATTACAATCATGGCTACTACCCAGTGAAACCATGGCATGGAAAGTAAAGAAGTTGAGTGGATCATTACCATTCAACAAATTCAAAATGGGCATCTACATAGGTATGGCTATATTGAATAAATTATATGGTATGCCCTACATTCATCTTGTAAATTTAGATTGGGTACCTTTGTTGTATATGATGATATCACATGATGTTGCTTATGTCGTGGGGAGATAGTCAATTTCAGGCTAAGAGAGCAAATTTTGCATAAGGATAGATGTCATACCCCATTAGGGGACTTCTACATGATACCATATAATCTTGATGTTGGCATGGGTGTATGTTATAAATATTGGGTCATTTATGGTTCCCAACCATAGACTTCATCAAGAATCAAATATAAGACCATTACCAATTCATGCACATCTATGCCTATCAAAGGCACATGATTAGAATTTATGAGAATGTGTAACCTTAGATATGGAAAGTAATCTATGGCTCTACAATACCATGTATTTGGGGAAACATTACAAAGATCTTAGATGGGAAGTGTGATTACTTCTTATATCCAGACATCACCATCATTTTGGTTTGGGGAAACAAGGTGGCACCCCTATGTCTTCTAGAGTGAATTCCTAACAACTATTCAAAGCAAGAGAAATATTTCAAGTTTTGGAATAACATATAAGAAGACTTGGAAAGATAGAATAAGGCCTTATTATTTAGGATTCTTGTCACCATTGGTAGAATAACATACATAATGAGGAATCATCTTGGTGATGTTGTAGCAAAATAAAACTGATACAGCTTCTCCATAATTCATTGAAGATATTGGGACCCTCATAGGTGTATCCAAAAACATATTTAATGACTCAACATCCCCTACTTCCACCAATGGTATTTTTATCACTTTAATTTTCTAAATCATGTAATTGATGAGGAAGTATTAGAACATGTTAAACTATCTAGTTTTTAAGAGGATCATTTAAGGGTGATCTAAGTAGAGCCCAACATCTCCACCAGTGAATAGATAATTGAAGATACCTTTTTAAAGAAGATAGTTAGCGTACTGACACTACTTTGGCATCTATGGCTACCCATAGTATGCCTCATGTTTCATTGATTAGGGTATCTATTGCTCAGTCTACAATAACCCCTTCCTCTAATGACTCTCCTACTCAAGGGAAGGTTCCCTTGGTTTACATTAGAAAACTAAGGACCCCAAAAGGTATTCCAATGACACAAGTATCCATAGGATAACCTATCTCACCTCCCAACTTGTAACCATAGAGAGAGGAAACAATTGTTCAAGACTGGGCCAAAGACTCAAATGAAAAGACCTACTTGAAGGAAGTAAAAGCCCTCAATCTTCAGGAGGTTCCCATCAAACTACAACTTCAAGTTACCTAAACTCTCCTTGCCAATATTTGGGCTTCAATTTATTTTATTGATATACCTATCTCCTATATTGAATTCCCTTCCACCTCATCCACTCTTTCCATTAATTCCTCCACAACCTCCACTATATCATTTCCCATGACCACCCATTCTATGCCTACTAGTACTATTATTGTGAGACTTTAGAAAAATAATAAATCATATAGGAAGGTGAAGACCACTTTTAACACACCCCAATTACACATATAATCCACATAACTTTCCCTTCCACTCCCCAATCCCACTTCTACTAAAGAAACCATTGGTACTAACACAAGCAAGGGAAGAAAAATAAAGCCACATATTATGATAGTTTATCCTCTTCCTCAAATTAGAGGAGTGCATTGGTTTAAAATTATATGACCTTCCCTACCAAATGTACTAACCAGGCTAGCTCAGAGGCAAAATAAAAAATAGAAAGAAGAGCTAGAATAGGAAGTTATTGTCACAACCTCTAATGCACCTAGAAATATCCCATATTGGGTCATGGAATTAGGGCAACAAGCTCAGAAGAGGACTAGTTACAAGATAACCAAGCTAACTTTTGTGACTACCCTATTTGATCCTCCTAATGGCTCTATCTAAAGGGTTAAGAAGATAAATCTTGAAGATGAACAAGGAGCCAGTGTCATCCTTGAAGAATGATAGCTAGTGTTCACCCTCACTAAGAGGCAAAATAGGTAGCCAAGAGAGTTAGTATATGAAAAAAGTCTCTCAAACCTAGATCAAGCACAAAAATATTTAGTGGTATCCATTAATGAAGGGATATAATTAGCTCGATAGGAGTTAGAAGGAGAGGTGCATGAACTATAAGTGAAAATTGAGTAGCTAAAATAGTAATCAAATATTTTTCACATTCCTACAATGGTGAGGTTGAGGTGAGGGAGGTTGCTTCAAAATGCTGCCACTCTTTAGAGGCTCTAGAAATTATGATGGCCAAGATGCCCCCCTATATGAGTTAAGAAAATCAACTCTGTAAATCCTTGGCCCAAGACAATATAAAGCTAAAAATGTTGGTTTCCTAAATGGTTAACTCATTATATAGTCACCTCGATTTAATGACAACATTTGAGGCATATAATGCCTTAAACTAGTGTTCATTAGACATGAGGAAGTCAAGGAGTGGTTGAAGGAAGTTGTTTCTATGATTCTAAATTACTAATCACATGAGGCCCAACTCTTGTAAATTTTGAATTATTTAAAATTATTTAATGTAAGGGATTCTATCAACAAGTTAATTAGTAGGACAAATTTTGATAAAATTGTCTAGAAAGCAATGGATAATTTTAAGGGGAGCATTCAAGGTTTGGTTATGGAAAGAATCAAAGTAGAGTTGAGTAGGGTGAGAAGGAGGGTGACTGAGGTGGAGATCTTTAAAAGTAAGTTTTAACTTACTAAGGATGAACATGAAAGACTCCTTGGTCAAACAAAGTGACATTATTGACCTTCACTACTTAGCTTTGATATTATTTAGTAACATGAGGTAGTAGAAAAAATTTATAGGGATAATAAGGTGAAAAATAATCAAGCCACACCTTTAGCTTCTACTCCAACCAAAACACATGCAACACTCTAGCCAATGTAGCCTTAGTTTGACATATGCCTCAGTTTTGTAGTAGTTCTTGTATTAATCAACTCATTATTTTGTACATTCATGTATTGCATTATATTGTAAATTTAATTTATCTTATTTATAACTCCCATTCAATTTTAGAATATAGTTATAACTACATGTTCCAACTATCCCATGTAAACATCATATAAATACTTGAAGGATGAGGCAACCCCTCCACAAGATCTATAAATACTATTGTATCACCCTTAAATAACGGGTCAATTTTTTTGAAATACAAAGCAGATAAGCCAATTTTGTTCATCAAAGTATTTTGGGTATTTCTCTCCCATATGGTGTTGTTAATTGTTATTTTTAATGGATGTTGTTTCAATTAAAATTTAGTATGCTCAACATTGTAAGTAGATTCTTCATTAACATATAAATCTCAGATGTGGAATAATAATCAATAGTTAGTAAATTATTGATCAAGAAAGTTAAGTTGTATTAAAATATATTTTTGAATGCATATTTGTGCTCTATTGGTGTAGTGTTCTAAGGTGTGCCATAACTACCTTAGATAATCTATTGGTTTGAGTCATAATCTCTAGATCAAGGGTGTGCAAAAGCTACCCTAATAGGAGAAACCTTTGTTTGAGGCCATTAGACTCCCTATGCCTTTATTCCTTATATCTTGTAGCTATATCTATTTTCACATGTGGACTCATTTTTAGTAATAGGTATTGGTTTTGAAAAAATGCAAGTCCATTTAAAAACCATCCACAAAAGTGATTGCTTAAAAAAATCACCAATATTTATTTTCTACCCTACCTTACCCTCCTTTTGTGTTTTTTTATAATTATTTACCCACCTTAGACTAGAAGCTTGTCACCCATACAACACACCTAGGAGATCACCTTATTATAAGAACCACACCTCCATCCAAAAACCTTATCAATAACCTGAATACTTTATCTCTATTCCATCAATAGGTTAAACAAACCACATACATTCAACTCATGCCTTGGAGTGGATTATACCTCCATTAAGATCCTAAAATGTAACCTAAAAGTTACCTCATCAATTGTGTTGGGCATAAAACCTATGACAACAAGGCATACAAATGAAAGCATGTAAGAACAAGAAGGAATAGAGGAGTTGACACATGACCATATGTGTGGAAAAATAATGGTAAAGGAAAATCCACTTCTAATGAACCAAGATGGAAAAAATAATACAAACCTTTGAAAATATAAGTTTAAATATTTTTTTATATAGCATGAACTAATAGAAAAGTAAAATGATGGGATAGGTGCATTAAATTGAGAAAGTGCTAAGCATAATGCTATGTTTTCTAAACATATTCCATGACATACCATTTGGATTATTAATGAGTGAAGTGAAGGATGAAGGCATGGGATATTAAATGTAAGCAAGCCTTAAAGGCTATATAAGGTTGGAGGGCCCTCATTTTAGAAATTTATTTTTGAAAACTTTTGAATTCATAGAGATAGATCAAAGCATTCTCATGCTACAAGATGGTGCATTCATTAAATTTTAGTGATGAATTTAAATCTAAGAAGTAAGGTGAATATAGTAAAAAAATAAAAGAGTGGAATTGTGACTATGTGAACACTTCAAAGAAAGTTACAAGTTTCAAGTATCAATGTTCGCCTTTAAAGTAAATTAAATATAGAAGGATGAGGAAGTTTACGGAAGGAAATATTTATTCATTTTGTGGAGTCTAACAAACACACATTAATATTTGAGTACACCAAGAGGTGATATAACAAAAATACAAGGCCATAAGAAGTGAGTCTTTACCATTAATTAATGAAGAAGAAGAGTAAAAGGGCATAGGAGGACATCATGTTTTGATCCATGAGGAATTTTCTAGTAAATCAGACATGAAAGAATACAATGTAGCACAACAATCAAAGGAGACATAAATAAATAAGGAACCATCGATGGCATATGTGTGTAAAAAGAAGGCTATAACACCACCTCCATTGCATGTTTTAATCAAATAAATTCAATGCCTTGAGTTAATTTTATTTGCTAAAAATTGGGGGTATAAGGTTTCCTCTTTGTCAAGTGCTTGACTAAAATCACCATCAACCTATAAATAAGGGATATTTACAATATGATTATATGTTTGAGTACCAAAAAACCAAAAATGAGGTCACTTATGTCCTCATGGTCTTCAATCTATTGAATGATGTTGAGTGTTCTAACTTTATCACATTAATTATTTTATAAATCCCATAGAGGTGTTGAGGTTTATGGTCTTTCACATTCATGAGAACTATTTTTAATTTTCAAGGAACATAATGTGAATCACTACCTAATGGATCAACAATGTAATTAGGTTATAATGTTTGGGTGCTTACCTTAATGTGGATTTAGAGGACCAAAAGGAAAATAAGAATATGGTGTTGGTACTAAATTAAATAAAGGAATGCCACACCATGTGAATTTATATACTTCAAGACCCATCAATTAAGGTAGTTATGTTCTTGGCTATGACCAAACTTAGGGGAATGGATAAATGGAAATTGGTTGACATGGTGCACCTTTATCTTGAAAGATAGATGGCCTAAAGGAAAAAGTAAAATTACTCTAAGTAATTTTTTAAATGAATTAAAGAGTGTCAAAAATTCCCATCACATTCCTAATCATAAGTTTACTTGGGGAACATTTCTATGTTTACTAATGTTTCATGAGATTATAATTATTGAGTACACCATTATAAATTGAATTAGGTTTACCCACTAGATAACAAGTCTTCCATAGAATGGTTCAAATATTTAACCTACCTATATGCCATCATACCTCCCATAAGATGAAAATTAAAGGATAGTTACAAGGGATGAATTAATCCTTTGGAAATTAATTGTACATCCCTGAAGAGTTTCTAGTGTAGATGGGGACTCAAGATCAATTTGTTGTTAAGAAACATTATTCACTCACATGAATTTGGATGGACCCCACATATAACTTATCAAGGCTTCTCAAGTTACCTTATCATTTCACTTATAAGTAATTCATGAATTATATAAATTGTATTGTCGATGCATGTAAGGTGCACATTGACACTAAAAATTTTTACACTGAGACTCATAGTCTTCAGGAAGTATATATCTACTTGGGAAGAATGCATGTAGGGAAAAACATGAATAAAATAATATTGATATCAATACAAACTATATTATCATAGGGGACCAAATATATATGATATATTATATGTTAAAGCATAAGAATAAGGCTACAAGAAGCCATGAGGCCACTAGAGAAACCTTTCCCCTTCCACCAAAAATAGTAGCTAAAGGAAGGTAATGAAGAAAAAGGAAGAGGCCAAGGTTTGATGTAACTACGAGAATGTAAGAGGATCAAATTAAATGGAAAATTAATTACCATAACCATGAAGATACCAATTAATTATTGAAATACAACAACAAGAGGGATCTGATACCACCCAACAAATAATTATTCCTTTGGGAAAAGAGCATTCTACACTGAATGTTGATGTATCTAAAAAATGTAGTGACTTTTGAGGTGTTTACTAAGATGGAACCTACCCTAAAGGTACAAAATTAATCCACCCATGATATAGATAATATATTATCATATCATCAATAAGATCTCGGTATTGATGATACATAAGTGTACATTAAGAGTCCCACTAGTGAAGAAGGGGAAGATAGAGGTACCTTAGGAACTAGAGACCAAGATGTTACCTCAAGTTGCTAAAAATAAACTAATTTAGAAGTTGAAATATTTGGGCATGATCCTAATAAGTGAAATGGACCTATTGGGTACTCTAAGTAGTAACAATAAAATAAGAGCAATAACCTCCCTGTTCTTATCTATATCTAACAAAACATCCTTGAAGAGGAATTGTATATGTGGGAGTATTTCCCTGAGGAATAATCCACCAATAAAACTCAACATGAACTCTCCTTTTACATGGATGTTCATAATGAGTAACACTAATTTTATCTTCCATCATCTAGCATAGATTTGGTGGAGGGGGTGAATCATCCTAAAGTATTTTGGGTGGATCCATGGTAGTGTTTACCAACTCAAACAAGTGTGACCCTCATTAAATTTTCTCTCAAGATCACTAATCAAAATTTTATACATAGATATGATGTTATATAGTTATAGTAAAAATACCATAAGGTCATTTCCATTTATCAACAAGAATGTAACACAAGGTCGACACTTGGAGTGGAATTATAAAAGCTCAAGCACCAATAAGAATAGCAATGGTGTCTCTAGTGAGGACTCTAAAACTTTTTAAGACAAATTTTGAACATGACCTAACACTCGATTGTATTCCTTTTTCAAGAGAAGTTATTGATAAGCTAGATAACCTAGTATATATTTTGTTAAAAAATTCAAAGAGTAGGTGAATCCCTAATGGGAGCAAACATAACCCATAGAGTAATTCACTGAGTCTGTCAAGGTGTGTCAAATAATTTTGGCCAAGGTGAGTGTCATAGTTCCCATAATTGATGTGTTGTTTGTAAAATTGGTATGACCCACTAAAGTTTTAATAGATAAGATTCATTTATATGAACAACAATTATAAAAACTAGTTGATAATGTTATAAAAATAAAGGATAGAGCATATTATCCAAAAACTATAAAGTATGTTGAGGAATTAGAAAATAAGATTAGTGGTCACTGCTAAGAGTTTCATATTAGTTTTACAACACTCCAAGGGAATGTTTAAATATAATTAATGTCATTTGAGCAAATCCACAAGGATTCTAATGTTAAACTTGAAATTTTGATGACTTAAGTGGGTGACTTTATAAAATATCTTGAGGAGATGAAATAATTGAATGGTGAGGTTGAGGAAATTACCTCCAAAATATAGACTACCCTTAACCACTAAGAGTAATTTAAGTTCCATGTTAAGAAAATTAGACCTAAATTTTTGGAATATGAGGGACCTAAGGATGATGCATAGTTTGGAATGAACTATTGTCTTATTGTGGGGTGATGTTGGACCCTAAATTTTGTAATGATTTATTATAAGTAATTTTTGGAGATAACATAGAATATAGAGGTATTGATGTTATCTAAGGCATGGGAGAGACATGGCATGGAAGGCCTTAGTGTGGTAGAAAAAATTTGTGAGGAATAAGAATGAAAAAACCATGGAGGAACTAAGGATGTAAGGATCAGATGATAGTGTGTAACTTGGACAAGGGCAAAGAAATTATAGATGATTATGAAATAGTTTGTACAACTATCAGAAGATAATAGTCAATCAAGAATCTATCACTAGTCTACAAGAAGATAAGAACAAGACAAAAAATATATAGCATAGATAGGGTATATAGGGGGAACCTATCATTGGTAATTCATAACACAAATACACACACACACACACACACACACACACACACACACACACACACACACACACACACACACACACACACACACACACACACACACACACACACACACATACCTAGCATAGAAAGGGTATATAGGGGGATCCTATCATTGGTAAGTCATCACAAAAATATATATACACACACATATATGTCTCTGCTAGGTTTAGCTTTGAGATAAAGCCTTTTGGTGATGGTAGGTCAATGATGTCAATTATAATAGAGAATAGTGGAGGAAAAAATACCTATATTATAAAACCACATAGAATCATTTAGACCAATGTTTGATAAATTGGCCAATGAATATTAGAAAGGTTTTCTACTTTCAAAGCGGTCATTGTCCATGATAGCTCCTTATCTAGATAAAAAAATAAATCATAGAGGGCAGGATGCTAAGGCAAAGGAGGAATCTGGGACCTTACCTTGGATGCATATTGGGAAGGTAGAAGCATTTTTATATCATCAAAATCCATGGGTGAGGATACTCACATAATTATAGTAGGGTTAGCATAGATTTTGGGGTATCGACCTAGACATTTAGGTATCAACTTTGAACCAACACATCATCACAAGCTAGGGTTCACATGGAAGGAGATGGACTCACCACTTGGTATGGATAAAAAATATGCCTAAAGTGAGGGAAATATGGATGATTATGATGTGTTTGAAAGAATGAAGATATAGGGATCTGATTATAATCAAAGGACACAAATTAGTTTCTAGATCCAGATTAAAAGCATATAAGGTAATACACCATGTTGTGTGTTTAAATCATTAGAATGTAAGTTAAATATAAAACAATAGATTGAGAAAGTCACTAGTATCCCTACACCTTTCTAGTGCATTATCTACAATGGAAAAATTTTGGAAAAAACAAATAGATTGATTGAATGTGGAATAACCAGTTATTCCCTTCTATCCTTAACCATAAAACTGAGAGGTGGGGTAATTGGTAATGGGAGGGAAAAAAATTTATCTTACAAGGATGATACAAATTATTATATAATAGAGGGGAATTTCATGAAATTTTCAAGAAATAAGGTAGTAAAAACACATTAAAAACCCAGTCCATAATCTAGTGCATATATAATGGAACAGGTAGAGGTAGTTCCAATTATGGAGATAACAAAGGAAGATGTGATAACATATAGATAAAATCTACGACATGAGTTAGTGATTTTTAGATTCAATGGTTTTTATCCAACCATAGAGGCCTTATTATAGTGGGTACATTTGGCCTAGTTAAATAATTTTGAAATCTCCCTCTGATCCAAGGGTTTCTTCATAGAACACTTTTTTGATGAGGAGGATTGCCTAAGACTTTTTTCAGATGAATCCAAATTTTAGGGGACAAAAGGTTTATACCTCTCTTCATGGATCTTATAATTTTATCTAAACACACACTTATTCACTATTATACCAATCTAGGTATAGATTCCTAAAATCCCCATATATTATGAGTGTATTTAAATAAATAAGGGATAGTTTGGGTAGGTTTGTCAAAGTGGATATTAAAAGAATGGAAGTAGGTTTATGAACAGATGCACATATATGTGTGTAAATATATCTTAGATAAGGTCTACATGATAAAATTATTATTAGATAATGAAAATCTATCATACCTAGTCTTTAGATTTCAAGAATACAACCTTTGGATGCTACATTTGCAAACTTACTGGCAATATCTAGGATTCTTATCCACAAACGAGAAATTTACAAACAAATAAGAAAGGGATAAAAGACACATATAAATGGTGGATTTTTCCTAAAAAATAGGAAGATGAGGATGCATAGGTGAACCAAGAAGTATAATTTCAGATTATGACAAAGTTAGAGGAGTAAAAAATTAGTGACTAGAACATATACATTGAGGAAACTGCTCCCACCATTGGGGGAAACCAAGAGAATGAAAATAAAAGAGTGGAAATTGAATAGGTTGGGTCAATACCAAGAGTAATTAAGAGAGATCATGAATTATATAATTCAAAACTAGATAAATAAATAGTGCCCTACACACACCCAGATCTAATGATAAATATTCCTCTTATACAATACTAGAATATAGAATTACAGATAGTCAGTGTGGAGCTTTTGTACAAGGTTTGATAAGAAGTAAAAAAGAAATGTAAAAGGGGTAATAATGAAGTTGGAATAGGATACCCATAAAATATGCATAATGGTCTTTAAATTCCAACAACTTTACTTTTCTTTTATGTCATGTTGTTTAATCCTTTATTCATCTCACTATTTTTGTCTATTTCAAGTCGAGGCAATGTCTCCCTAGTCTTGTGTTGAGACTGATGACTCAACTTTTTATTTACCATAATTTTGGCTTACTAGATGTATATTTTTACCATTATTTGGAATAAAAGGTGTTAAAAGTTTTTTATTTTTAAATGTGTGTGCGCGCGTGTGTGTGTGGGTTAAAACCATATATAGATATACCCTAGTTTTACTTAGTGATATTGATGTGCATTAAAACCTATGTATGGTGATATTTGATATGTAATGAGATAGAATACTTTTATTTTGAAATACCTTTTGTAATATTATTATGAAATCAATGGTACTATCACTCTTTTTCTCATTGTATGCCTATTTTTTCTCTGATGACTAGTTTAAGTATGGAATGAGAGAATTATTAGATTATCTATAACATGATGTTTATTGTTAGAAGTATGATCATGTTCAAACATCCTAGTATAAATAGATCAATTCATACATCATTACATTAGAAAACCAATGGGAACCATTCTTAATATGCATGTTTTAGTTGAGTGCATGAGATCATTTATTGTGTGATATACGACTAAGATAATTTATGCTAAACTAAAGAAAAATATCACAATAGGAGCACATGGTCAGGTACACACATAGACAAAACACCATTAAGACATTTAATATGAGCACTATCTATAATTAAGCATTTACTTTACTTATGAGTAAATTTACAAGGATATTTTTTTATGGCCATGTAGTTTTCCATGTTATCAAACCATGGTGAATGTGTTGAAACTATGAATAACTACTTATTAGGAAATCTATCTTCCACTAGATCTTCTTCACCTGAAACATTCAACCTTGATAATAATTCTAAAACCATATTAGATTTCTTAGGTTTTTTAATAATAATAATGTCAAACCCCTACAAAATAGTAATTATCTAATGATCCTACCTCCTACCACTAGTTTTTTCATTAAATATCTATGGGTAAGTGATATGTGTAAATAAAGATATTATATTCATTATCGTAGTGCCTAAATTTGTTCATTACATATATAATAGCTAGGAATTATTTTTTAGTGGTAGTATAATTTCTTTCAGTGGGGGTGCGATACTTGTTGATAGAGTAGATAGAATAAATTTTCCCTTCATATTTTTGTCCAAGTATTTCCCCCATATCATTATTAAAGGCATTTGTATTAATGTGAAATAGCTACTTCTAGTTAAGACCTATCAAATTTGGAACACAGATTAGTTTCTCCTTTATTGATTAAAAATCTTATTGGAATTTGTCAGTCCATAAAAACTCACTATCTTTGGTAATCAAGGAAAACAAAGGTGTAACTATTTTGTTGAAGTCTTCTATAAAATTTATATAATATATTTCATGTAGAAGGAAACTTTTGATATCAGTCTAATTTTTAGTAGGTATATTAGAAATGACTTCAATATTCTTATGATTCATTTATATCCCCTAAGATAAGATGTGATACCCTAGAATAACTCCTTGGTTAACCATACTTAAACATTTTTCATGATTCAAATATAGTTGATGCTACTCATATCTAGTTAACACTTTGGCTAGGTTGCTTAAAGTTTCATTAAAATAACCAAAATGCATAATAAATTCATCCATGTATACCTCTACACAGTCATTACCTAGATCATCAAAGATGGTCAAGAATACCCTTTAAAAGGTGGTAGGTGAATTATAAAGGCCAAAGGGTATCACTCTATAGGAAAATTTCCTTAACACCATGTAAAGGTTTTCTTGTCCTGGTACTATGGGGTTACCCTTATCTAATTATAAGCACTAAACCTATCTAGGAAGGAGAAATACTACTTCCCATCTATATTATCCAACACCTTATCTATGAAGGGTATAGGAAAGTAATATATCATGGTGTATTTATTTAGCTCTTGGTGGTCTATACATGTTATCTATTTGACATTATTTTTAGGTACTATCATAAGTGGTGAGACACACATTATCATATATGAGGTAAATGAATTCCCCATAAAATGATTTTTCTATCTCCTATTTAACTATGTCTCTTAGTGTTGGTTTGATATTTTTTTTAGGTTGTCTAATAGGTTTAGTGGTACACACACACACACACACACACACACACACACACACACACACACACACACACACACACACACACACACACACAGATATGTATGTATGTATGTATGTATGTATGTATATATATATATATATTAATATGCATGTGTATATATATATATATATATGTATATATGTATATGTATATGTATATATGTATCTATGTGTATATGTATATATGTATGTATGTATAATCTCGTCATTTGGTGACCTCAAGGAGATACAAGCATTGTGGTAGCAAATTAGCACTCAAGATCTCATGACAAGGGTCATCAGAAAACCTCCAACCAAGGTTAAGAATAACTATTGTTCATAGTTTTATTGTTATATATTTTCCTCGTGACATTTTATGGTTGAATATGGAGGAGATTTATGTTATAGAATTCCTTATTAGCCCTATTTTACTCTTTACTAGCCCCATTGGCAACTAGACTAGATACATCAATAGCCATATGAGCCTTATCATCCTCTTTACTACCAAGAACATTACCCTTACCCTATTTTTTATCCTTATCAAAATCCTTGGTAGCCTTTTGATCATAAGTATTATACCTCATTCCCTCCCTAACCACCCTTTCAAGATACACCTAGTTTATTCGATGAGTTGGAAGAGTTAAAAAGAACAAATTAAATCATTGCTAGTGAGATATTAGACTTAAAGGAGTGGAAATATAAATTAAACTAATCCTATGAGCCTTCACCTCTTTCTTATCCATTTCAATATTCTTGGGCCACTACTCCCATTCCAAATCTAAAACAAGAAGAGATGATGGTTTCAAAATTCATGACAAGGAGATTCTAAAACTTTCAAATCCCCTCACCTGTTCCTCAATCTCAAGTTCTCCATGGATGTCTAGGTATGAAAAGAGAGAACAAAGTTAAGAGTAAAAATAATAATAATTTGTAAATATTTTAGATTACCTGTTCACACCCTAAACTCATTCAAGATTAGCCTATAAAACCTTATGTTCCAACTCCATCAGTTGGACATTCTTGCCCTCCCACCATGTCCCTATTTGAAGGACATGTGGTTTAGAGATCATATGCAGAGAATCTAAATGAAGAGGAGTGTATGGACACTAGTTCAAGATATATTTATAGTATTTAATTATCCCCATCTATCCTTCATACCACAGTTATTCATTAGAATCAATATACATCTAAGTTTGACAAAATAATTAAGTAGTAGAAAAGGAAGAATGTAGTGTTTTCAACTGATTGTCTTTCTCCATCTCTTCAAAAAAATCATGATCAGACAAATACTCTTAAGGATATAATTTGGAATAATATAGTTGCATTGAAGGTAACATTTGGGCATTTAGATGAGAAAGGGAACTTTATAGAGAAAATTGATGAAGTGATAACCCTTTAAGGGTTTGATTATGTTATAGTTATAAGTGGGTTCCAAGGCTACTTTGAAAAGGACAATGAAATCACCTATAATGAGAAAATCACTATTGGTACTCCTTTTCACACTAATAGATCAGATTTTGAGCCTATAAGGAAGTTTGATAATTTAGAGCAGTCACAATGGCATGACCTTGATGTGGATGAAACACAAGAAACTTCTCCTCTGGGAGATAGTCTTGAAAATAACCCTCATGAATCCATTATTGAAGCTAAGAACACTTTAAGTGATTTTTATGACCCTTATAAATAATTGTAACTTGCATTTTTAGATGAGATTAAAGATCCTGACATGATGGCTTTGAATAATGGAATGGAACAATGGGTTAAGGTCTCAAGTGAAGGTAACAATAATGTTTTGGAACTAGGAAAGGACAATTTAAATTTAGAATATTTGAAGCAATATGAACTATAAATTGAATGGATAAATGAACTTCCATTATCCATATAGGATGATGATGATCAATTTTTAGTAGAACATGAGTCTTGTCATGACCCTATTGGATAGTTAGAGGCATTTGATCAACATGTTGTTCCATAAAGAGATGTTAAGAGCGGTAGTGATGTCATTATATTTTTGGTTGATCATGAAGGGATAAATTTTGGGTAGACCTAGAGATTTTTTTTTCAATTTTAGATGATACATCTCCACCTCATCAAGATAATGCTAAAATTGTCAACTTAGCCAATGAGAATGGTGAATAACTCAAGAAGGGTCCTAAGGAGAACACTACGGTAGTTGGTCCTGTTAAGTCTCAAGAGCAAATCCAAGGTCCTAATACCATAAGGTAGTCCTATTTATACATGATCAAGGACATTGAAAATCTTGGTATGAAAGTACCTCAAAAATACCAAGATGAAGTGGTTGAGGAAGAATACAAGTTTCCTAGTGAGCCAACAGGTCTTTAAGATCATCTTTAGGAAGTTAAGTTTTAAGGTCCATAAAGCCATGATGAATATGGTACATTCCAAGATGATAAAAAAATGTTTTTGATAAGACAATTGAAACAGAGATTGATATTTTTGCCCCTATCAACCAAGATTTAATCAGCATGAAAAACTTTCACATTGATAAAGATAAATAATAGTTTGAGATGAAAATTGAAGCATGATAATGATATATCTTCATAAGAGATTGGTTTGAATGTGTCACCTCACTTGAGATAATGATGAGATTAGTGGAATTCAAGGAGGCAATTAAGATAACAAGATAAAATTCTAAGGGGTTGCTTACCTCATGCCATTGTTCATCCCATGGAGTGAAGGATCCAAGAAACTTCCCCTTTAACCTAGGATGGATAGGAAAAGTTTAGGTCATTTATATATAGTTAGATATTTTCTTGATTGCCTAGTTTTTAATAAGTGTCTATCAACACATGTGTATTTTTCTTCTTACTTACGTGTGTGTTATCTTTGTATATATGGTGAGTTTGTTGTAGTCTTTAAAAAATTTTAAGGTGTTAGGTTGTTTTGTTAATCTTAGGCAGATTAGTCATCTCAAGTTATGTTATCATGTGTGAGTCTTGTGCCCAAAATAATGAAATATCTAGTTTTCTTGACTAGTAGTCTGGTCAACCCCTATGAGTCACTAAGAATGTTCATAATTTGGACTCTTAGGACAAATATCAACCCATGTAGTTTAAAAATTTACTTTTCATGTCTCCTAACCTTGGAGGTTGCCAATCTTATGCCTTGTAAAGTCCTCAAAATGGTATTTCCAAGCCTTGGTTAACATTGTTTAAGGTTATTTTGATAAAATTAAGGTAAATGTCATTTTTGACCTTATGTTTTCTAGGTGCCTTATGGCAAATTCAAGTGGTTTCAAGAGTGTTAAGAGGTCTAAGGGGTCATTTTAAGTAATTTATGGCATAGTCAAGTGGGTCCAAGGGTGTTAAGTGGTCTATGGGTTCATGTTGAGACATGTCCTATGGTGTCCAAGTCATAGCACACCTCATATAGTCTGTAGAACTCCTATAAAAGTGGTAAATCAACTTTATAATGTTGTATTATTCTCTCAAGGTGTTTTATTGACCTATTTGGTAAAGTTCAAGAGAATATTTTTGGAAAAAATGACAAGTTTATGGTAAAATGAATAGATGGACATATAATTACATGTCCATATAGGTGTGAATAAGCTTTAAGGTCACTCAACATATCATCTCCATTAATTTTCAAGCAAAATGGATAGTTTTCATATAAGAAAGACACGGTTTTCATATTGTCTATGGAATTTTGTTAGAGAAAAAACATGTCTAGGCATGTGTATGGATTATGTTATGCCTACTAGGCCCATATCCATGATTTGGATGGATTTTCAAGTCAAAATGATTCAAAAACCAACCCATTTCCTTCATCAAGCTCTTTGGAGGCTTAGAAAAGCCAGTCAAGTTTCTATTTGGTATAGATAGAGGACAGAGAATGAGGACCTAAGATTTTTTATATTATGGGACCCTAGTTTTATTCAATTTTTTGGAATTAGTTCCTAGATTGGCCTCCCTTCCTTTATGAATAAACACTAAGAAGGTAAAGGACTCACTGTGTTTTCTCCATCCAATCAGGGTTCATGTTTACTTTTTGTTGACCATTTTTTGCCCAACAGGCCAAAAATTAGTCCCCTTCTGTCCCTACTATTCTAAGCCATTTCATTTTTTGATTTTGCATGAATATGTCTAAATCTATAGACTCTACAAGTCTAAATCTATGGACTCTAAAGGTCTAAAACTATGGACTCTACAGGTCTAAATCTATGGACTCTGCAAGTCTAAATCTATGGAATCTATAGGTTTTGGATTTCTATAGACTCAGCAGGTTAGTCCTTTGGCTCATGAAGGATCATTTCAGAGAGTGATAGGTTTTACAAGGCTTCTTTAGGATCTTATCTGAAGAAAATCGTGAATAAGTTTGGCATCATTGAACCATTGAATTAGTTCAATGCCTGGTTCAATCAGCCTTGGTTTAATTTAGTTGGTTCAATGTCTGGTTTAATCGCTTGGTTCAATCGGCCTTGGTTCAATCAGTGGGTTCATCACCTAGTTTAAATAAAAGGTTCAACACAAGGTTCATCAGTAGGTTTAAATAAAAAATTCATCACTTAGTTTAATGTTCAGTTTAAAGGGCTTAGCGTGCAGTGCTGAACCATTGAATCGATTCAACGGTTGCTTCAAGAAAAAGGTTCAAAGGGCTAGGTGCGAAGTGTTGAATCATTGAACCAGTTCAATGGCTTGGTTCAAGGGGATGTCCCAAAGTTGAAGGGAAGGTGCCCTTGTCAAGAGTATTTTTTAAGTAAAAAATCCCTTGCAGAGGGCAAGGATCTTTTCAAAGGCAGTTAAAGGGTAACTTTCAAAATTTTGTTTGAGGCCAAATTCTTTTAGACTTTTTATCTGAAGGAATTCCTTTGGACAAAAAGTTTGAAGGAATTCAGAGGAAGGCCACCACCTAAAACAAAATCATGACTAAGGAGGACAAAATCCCATAGAAAAGACCCAATAGATTTTTGCCAAGGATAGTGACGTCTCGAAAGCCATCAATTTTAAGGAGATGAACTAGTCATTGGGTTTTTAATTTCAAGATAACGGCTATGTGAATGTCAAATTTAACATAATGAAATAGCCATTTAATTTTTAATTGCCTAAGCACCAACCATGAAAATAGCTCAAGGAATGTAGAGACCTACCAGAAGATCACCCCTAAGGGCTGAAGGAGCAGAAAGAGACAAAACCAGAATGAGACAGGGTGCATAAAGAGATAAAGTAGTTCAAGTGGAAAAAGAGGGGGTGAGTTATTACCAGATGAGTAGCATGGCCTATTTTCTCTAGTTTACATTTATGAGGGGACAAATGACAACTTTTTTTTATAAAATAGGCATGGCCATGTTTTTTACATTAATGTGGAATGCCAAAGTCAAAGCAGGAGCTGACAATTAGACGGTTTCCTCTTCCCAAAGTTCAGAACGCACATGGGCCACTTGAAAAAGAGTTCCAAAATATTTCCCAAGAAGTACCAAGTTCTTTTCCTCTTTTTATATATTGTAAAAATTTATCATTTGAAAAGGGGGATCTCTCTTAGCCTTAATACAAAACTCTGCCCAAAAATCTCTCGAGTTTGTAAGGCAGAGCGTTGCCAGATTTTACCTTGAATCAGAACTTAGTTATTTTACCTCTATCTGGACTTGCACTTTAAAGTATATGTCTACTTTCTTATTTTGTGTTAAGTCATTGTCTTTCATGCTTTCATAGATTGATCATAGCATGTCCAATGCATTATGGATTTCCCTTTCTATAAGTCTTCTAGAAGTGTCTACAGAGGAATGTGGGTGTCTGTGAATAGGATGTCAAAGTGTGTCCCAGAACACCTTTGCTAGTTCCTTCCTCCTTATACTTCCACGTACCCCTAGCTGACTATTGCAGAAGAGTTTCTCACTTCAGATGAAGTGTATGGGAATTTCTTCCTGGTGAAAAGTGTATATTCAAGCTGGGTGGGTCATCATTTTTTTGGTGTCTCACCTTTTCCCTTTTTAGGTTAGGTTCTATTTTCAGCATCTCTCTCCCTTTTCATGCCCCCCTTTTTTCATTTTATTTTTTAGCGGTAGGAAACTAAGGCCTAAAATATACATCAGAGGGATCTAGCCCTTATTTAGAGACTCTCCCCTCTAGCTTCGCTGGTCCCATGGGTGAGAGGGGAGTTTCCATTATTGTGTGTGGAAGGTAGGAGCTCAACCTCCTGCCCTGTGTGCAATCCACTACGTCAATAGCTTTTGGCACACCTAGTGGGACCCAGTAACACAAGTTTTATCCAAAGAGTTGAAGAGTTTTTGGTGTGTTCTTCAACCAACCAGCCTTTAGAGGCTTTTACATCAACACCAATTGCGACTCTGAGTTGAATCAGTTGGTTAAGTAGCCTGGTGCCATCAGAAATCACATTTTTGTATGTATAATTCCTTTACACAAAATCATGGACCTTGTACTTCTTGATATGACTTTGATTAGACTCAAAAAATTTAGAGAATCACCTCAAGTAGCTCTCCTAGTTTCCCTTCAATGATAAGGGAGGTGGTGCTGGAGTTTGAGAAGTAGATGATGGAGATTGATAGACTAGAAGAATAGTACATATATCAGTAGGAGTTGATGTATAAAGAGGGGTGTTTGTTTAGGCAAGCTTAAGCCTTGTAATCCATGGAGGAGGAGGTAGCAAAATGGAGGAATCCATTCATTCAAGGTAGTCAGCCTTGTGTGCCCCCTCCTATTCTAAAGAAAACCCCCTCTTTTACACCAAATCCTTTCTATCAGATGGAACTTACTCAGTCTAGTTCATCTAATGTATCTACTCTCAATCCCATGTGCTTGGATTTCCAACATCAAAGGGCATCAAAGAAACCCCCTATGGAGATCAATCTTCTCAATTCCTTATATTGTGAATCTTCCATTGGGGGGAATACCACGAGCCATCACGTCCCTCTTCTAGAGACTATTTCAGTGCATTAACAGTCTCTTCTTAGCATTCCTCAACCTCCCCAAGTCTTTCAAAATGATGTGCAAATTCCAAGTTGGAGGAAGGAATGTCAGGAACCAGCCCAGAGCCTTGAAGAGGATGATGCTGGTGACCTCCAAGAAAGACTCTTTCAGGATAATCTAGCCTAACAGCTTGAATTAGAGACTAAGATGAGACTACTTCATGAAAGAGAGGTAGAAATTTCAGACCTCATAGAGGAGCCGTAGGACCTTGGAGAAAACAAAGTTGCTACCTATTCATAGGATCAAAATTCTAACTCTGAGATCCTAAACTAGAAGAGAATAGTAGAATCATGGGATAGGAAGGAGGAGAAGCAAGGTTTTGCTCAAAACCTTGAAGAAGCTAATGATGCTCCTACTCATGATGATGCTAGTGACCTCCAGGAAAGGTGCTTCTAGGAGGATATGGCTAGGAGAATTATAGAGTTGGAATCTAGAGAGAGATTCCTCAGCCAACAAGTGATGGATGGTTTAGACCCAATGGCACATTCTATGTCTGAACACACCCCATCTATAAATCCCCAAGAGAGCTATCAAACCACACCTAATATTGATGAAGTGTTGGCCAAGTGGAAGGAGGACAATCATTCGATTCTAACTCAAGGACTACCTCCTCTTCCACATGTTTTTTCCACTTCATCCCTTCTCAAGGAGGAACCTATTCTATAGGAGGTGAGTGAGGAAGAAAAGATCCAATTTGTAGTTCTATAGGTGGCTATCATGAGCAATAATTAAGAAGAAATCATCATCAATGCTCCTTGTGAAGACCTCATCAGCAATGGAGAAGACACAGGTCACACATACATGCAGATGTTCTAGCAATATGAGGAGGAACAAAAGCATGGCGAGCTCTCTTCCCTTCTATTTGATGAACTTATTTATTATTTTGATGAGGAGGACTACTATGCCAAGGAGCCTGAGTTGGAGAAGGATCAAGAGAATATCTTTAAAAATCTAGAGATCCTAATTTTTGAGGACGAAAAGGAGAGGTCTATCTTCCTTGAGGGAGGCCTTGAAAAAGAAAGTTTTTAACAAAGAGGTGATGTTCTATGGGATGAGAAATCATTTTGTGAGTTCATTTCAGACATCACCATAGTCACCCTTCTTTAAGAAAGCCAAGAATAAGTAGAGGATGATTCTAATAGAGTCTTCAATGAAGCAAAAGGAAACATGTCAGACCATGATGCATTGCAAGGGAGTTATACATATCAAAAGGCTTATGGTGATGAGCTAGCAGTCATAGAGTTCTTGGTGATATGCACCAACATGAAGGATCAACATTCAAAAAGCTTTTAGGGATAAGTAGAATATATGTATGTTAGAAACATGTTCGAATCTGATCCACTCAGATATCGGCCAACCAAGGTAATAGGCAAGAGGAGCAGGTCACCAACTTTCTATTTCATTCAACCACTTGTCTAGCAACATAAGTCTTCTTACCAAGAAGCGGACTTAAGAATTTTTCCATTTGATGTAGGAGGGAGGCAAATATTCTTTGTTAGCTATATATAGTAGTTTGCTTTTAGTTTCTTTTCCTGCTTTCCCTAAGTGCAGTTTGCGCAAGTATTGTTTTTAGCCTTGTGTTTTTTCCTTTGTATGTGGAGTAAAAGGCTTCATGTTTCTTTCTTGGATCTATTGGGGCTATTACTAACCTTTCTTCAAAGCTGCATTATGACTCTATGCCTAATGGACTACAAGGTAACTATTCTCTAAGCATAGCAGGTATGCTTCCCCTGGGAGTCACCAATTTGTTGACCATTTTTTGCCCAATAGGCCAAAAATTAGTCCCCTTCTATCCCTACTATTCTAGGCCATTTCATTTTTTGATTTTGCATGAATCTATCTAAATCTATAGACTCTATAGGTCTAAATATATGGACTTTATAGGTCTACAACTACAGACTCTATAGGTCTAAATCTATAGACTCTACAAGTCTAAATCTATGAACTCTGTAGGTTTTGGATTTCTATTGACTCTGTAGGTTAGTCCTTTGGCACATGAAGGATCAGTTTAGAGAGTTTTGGGTTTTACAAGGCTTTTTCAGGCTATTATCTGAAGAAAATCATGAAGAAGGTTAGCATCATTGAACCATTGAATCAATTCAATGCCTTGGTTCAACACCTGGTTCAATCACTTGGTTCAATCGGCCTTGGTTTAATTCAGTTAGTTTAACACCTAGTTTAATCACTTGGTTCAATCAAACTTTGTTCAATCAGTGGGTTCATCACCTGGTTCAAATAAAAGGTTTAATGTAAGGTTCATCGTTAGGTTCAAACAAATGGTTCATCACTTGGTTCAATGCTCAGTTCAAAGGGCTCGACATGCATTATTAAACCATTGAACCAGTTTAATGGATTGGTTCAATGGTTGGTTCAAGTGAAAGGTTCAAAGGGATCGATGCACATCATTGAACCATTAAACCCGTTCAATGGCTTAGTTCAAGGGGATGTCCCAAAGTTGAAGGGCAGGTGCCCTTGTAGAGGGCAGTTTTTGAGTCAAAAAGCCCTTGCAGAGGGTAAGGAGATTTTCAAAGTCAGCTGATGGGTAAGTATTGGAATTTTTTTTAGGCCAAATTATTTGAGGTAAGTTTCAAAGGAATTCAAAGGAAGGCCACCACCTAAAACAAAAGCTTGACTAAGGAGGACAAAAGCCCATAGAAAAGACCTGACAAATTTTTTCCAAGGATGGTGACGTCTTGAAAGCCATCAATTTTAAGGAGATGAACTAGCCGTTTGGTTTTTAATTTCAAGATAACGGCTGTGTGAATGTCAAATTTAACATAGTGAAATAGTCATTTTCTTTTCAATTTCCTGAGTGCCAACCATGAAAATAGCCCAAGGAACGTAGTGACCTACCAGAAGATCACCCCCAAGGGCTTAAGGAGTAGAAAGAGGCAAAACCAGAATGAGACAGGGTGCATAAATAGACAAAGTAGTTCAAGTGGCAAAAGAGGGGGTGAGTTATTGCCAGATGAGTGGTGTGGCCTATTTTCTCTAGTTGACATTAATGATGGAAAAACCATAGCCTATTTGCAAAAAAGAGGCATGGCCATGTTTTTTACATTAATGTGGAATGCCAAAGTCAAATCAAGAGCTGATAATCAGATGGCTTCCTCTTCCCAAGGTTCAAAATGCACATGGGCCACTTGAAAATGAGTGCCAAAATTTTTCCAAAGAAGTGCCAAGTTCTTTTCTTCTTTCTATATATTGTAAAAAATTCTCATTTGAAAATGGGGATCTCTCTTAGCCTTAAGGGAAAACTATGCCCAAAAATCTCTCGAGTTTGTAAGGTAGAGCACTGCCATATTTTACCTTGAATCAGAATTTTGTTGTTTTACCTCTATCTAGACTTGCACTTTAAATTATATGTCTACTTTATTCTTTTGTGTTAATTCATTGTATTTCATGATTTCATAGATTGATCATAGCATGTCCAGTGTATTATGGATTCCCCTTTCTGCAAGTCTGTAAGAAGTGTCTACAGAGGAATGTGGGTGTCTGTGAATAGGTTGTCAAAGTGTGTCCTAGAACACCTTTTCTAGTTCCTTCCTCCCTGTACTTCCATGGACCCCTAGATAACTATTGCAGAAGAGTTTCTTACTTCAAATGAAGTGTATCGGTGTTTCTTCCTAGTGAAAAGTGTATATTCAGGCTGGGTGGGTCATCATTTTTTTGGTGTATCACCTTTTCCTATTTTAGGTTAAGTTTTGTTATCAACATCTCTCTCTCCCTTTTCATCCCCCCCTTTTTTCATTTTATTTTTTAGCAGTAGGAAACCAGGGCCTAAAATATACATCATAGGAATCTATCCCTTATCTAGAGACTCTCCCCTCTAGCTTCGCCGGTCCCACAAGTGAGAGGGGAGTTTCCATTGTTGTGTGTGGAAGGTAGGAGCTCGGCCTCCTGCCCCGGGTGCAATCCACTACGTCAACACTTTTTTTTTATCAATTTATGAGCATGATGGAGGAATAAAATAAATTTTGGTTTCTATAAAGGGTATTTAAAAACATTATACACCATTCTCAAGATACACTTATCACGTGTGACCTCAATGAGATGAAAAACCATCTTGTGGAGCAATTTGTAGGTTGATAACAATGAAGTTATTAATAATTAAGGGTCTCCAATAGGTTTAAAGTGTTTGTGAAGTAAAAATAACAATTAAAAACATCATTTATGCCCTAAAAATATCTACTTTTAGTTACTTTATTTACTAATAATTCCATAAAATGGTGATTACCTACAATTTCCACATGCAGTCAAGCAGTTTCAAAAAAGCATGGAAAAATAACCCTGTTCGAGTCTCATGAAGGTGTTGTAATTTATTAAGATATTTGAACTAAGTGTAACAAATTAAAATACCCTATGAATATTATATAATTTTTTTTTAATACCAACTAGTAAAGGAGTCACATTGTCTCTTTTCTAAGTCAATACAAGAAGACTAGTCAACCTACAGGTCTGCAAGACCTCTAGGTCACCATTGGTACCAAAAATTTGGTTGTAGAAAACAATTTGATATTCTAGAATCCAATTTTATTTCAATATTCATTATATCATGTTCATATAATGATATTTATCACTTATGAATCTCAGGTGTAACCTATTTTTCACTGTACGGGATTGTGTAGAGTGAGTTGAACTCCATAGGTCTAAACATAAAAAAGACTTGTTATAAGGAGGGATAGATGTCCATGGGACAAAAAATTATAATTTAATTAATATTATAATGTTTATATCTATTTTATTCATCAGTAAACTGATCATAAAGGTTGTTTATTTTGACAAATCTAATTTAAAGAAAGCTTTGAGATCATACATGCCTGCCATTAGTGAAATAATAAAAATGATGTACTTTACATTGAATTAAGGACTTTTATGATAAAAAAATATGTGTAAATACATGATATGGTTTATCATGATGATAATATGCCTTATATTCTAACACAAGAAGAAACTCACCTATTAAATGAGCACTCATAGTTAAAAAACTCAGAGTTGCCATATATAGGCCTGACTATAGAAGGGAAATTTGGGTAAAAGATTCCATTTCATGGTGTATTTAATGTTTATTAGGTAAAATAGGTTTTAAAAATTAATATAAAGAGTGAGATATGTTTTAATTGATAAGATATTTGTCATGAAGAGGAGACTCACCTTCTTACACATAGTCAAGATCATAAACTACTTTCCACATGCTAATTATAAGAAAAAAAAGGTGAATGAGTGTGAGATACACTTGATAAAGATTAAAAGGTAAAAAATATCAATTTTACCCTAATTAATGTGTTTTCATCAATCAAATATACCTCAAAAAACATCCACATGCCTAATTGGGACCTATAGGTCTAATGTAGAGTCTTCAAATTTATCTCCTAAAGTGCAAGGAAAATATATACTATGACATTGAAATTGAAGAATATAGAGAGTCATGTAAGTTTATGAAGATATTAAAGTGAACTTTGGAATGTAAATATATAGGTGTAAAGGTTATAAGAGCATCCAAACTAGAAGAGACCACTCACATAGTCAAAAAACATAAAATGCCACCTATAGACAGACAAAGTAAAGGAGATGTGTTAGACCATGCATGGAGGAGGAGCGAAGGTATGAAATTAGACCTATTAATTTATAATAAAAAGTTAAAAATTCCCTATTTTTATTGGTTGGTCCATTGAGGCAAGAGAAATCCTTAATAGCCTAATTAGTGTTGATGGACCTAAATAGGCATGTATAGGGCAAGACATCGAATCAAATGAAAATTGATTGTTAGAGAATGATTTAAAGAATATAAGATTAAAATTGGTGAGTTAAAACATTATATAAATTGTAATGAAGTTTTGAGACTTGGGAAGATAGAAAAAATCTTAATGTGTAGACCTCTAGGGTAAAACTAGCCTGGTGGCTCATGAACCCTAAGCATGATTTAATGGGGTTGTAGAGGATTTGTGGAGGAATAAGGGTCAAAATGATAATTTAATAGGTTATTTATGTTTTCATAGATCCCTATGAGGTGTTGAAAGTCAAAACTAAACATATTTTTCTCTTATGCACCCTTTTCCTCTCCCTTGACCTCATAGTTATAGTGTTTTGAGCTTGAGAGGCACTTTATTCACATTAGAATGCTAGGGAGTAGTTCAATGTCAATATCATCTACTAAGTAAATTTAATTATGGTTTTATACTTGATTCTATTGGCTTAGTCTTGTATTTTATTCCCTTAGGGCTATGAACAATCATTAAGAGAGCATGCATGTCTGAACCTACCTAAACTAGACCTAATGACTCAATGGGAAAGATATTTATACATTTTCACTCAAATGAATTTATTTTGTCTTAGAAATAATTTAAACACATTATTAACTTTTATAATGTCCTACTCATGGCATTGGTTTGTATGGACAATTATATAGATGTAATAGAAACTTGTTTTTTACAAGATTAAGTGAAAAATCCAAGGTAAAAATATAGATGAATACTTATATATCATTAAATAAGATAGTATTAAGTTTATTCCAACCTATTATATCACAAAATACTATTATTTCCTCTTAAAATTACTTCTATAGACTTGGACTAATTAGGCAGTCTAGAAGTGCTAATGAGAAGTGACCTAGTCACCTAAATGAGAAAGAGTTACAAGTTTGACCTATTTGAAAGGAATATATCATGGTGTGAGATGTTTTATTAGAAATTAAACATGATAAAATACCTATTATTAAGGTTATATATGAGTCTCATGTCCATTCAAGTAGTTAACATCGAGTGACTAACTTCGCTGCCTAATAGGCCTATTTGGTCAACTAAGGATGATGCCTATTGGCATAGAGGGATGCTAAGAGAGTAAATTAAATTTCATAAACATCATTATAACTAGTTAATTAATGTTATTAGTCACATTTAATGGAAATTATAGAGGATTAATTATTTTTAAGCATAGTCAACATGAAAAAGGGGAAGGTAGGATGCTCAATGATCCATAAAGACCAACTAGACGACAATCCTACCATTGTAATTGCCAAAATGAGAGGTATCTGACCAAGTTATAATTATCATGTTTCTAATATATTAAATCAATATTTAAGGATCCTCTAATAGACCATTTTGTATGCCATACTATCATTAAATGCCATCACCAACCAAAGGAAGGCATGCGGGAGATCAGGGAGTTGTTATTAGTCCATACTCATGGTTTTAACCAATGGTTGAGTGAATTAGGATAATTATGAACTATTACCCACACTTTCATGCCATATTATTCCTCTCATTCCCTCTATCATTATCTAAATTAGGGTAAAAATTTGTTATATATCCCTTGGCTAGGCATGAAGAAACTCTACACAAATTGTAACTTGTAAACATTTTATAATAATATATGGACCAGTGTAGATTATTTTATATAATATTATGTTATTTAATTTTTTATTTTGATAAGTTTTTATTCTTATCTTCCTTTATAGGTTTTTTTTTTCACCTATTTTCTAGGAAATTTTCTAAATAGGTCATATGGTGTGTGAAGGTGTTGGTGATTATGGTTGGAGTAGAATATGATTGGTAATGTCATGAAAATAGACCTCCCATTCACCAAACTCAAGTTTAAACCACTTAACATATCCTCCATTTGAAATATTTATTCTTAGGAATATTTAAGAGAGAATGATCTAATCTCTAGTCCTTATCTTGTTCACAAGTGTTGTTGAAGGGTCAAATAGAGTGGACATGACATGTTATTGCATCACCTCCATTGGTTTAGGGTTTTTTCATGCATCTCTTTAACCATTTTCATCAAGTTATTAGTTTTATATATTTATCCAATAGATGATGCATTAGGGGAGCTAGCCCTAAAACTAGAGGTTCACCTTACCAAATAGGATACCCACACCTAGAGGTAATCCCATTATATCAACTACATGAGGCAAGTCTAAAACAACACTACCTTAAGGGTGGAATCCAGACTGATAACAAGTATCATTGTATTTTGATTACAATAAATATATCATAGTGTTTTGTTTCATTTAAATATCTATATTGAGGTTAGATAATTCTTCCATAAGTTCTCCTACATCAATACCACTCTTACTTATTTTTAGCTTGATAACACTCCCTATGGTCCTTGAGTAATTACTACATAGTTTAGATATGTTATTGAGATCAATATTGTTTATGTATCCTCTCCCCATAATTTTCATGGATTCCCTTACATCATCATCAAGACCTTTCAATAAAAATATTTTGCATATTTCATAACTTAATTCATATCCACATTAATGTGAATAAAATGGAAGTGGTC
Source organism: Torreya grandis (assembly GCA_037957365.1). Lineage (NCBI taxonomy): Eukaryota > Viridiplantae > Streptophyta > Pinopsida > Cupressales > Taxaceae > Torreya > Torreya grandis. Next base: position 524,130 of record JARHVA010007496.1, on the reverse strand, counting down.
AAGGTAATATTTAAGTTTTAATCCTCATTTTTATTTCTCCCATGAAAATACTCTTTTTCAACTCTTCCTCTATAGTAGTCTTGATATTTATATAATAAATCAGTCTCCATGTCATCCCATGATGTAATAGAGTTTGGATGTAAACCCACAAACCGTCTCATGGTTGATTCTTTGAGTGTAGAAGGGAAAGATAGGTTTTCCTCTAAATGTGGGTAGGATAGATGTGTAAGTATTATTCATGGTAGTTATATCATCTTATAGTACAATGGGATATGTGAAGGTCTTTATGTGTGGATTATCCCTAATTTGTGAGTTTACATTAGGATTTAGTATATTTCTTATTTTTTATCCCATTTCTTACCAAAAAATGTTGTAAAAGTTATTCTTAGGAAGTAGTGAGTTATTATAGGTGGTTGGAAGGCTACTCATCTAAGACTCATTTTTTTGGTTTACAATGTTCTTTATCTTTAATTTCATTTGGAATGATGAACATGCTTTTGGATAATTATCCTAAGGTTAAGGTGGGGATAATTGTGTTTATTATTCAATAATCTCAATTTTTCTTACAATTTTCCCACTTTCTCTAAGTGTGTTTTTATTCAAGAGATTTATAGTATCTTGTTGATATTTCTTTGGAATGAATCTTACTTGTGAGTCTCTAGGTCCACTCATATATCTTTAGGGTAGTTTTTTCTCTTTTATCTTGTGATCTAAACCTTACTTACACCTTGAATGTCCCTAGAAATGGAACCAAAAATGACTAGTATTGTCAATCCATTCATTTAATCAACTCATTTGGTTGATGCCATTAAAACCAAGGTTGATGTCTAATGATTTTACACAATAAGGTGTGTAATATATTATTAAAAATTATGTTTTGGGGGGTTTTTATTGTGAAAATAATTATATGGCTTTAATCTAATGATCTATCAAATTATTTGGAATGAAAATATTTTAATACATAATTGAAATTTTAAAGTAAACACACTTGCTTATAAATAAACACACTCTTACTATAAAGTAAATTTCTTGGTATTTGAACACACTTTTCTTATCAATGAAAACAAACTTTGATCTATGTGATGAATTAAAAATGATTTTAATTGAAATGATTTTATAAAGGTATTCGAAATAAAAATGCATAAAGAGAAATACCTACAAGTTAAACAATCCATGATTTTAATATTAACATTCTTAAAAGAATTAAAAAATAAATAATATTAATATAAATGAAAAATTACAAATAAGAATCCTGCCTCATTGGGTGAGTGGTCCCTTGATATCCCTTGGCATAGGATCTAAAACACTCTTATACATATAAGAACATTCAAATTTTTATTAATTCTTGAATAAATATTACAATATGAAAATATCTCTTATTAATTTATGTGGTCTACTACTAAAATTTTCTTTCTCCAGAAACTTCTTTCTAACCTCTTAAAAATAATAGGAAGATGTTGTTCTAATATAACATTTTGATAATTGATGTTTAAAAAAACTAATAGACTAACAATATTATAACTAAAATCTTATCTTATTTTTAAAATATGAAAGAGGTTACAACCATCTTCCACATTTCAAGGTGAAATGGTTGAAAGGATGACATAATAACATAAATGCTTTGATTGATTATAGTATCTTTATGGTTACAACAAATTATATTCTAGTAACCAAAAAGACTATAATATTTATAATGTTGCTCTTACAAAACATACTATAAGTTTCATGTCTAAAAATAGAATGTTATATATGGTAAGTGTCTCAATTACCCATAAGTGCCTTAGAAAGGCCATGGCCATTCTATACAAGATGTATAAAATATTATATGATAAATAAAATGGATTATGTAAGATCTGTGCATGATTTGGAATGATGCTGGAACACACCTAATAAACTCTATAACTTTCCTAGAACTCATCTACTAAACTTTAGAGTTGGATTTTTTTACTTTGGAGATTCACTGTTGGACTTCAGAGCTTCACTAGATGGATTTAACATGTGTTGAACTTGATTCCAAGGATCTAATTACATGCCAAAAATGATAATATTTAATCATGATGCATTCATATATCTTTTACATTAGAAACTAAGGGCTAACCTGTAAAGAGTTAGAACATAGTGGAAAAATCAAGTAATATTGACTCACACATGCTAACTAAGATATAAGTAATTATTCTCTACTTTAGACTAGAAATAATCCATAAATTCATATCATATACATTTAAATAAGGGATATTAGCAACAAAAAACATTGTTATTACTTGGTTATAATGAGCTATATAATGGACTCATTAACCATAACCCCATAGACCTTTAGTTGGGTTTGTTGTTAAGAAAGACAGGAGTTAGGTCAAGTGGAAAAAACCCCCAGAAGGATGGTAAAATATCAAATTTGATGGCACAAATAAGTGTAACCTAGGAACATATAGGGGAGGATTGTTAGAGACTAGAATGGACATCTTGTGGAAGCCTATGTAGATGGCTTGGGCTCTTAGACAGACCATGTGGCTAAATCTAGAGTAGCATTATGGGTAATTAGGTTAAAAATTGACCTCAAGTTATAAAAGTTTGTTATCTAATAGGACTCATTGAACATTTTCATATGCCTTATTGGACAATCACAACCTTCCTAGACCATCTTCAATGAAATCAATTATCACAGACTCCTTAATTCCTTTCATGAAATTATCAATAATCATGAATACAAAAAAAGGTAATGGATGCATATATCTCATGGACAACTTATAGGTTGATGAAATACATTTATTGACATGGATTTTAATGAGAAAAAACCATCAAAATGTATTAAAAAAATAGAATACGAGCCCAATCATGATGGTTATTGAGTCAAATTTAATGTCAAACAAGAATATTTATTTGGAAATCTACATGATTGTCTTATTAATTATAACATCAATTTATAAATAAGGGTAATCATTAAGGTGTGTGGGAGAAGGAATGGCCCTTTTGAGAGGTGTGTGATGGAAATTTACACATTCAAGAAGTGACATAACATACCCATTCTATAATTAAATGAATGTAGCAATGACAAGCTGATCAAATTTACCAAGATAACTTACATGGCTAAAAACATGGGTGATGAACTAGACATAATGAATCCCCTATCCTACATATATGTTATAAATAATACAATATGTAAAATTTTAAATAAATTTGGGTTTATCATGTACATAGAGTGATTCACCAAGCATGAACCCAAGCTCTCTATTGAATTTTCTAAATCTTACTACAATAAGGTTATGTACTTTAAGGGAGTTAAAATTCCTATTTTAGAAGAGGATATAGTAGTTGTTACTAGAAGGTCACTTGATGACATCAAGGCATGCAAGGATAAATGGATTATGGATGAGCTCATAAAATATTTATTCAAGAATGACTCTTTGGATAAAAAATTGAAGGGATTCTTATAATAAAGCCTTATATACCTATGGTCAAACCTCTTCCTTCAAATCATGAGGTACCTCACTCTTGAAGGGAAACAATTAGTAGTGTATTCTCACCATTTTATGCTTCTCAATCATTTTAATAATAAATTTTTAATCAACCTACCTATTTTATATTTATATATCTCAAATCCTAAATGGAATCTTACTAGGGGGACACATCAAATTTCATCATTCACCAAGCCCTCACCATGTTACTAGTCAAGGGGAGAAACAAAACATTGCTAATTGATTAGTGATTGAGGAAGTGGGTGACCCAAAGGGATTAAAGATAAAGGATACAGCCAACTCTATGGAGAGATCCAAAAAAGAGTTGGACAACTATAAGAAGACCATCACCAAAATCCTTGAAAGCAAGGAAATGAGGAAGGTCTAAAGGAAGCTCATTGTTTCTATATGAGGATGTGGAGGCCTCCCCTATTAATTTAAGATTTGAAGCTATTTTTAAACTTGGAAATGAGAACATATATTTAACAAGGGAGGATGGAGAGTCTGATCATCATTTTATTATTTAGGATAATGAAGTTGAGGATGGGGTCATTTATGGGTCCTTGCTTAAAAAATATGAAGAATCCAACTTGAACCTAAAAAAAAATTGAGTCTCTAGAGGGGAGACTTAAATGCTAAGTGATAGTTATGAGAGAAATAAGAAAGGACATCAAGGCCATAAGAAATGTCATCATGGATAAAGTGGGTGTGGGTAGGAGTTTATGTGATGCTCATAAGAATATATTTTATGTTATCAATCTAGAGAAAGATAAGGGTCTTAAACAAAATCACATACAAAACAAAAAAGAGGAGAAAGCTCAAGTAAAATGCAATGCAAGGAGCATGTCCAAAAAAATGTCTAAGAGGGAAGAGTGCAAGGTAGCCTATGATAACATGCTATATGTGTCCAACATGGAGGGTCTATGAAATATAATGAGATAAATTTTAAATAATAAGGAATATCATAAAAATGAGTACCTTATGGGCATTTCAAAGACCATGGAGACTAAATACTTAAAACTTTGACTAGTAGGGAGGTTAGATATATTTATTTGGTCTCTTGTTGTTCTATTCTTTTGTTATTATGTTAGTTTCCTTGTAGGTTCACTATGGGTTCTTGGTGGTTTTTTGTTAGATCCCTAAGCGGAGTTTAGTTTTGGTGGGAATTTAGTGGGATTAATTTCATATCTTTGGCTTGTTATGTAATAGTTATGGGATCCTTTAAAACCCATATTTGACCTATATCTAAAAAAACTATTAGGTAGAAGAAGAGTTGGAGAAGATACTAGAGTTATTAAGGAAATTTTAGGATTTATTCCCAAGAACATTCACTAATCTCAAAGGAATTAAGGAATGTGTGGTTACTATGAAGATACAATTTAAAGAGGATATTAAATCACTATGAAATATATCATATAGACTAAATCCTAATAATAAATCGAAAGTCAAGATTGAATTGGATAAAATTTTAGATAGAGGTATTATAACTTATATGCAAGATATTTAATGGATAATCCACATGGTAATTCAAAATAAGAAAATTAGTGAGATATACATCTATGTTTATTATATATAATTTAATAAGGTATGTCTATATCACCCTGTCCCAACACCATTCATTGAAGAGATATTTGGAGAGTGTTACAAGAAGATAATTTCACTCATTCACTAATGTATTTTTAAGGTAACATCAATTTAGGATAACACTATAAGATAGACCAAAAATTACATTTTATATATAATGATATCCTTTATGTATGCATTGATGCCCTTTGGATTGAATAATTCAGCAATTGTGTTTATCTACATAATGGTAAATGCATTTCAAGAATTCATACATGAGTTATAGGAATTTTATCTTAATTATTGGATGGTATATGGGTTAATAAATTACCATGTTCAAGTACTATGGATGATGTTTCAAATATCTAAATAATTGAACATTTCTCTAAATCTCAATATATGTATATTTTCTACACCCTTTGGTACTTTACTATGACACATAATATATAAATAAGGATTGATAGTATATACCCTTAACAATTCCATAATAATAGATGTACCACCAGCTAAGACACAAAAGGAAATTATAACTATCCTGGTATATACTAGATATCATGAAAGATTCATTAAAAATTATGTAGCTATAAGTGTACCCATAGAATAATTATCAAAAAAGTGGCATAACCAATAGTTATATTGGTTAAGATAATGTCAAGAGTCATTTGATACACTAAATAATGAGATTATAGATCCCCCAATTCTAGTTTTTATAAGTTGGAAAATCCCATTCCATGTACACATTGATTCCTCTAAAATTCCAATAGGAGTAGTGCTATCAGAACCCAAAAGAAATATAGATCATCCAATTTCCTTTGCTATTAGAAAATTATCAAGAGTCGAAAGAAATTACTCAAAAAAATAAAGGGATGCACTTGATATGGTGTACATGATGTAGAAATTTAGGCATTACTTATTAACAACTCCATTTTCATTATTCATGGATCATAAGCCACTTAATTATCTAATCAATAGACCGATAATACAAGGAAGGATTTACCACTATATTACACTATTCCAAGAATTCTATTTCAAAATTATGGTGAACCTTGAGAGAACAAACAACATATCTGACTACCTATAAATAATAATGACATGGGAATACATGGGACCCATTAAGGATGAATTTCTTATAGATTTCTTCTTTCACATGGAATTAATCCCTAAAGATATAGAGGGTATTTAAAAATTTATTTCTAGTGGAGAGTTCCTATAATAATACAATATATTATAGATGAAAATATTGATTATCTATGAATTTCCCTTTATGTTGATTTAATGAGAATTATACAATAAAGGATGGGATGAGGTATTATGGAGAGTGGAATTACTACATGAGATGCATACTATCTTAAGGGAAGCTCATGATATATTTATAGGAGGGAATAAGTTTGGGGAAGTCATAGGGAAGAAGATATAACTAGTAGGGTTATGGTGGCTATCAATTTTAATAATGCACATCGATACATAAGGAATTGAAAGTTATGTGAAAGGTGGGAAAACCAAATGATAAAGATGAGATGCCTCTTTATCTAGTTATGGAATTTTCCCCATTTGATAAATTGGTAATTTATTTTATAAGTCCCATAAAATCTATGGTAAGGAAGAATAATGCAAG
>JARHVA010007496.1:382500-512500 GCA_037957365.1 Torreya grandis | reverse complement strand
GAAATACATACTCAATACTAGGAAGAGGAATAATGATGCTAAAATAACTATTTAAGAATACAAATAAGAAGCCTTGAAGAAAAATACCATGGAATTACCAATTCTCATGCTAGCCTAGAAAGACTGTAATAAGTCTAACAGATGGATTTTAGAACCAATAAGAATATAGACAATTTTTTTGAAGCTCTAAAAAATATAGTCAATCAGAAAAATCCAAATAAATAAAAAAATAAACTATATAACAATGCAATAAATTAGAAAGTGAACTAGAAGAAGAAACTAATAATATATAAGAAATTATGGATTTAACCACTCAATAGGTTCAAAACTATTGGAAAAATAAAAATCATAGATGGAAGAGGTAGAGAGGAAGATGATGGAAAAATAAAAGGAGAAAAAAAAATCTAAGAATAAAACATTTAAAAAATAAAAATAAGGAGAAAAAAAAGACAAAACAAAAGGAGAAGAGATCAAAAGAGGAAAGACAAAAAAAACTTGTAAAATAAGAGGAGAATAAAAATAAAGAACAAAATAAAAAATAGAATAACAAAAAAATAAAATAGAGGAGGAACAAAAAGTACAAGAAGAAAACAAAAGTAAATTGTACGAGGAAAATAATATAAAGTTGGCAGAGATAAGATAGAAAGAATAAGGGGATAAATATAAATATGAACTAGAAAAGAAGAAGCAAACATAAGATAAAGTGGCTCCATATGAGAAAATAAAGGAAAAATAAGGTAGTTCAAGTGATGAGGATACCACCCAAAGTTCCACACCAAACACTATAAGTATAATTGGAGTATGACAAAGCATCATAAAAAGTCTTATGGATATATTGGCATGGATCAATGAACAATTTTTAAATAATATATAAAAGACTTCAACCATCTTAGTTATATAAAGTTTCCTTCAACTTACTAGTGGAGGATGAATTATGGTGGATTTATAGAAGATAACCCATATAGATAAAGATATGGTGAGATAAATTCTTTTCTAAAGTGTCTGAATGGATTGGATGACAAAGTATATCCATTTTTAGGAGGGCATTAAGAAAAGTTAATCTACACTAATGACTACATGACCAACATAATTAGGCCCATACAAAAATAGTTAGTGTACATTACGGATAATTTAATTAGACATATAGGATCAATGGTGGATAAAATACTCATAAAATTGGATGCTAGAGAATAATATAAATAGAAACTATTAGGGTCATTTCTAAGATAAAATAAGAGCAATAGAAAAAAGTAAAAAAAATCAAGTAGACATGGTAAAGTAAATACTAGAAGATGCATCCACCTAATTTGCTTACTCACTCAACTAGACTTTATGGAAAAATGATAAAAAACACTAAGTTGGAGGAAATGGAAAAATAGATGAGTGTAACCTCAACTATATTTATGGCTCAATACATACCTTATATAATTGAATGAGTGAAGATGATATCCCTACATGAGTAGTATAAGGACAAACAAAGAGAGAAGATATCCATATATGATGAAATAGAAAACTATGGTGAGTTATTTAGAAACAAAATGGAGAAAATGGAGGTTAGAATTAAGACACATATTTATTATCTATACTTACTATAAAAACATTAGTCTAAAATGACATAGTCATGATAGTAAAAGAGAACATGGTTATAGAGAAAATTATTATGAAGGAAAATTATATTATTTTGGATTGGTAATTTTTTATACGACTATGGTAGAACAAGTATGAGTAACATCTACCCAAATAAGGGGAATCAACTCCATAATCTCAAGTAGTTTACTACAACACTCCTATAAAGTTTTGTTACACTTGATAAAATTGAGGAATTTTTTTTGGTACCTATCAACCAATTCAAGTTGTATCAAGGATAAGACAATGATATAAAATTAGGAAAATGTTTTCAATATTATTTATCAGCTAAGGACCAATTCATATGTACCATAGAGGTAATTCCATCACTAAATAAGTATAACACTTCTCTAGGATGACAAAATAGAGTTTTCTACCAACTAGTTATTATCATAAGAAATAAATCTTTATGGATACAAAGGATGAATTTATTAGAGAAATGGAATTCTCACAAAATACATGACCATTGAGTTGTGTTTTATTGTCTTAGTATTTATACTGCAACATTGTAATAGTTGATAGGATATAAAAAGTAGTTGATAAGAGTATAAGATGAATAGAGTAAATAGTATATGAATTATTATATATGTGTGTGTGTGTGTGTGTGTGTGTGTGTGTGTGTGTGTGTGTGTGTGTGTGTGTGTGTAAAAGAGGAGAGTTAAAGTGGGAAATAATGTATTTTATGTATTATGTATAAGTTACTATGAATATAGGTACTACTTTTTAAAGTGAATGTTAAGGATCCTAGTCAATACTAACCCTTGCAGTATATTAGTCTAACTAAATTTAACCTCTTTCAAAATTAAACTATCTATATCTAAATAATTCATATATTATTTCAATAGATGTTATATGGTTATTTATATGTGATGTTATAACTTGTCTAGATATTGTTGATATCCTATTCGGTGACTATAGGAAACTGAAAAATGAACAAAATTTGATGGTAAATCCCAATAACCAAGGTGTGAGGGTGTGTGATTAGTTAGATGAGACTATAAATTTTAGATTATGAGATATTTTATGATTCCAAGAGCCACCAATTTATTTTAACTATTTTTTTGTATTGATTTCTCATTTTCTTTCATTTGAGCATTGTCTTTTGGTCATATTTTATCATCATTTACTTATTTCAACTTTTTTGGTACTATTTTCAATTCTATAAGAATATTAATTTGGTACCTTGATGAACTTGTGTTTTCACTTGTTATAATGTTGGCTAAGTTTTTTTCAATTTATGAGTAACCCTATCTTAATTCCATGTTGCATCATATTGGTATCACATATTATAACTTTTATTGATCATAACTTTAAAGTCACCCATGTTTATATTGAATTTATATTTGAATAGATAATTTTGGTTATTTACATGAGTATTTATGGTTTTCATTTTATGCCTTGAATTTGACCTTGAGCATTGTGTGTTAGTATTGGAATGGAATTTAGTCCATCAACCTCATTTCATTATACAATCACTTTTGATTAAATAAAGGACTTTATATTTAGGCCATCATATCGCATGAGATGACAATTATAATTGGAAAATTTGAATTAAGGTTTGAATTAGGTCATTTTGAAACTTTACCAAGATTTGTTTATGAAATGTTTTCTATTGTTAATAATGGACATCATTCTATTGATTTTTACTAAGCTTAAATTTAAAACCCTAAATTGTCTCGACCATTTTTTAATGTAAAAAGTGCTACCATTAGTCTTTTGGGTTTGATGGTTTATTTGGACTATCGAGGTGGATTTTGAGTGGTGGTTTAGACTAAAGTTTCACCAAAAATAATTTCACATGTGGGGACAAGGACCTCGGTGCCTTCATCTTGTTTGGCCCATGGCATGTGGTTTATATATAAAATGAAATATTTGGTGTATTTATGGTTATTATTATGGCCTTATCATTTTTACAAGAGAGAGGGTGTGGAAGCACAAAAAATAAGAAGAAACTCTTACTAGGATAATTAAATGACAATCTATGAAACTAAATTACCAAGTGGACTATTTTGATATCTTCCTTATTTTTATTAAATCTTATGGTTATTTTGAGAAATTTATATGGTAGGGGAATAACCATAGGTTATCACTGAGTTTGTACATGGTTTTCATACCACTACTCTATACATATTTCTCACAATATGTGTCATTCACCCTTGATTTGTATTTTTGTTGCTATTCAATTTTATGGACATTTATCTTATGTTTAGAACTCTGCATGAGTTCAATATGGAGTGAGTTTTACTTTTTTGAGTTTTATTTTTTGGGGGGTTTGAGTTGGGATATGTTTATTTATCTTGAGATGTAATTTATTTGTTTAATATAAGTTGTGTTTATTTCAATCTATATTATTTCAAACATTTTTTGACATAAACTAAATTATTTACTTTCTAGATTAGAGCTTGGGTTGTGGTGTGAATAAATTATTATGATATTATATTTTGAGTCTCTTTAGTGGTGCTTAAATATTAAATATATTTTAGAATACTTGGCACCACCTTTTTTTTTGGATCCATCATCAAATTTATGGTTAGGGTTACTAGGGCCAATAATGGGGGGTTCATAGAGTTGTAAGGGTAAGTTTTCCCATTTTGGTTTACTCACTCTATAATTGAGGTGTAGTGACTTGATTTTTTTCTCATTTTTTTGGCACTCTTATTGTAAATATTTGCACCTTGGATATTGAGGACATAATTTAGTCTTAGTTATGTGTTAATACTTCCATACATATATTATTTAATGCTTACGTGTATTGGGTTTACATTGATATTATTGATTTTTTATTTAAGGTCATATGGATTGTGTGTGATGAAAAAGTTATTAATTAGGTTTTAGTGATAGACCCTTATTTATATATTATCTTTTAATACAATAATTGGAGGTTTTATACAGATTGAATATGTGTTAGAAATAAATGATAGGATATTTAAAAATATCATTGAAACAAGTAAATGAATAAATGAAGGATATCACCTCAAAAACAAGCCACTAAAAGAATGTGAGACATAAATTTTTAAGTGTGTAAATTGAATAACAACCCATATGTATTAATAAGGATTTAAATAATAATATTCTTAAAATAAAATATTAGTAGAATAAAAGAGAACGAGAAAGAGATATGAACCTTAATTCATAAACAAGTGTTTAGATATGAACATGTGTAGAATGAGAGAGGATATAGATCATTAAATAGTGATAAGAGGAAATTTGGGTTACTAATAATCCTTTACATAACCTTCTTAGTGTGTGCATATTGTCACTATTCCCTATAAGGTGAAGAGGAAGTGTGTGACAAGTGTAGGAGGAGTTGCATTCGACATGTCACTCTATGATTCCATTCAAAAGAGATAAAATAGGTGTGACACCTCATAAATCTATAATATGTGAATAAAAAACCAACATAATAATATACACTAATTTATTATTTAAAATATTCTAAATAAAGATAAACATATATAACCCATCCTTAAGATTTATTTAAGGTTACAAAAAAGGAGAAAATATTATAAAATAAGGGAGATGAAATTAAAAAATTCTCTCCCTTAATGGAAAATTTCTTTGAGAGGAATTAAAAAGTTTTGAAATAAAAAATAAGAAGATAAGGTGTTACCAAGAAGCTCAAAGTTGAATGTGTGATCATCAACAATCTTCAAGAATCCTCTCTATAAAATAACTATCAATTTACATTAAAACAAATATCTATAACGAAGGGGATGAAAAAATAATCAACTATACATGTAAAAAAAACATACTCTAATATTCCTGTTAAGCAAATAAACATGCCAAAAAAGTATGATCTATATATAATTAATTTAATAAAATTATATGTATTGAAAATCCAAAAGATTAAAATATAAATTATACAATAAATTATTGAATCTTTCATGAAATAAGTTTGTCAAAAATTAAATTAGCTCCAACAAAGACATATTTCATTGACAACTTACATGAAAAATTGAGCACAAAATCAAAGAAAACAAGAAATGTGAAGTTCTACACTTATTAAAAGTGAGATAAAAAAAATATGATTCACCTTTCACAAAATATATTTAATGTGAATTAATTGAATAATTTTTAAATAAAGCACATCATTATTTGTATAAGATACCATAAAAATTGGGATCTAAATTGGTTTAACATTTGAATAGGGTGTTTTACTAGTTTTCCAAAAATGTAAAAGGTCTTGATTTTTATCACCACAAGATTTATATGGATGCAATTTTAAAAAATTAGTAATATCATATCATTTTTAACCATAATACTCCTAAATTTTATTATTTTATGCAAATTATTAACACAAGAATCTTTATAACCAAAATAATTCTCATGATATTTAAAATCACTATGGTGAAATGTCGTTCGATGAGGGGGACATTACAACTTCACATTAGAATTAAAAACATTAAAATAAGGCCTTATAAAATTTGTATTGGTTTTAAATGAAATAGGGTCAATAATGTCATTTTCAGGTTTACCAAGACTTCTTCCATAATAACCCATGGATTACATAATTCTCAAATTAGGGCTAGAATTTTTTATTTCAAAGCAAACAATTCTCTAGGATAAGAATCACATTTTAAATCAACATTAGATATGAAAATATTTTTAAAAGAATAAATATTTTCATTAAGAGTGGAAATCACTGTATGTGTATTCTTTGATTTCTCATTAAATGAGGTTTATAATGCACTAATAGTCATTTTATGACATTAAATTTAACCTTCAAGAGAATAAATTTTATTATTTTTAAAATAATTTGTTGTTTAACATCTTTAAAATCTAAGTACAATGCTAATTACAATGTCATAAACTAATAATAATGGAAGTAATAAAAAATCATGAAGAAATAAATTTCAACTTGAAAAATATATCACACAATATTTGATTCCAATCAAAATCTCTAATTAATTCCAAATAAACATAAAAAAAATTTAAAAACATAAAAAAATTATATTTAAATAATCAAAATGCTAATTTTTGAGTTGAAATTCACTTTAAAATATTGATTAATAATGAATAAATAAATCACCATTAAATCATTACTAATTTATCACATTTAAATAGAATATGAAGTTACCATTTTAATTATTGATCCATAACAATTATTTGGGTCATGTTAAAAATTTAAAATTTTCTTTACAAATTATAAAGTAACAAAACCAAAAAAATAGAGAAACCTAGATTGCTAGTAAAAAGATATCATAAAAAATAAGTAATTACCATTTTGATAATTTATATAAAATGGTGATCTAGGTAATGCCAAAATTTTAATAGATTGTTTCTTCATGAAGAAATAACAAACCCATTTTTTGATACAAAATCTCATATTTACAATAAAAATGACACCTTTTTCAAATGGGTTTCCTGTGAAGAATAATAGAATAGAAAAATGAATAAATATTAGTATTTAAATAATAAAATATATTAATTATGCATTTAATGAGTAAAAAAATAGAAACATGCAATCAAGAAAAGAGAGAAAATTGTTAAGAGATATGAAAAAACAAAAGAAATAATATTATTTTTTTCTTATCCATCCACAAGCCTACATATTCCTTCAGTTCGATGTTTAAACATAACCTACTCCAGTATCATGTTATACACAAATAAGAGGATCTTGAAAAATAACGTTGAAATAAGTAAATGAACAAATAAAGGATATCACCTCAAAATGAATCCAACAAGAGAATTTGAGACATAAGTTGTTAAGTGGGGAAATAAAATCAATGGACAAAAACCCCATGTGTATTAATAAGTCTTACAACAGCAATATTCTTTATGTACAATATTAATAGAGGAAAAGCTAATGAGAAAGAGAAATGGGCCTCAAGCCATAAAAAAGTGTTTCAAGATGAATGTGTATATAATGAGAGATGAGAGAGCTCATTTAATATAGCTAGAAAGAAAGAGGAGTTACTAATAATATGTTACACAACCTTTTTAGAATGTGCCTAGTATCACTAGTCCCCATGAGGTGGGTAGGAAGTGTGTGACAAGAGTGGGAAGTATTACATGTGACATGTAACTACAAGATTCAATTGAAAAGAGAAAAAAGAGGTATGATATCACGTAAATATATAATATGTGATTATAAAATTCACATAATAATAAATTATCTAATATAGTATATAAAATGACCTATATACATATTAATCCCCAATAATATGCTTATCATTCAATATTTAGTACTCATGTAACCATTTTTATGATTATTATTGTATTTAATTATGTATTTTAAAGAGACCTAAAAATAAGTAATTTACAATTATATAAGCATTACTACTTCTATTTCATAAACAAGAGATTGTGATGTAGCTTTTTTTGGTGTACACACACTTGTGTGATATTCCTGGAGTGTGAAGATAATTTGATCATGTCAATTTGTGCCATGTTTTATGACCTTTTTTATTTATATTTTATGATTTTAATATTTTTCACTTCTTTTTTCCCATTTACTTGTGGGTAATATGAAGTAGAGAAAGTGCAACTAATTTTGAATTTAGCATAGAAATTCTTAGTGATTTTATTTTTTAAATATGATCAATTATATATTATAATAGTTGATGGCAATCGAAACTATGAAATAATGTGTCCTTAATAATTAACACATATCCTCCCATGTATTACATTGTAAAGGTATGGCCTGAGCCCATTTTATAAAATAGTTTTTGGGAGTAATGATGGACTAGTAACCATCTAATGACTATGGATTTATCATTATGATCATATTATATCCATAAATGGAAAATGTATAAGATAAAATAATAGGTTGTTATTTTTATGATGGGGGTATGATTTAAATTTCTATGCTTTTGACATTGTGAGAATTTTTTTACATATTCATAACATTCCTACACGACTATAGGTCAATAGTAATCCTACAATAATAATTTTTAATAATAATAAAGTGGAGCTTGAAACAAAGGATAAGGGACCCAATTTGAAAGGAACAATGATTGAATAATATGAAAATTTGAAGCCATGTGAAGTTTTAATTTCTTGGGTTTATTCGATGAATCCAAATCATTAGATTCAGTTGAAATTTCTATACCCATTTTCCTAATTTAGTGGGGGGGGGGGGGGGGGGCGGAAGGGGGATTAGATGGTGGTTAAAAATAAGAGGAAAGATTTATTTAATAAAACCATTGAAAATAAACCTTAAATCATGAAAATACAATTTTTTGGGAGGGACATATATTTATAGGCTTAAATTTTATTTGGTTATAGGTGTTCACCTATATTACATCCTATCTACAACTTAGGTTAGTTTTCATTAGAAGAGATGTTCTATTAAGATTGAGTGATTTATATTTATATCCACTATAAAATGGTGGGGCCCCTTTCAAAACCTATATTTTACCAATGATAAAAAATGAAGACATGGATTTGTCACTAAAGTGACCATCAAATTCATTATTGTGTACTTAAAATAGAGCTACGTTAAATTCCTCATGACTTAAAAATTAAAGTAATTTCCCTTCATATATATTTTTAAATAAATATCCTCCAATTAAAACACAACACATTTCTTCATGTTGTAATTTGAATTTATCATTTTATGTAACATTTTATAGGACAACAACCCAATATCATATATTATATATATTGTTATACCATTATTAATTTATTGCACTCTAAGTGACTATCAAGGATTCTAAAAAATCTAAAGCCATTGTGTTAATTGAGGGTGTTTTAGTTGTTGAATAATAAATATTTGCTACTCATCATTGATTCCAATAAATATCATGAAATTAACATTGTCCATTGCATTATTATGTATATTATACTTACAATATATGTCTTCTAGTGAAAACATGTCAAGGTGTATAGTTAATATTTATACCATTTATTTGTATGGGAATACATTTTCTTAGTTTGATAGCTATTTAAAACTTGATTGACCACTAAACGATCCTTTCCATACACTTTAAGATATTTTATTTTTCATTTGTGTGCAATGAATAATACTAGTATTAAAACCTCATATTATGTTATATTATTTTTTTATGAAAACCCCAAAATAAATATAAATGGAAATTGTTGATCTTTAGGAGTAATGAGCACTATCCCTAATCCAACACTAGTGGTGTATTTTGATCCATCAATATACATGATAGATGTGTAGTAGGATAAATTTTAGTGGCAAATATTCACTAATTCACAAATATTCACTTTTTGAAAAATTGTATTTGGCAATTTCTGGGGAGCAGTACACAGGACTCATTCACCTAAAATTTTAGGATGTAATTTTTATTAATGGTTAGCTCACTAATTTTTTATAGTAATAATGGGGGGATAAATGTGATTCACCTTATATATATATATATATATATATATATATATATATATATATATATATATATATATATATATATATATATATATATATATAGAGAGAGAGAGAGAGAGGTTGCCATCCAAGTCTCATTCTTTACCTCATCAAAATCATGATGTTATCTCTTGGTAGCATGTTGTCACTCAGTAGCATGTAGCTACTTGAAAACATGCTACCACTTGATAACATACTATCACTCAATAACATGTTGCCACTTGGAAGCATGTGGTTGCTCAGCAGCATGATATCTCTCGGTGGCATGTTGTCACCCAACATCATGTTGCAATGCAACTCAACAACTTTTAGAGGTCATAATTTTTGCATACAAATTTAGTTTAAGGTAAATTTTTTTAAATTATATATATTTTTAGAGGAATCAAAATTTTAGAATCTTTCTAGGTGGTAACATGTTGTTATGTGGTAGCATTCTATCAGGTGGAAACATGTTGTTGGGGGGTAGCATGATGCAATGAAACTAAACATCAATGTCTGGAGGCCATAAATTTTTCATACGAACTCAGTTTGATGAAAATTTTGTTTTTAAATTCTATATATATATATTTGAGAATAATTCAAATTTTATTAGGTTTCTAGGTGGCAACATGTTGTTGAGTAGTAACATGCCGCCAAGAGACAACATGCTGTTGGATGGCAGTATTATGTGATGCAACTGAACCCCAACTTATGGAGGGCATAAATTTTTCATATGGACTTAGTTTGAGGTGAATTTTGTTAAAATTTTATATATCATCAAGATTAATCCAAATTTTGTCATGATAATATGTGGTAGTATGATTTTGGTTAAAATCATGCTATTAGGAGGCAACATGATATCAGGTAGCAACATGATGTGATGTAACTAAATACTGACTTTTGGAAGCCATAAATTTTGCATACAAACTTAGTTTGAGATGTTTTTTTTTAAATTGCATATATTTTTGAAAGGAATAAAAGTATGTAATAATATTAAGGTTTATGAAAGTTTTTATACTATTTTTAAATTTATCCCACAACCTATATATTTTAAGTATGTAGATGAGCAATTGTACAAAAAATTTAAGAAGGTGATTTTTTTTTTTTTTGAAATTTTCATATTCACTAAGGATTAAAATTGTATTTTCATAAATAAACAAAAGGGGGTTTCTAATATGGTCTCTTAAAATGAATCCTACTATGTAGTTATCAATTTTAGATGTAGTAAATTTTTCATGAAAATCATCATCAATTAGTGATGTATATAGTAATGGAATTAAAACTAAGTGATATGTACTAATTTTCCTTTTGGTTGATTTTTAATTTTAAATTTTTAAGTCTAACTCCATGAGTAACATTACCCATTTTTTTACCTTATCCAATAAATAAATATGATTTAGACATGAAAAACCTAAGTGGGTCCATAGTTTTGATAACATGCATCTTATTATTAAACATATATCATAATTTATAATCTGTAAACATAAGAGACAAATGTAATTTTCCCATTGAATTGTGTTTTTATTCATAATTTACTATTTTTAAACTAATGTAGTAAATGGAACACTATTTATGATCACCATCATATTATTTAATTTAATATTGAATATTAATCTTTGTTTAAGTTAATTTAGGTTAATCCTAAGTCTATCAAGTTATGCATTTCTTATAATGATAAATTCACTTTATTCTAGATTTTATGAGGTATCACATTTTTATCTTTTGTAGGGAATCTTAGAGTTACATGTTACATGTAACTCCACCCACATTTTTCAAACACTTCCCTCCACTTTATGGGGGTTAGGGAAATTTGACAAACATAAAAATTGTGTGCAAGTAACTCTTCTTTTATTATAGATCTATTTATTAAACTCTCTTCTCTCATTATACTCTCTTTCTCTAATCCATATTGAGATACATTGTTATGGATTGAGGTCATTATTATTTATCCATTAAAATATTTTACTTTGATAAGTTTAATTTTAAAATATTGTTAATAGACATTGGGTTTTATTTCATTTAATGATTTCTCCACTTGCCAATTATTGTGTGTTGTTTTCTCTTGTGGCTTGATATTGAGTTGATATCTTCACTTACACATTCATTTATATTTATTAAACATTGTTATTTTAATATCTTTGAATAATTCATAATATGCTATCTTATTTTAAATTGAAATTATTTTAACAAAAATAATTACTATGCATTAAGAAAAATATGCTACATAGCATGGTGTACAACATTTTTAAAAAAAATGCAAAAAAAAAAGCCAAAAATAACATGAAAACAAATATTATTAAATAAACACATAGTGAAAATTTCTCAGTTGGAATAAATAGAAATAATTACAACTCAAAATTTATAAAAAAAATATGGAACACTATAGTAAAGTGCTAAGTTTTGAAAAATAAGGAACGCATATTTAAATTCAAAGGTAATTCATTAAGGTGTTACACATGTTAGGCATAAGATGAGTGAAGCTAAAAAAGATCATGTGCTAAATATAAAAGTACTACCACATTAAAACATGTATTAACAATAGTTATAGAATTACAAATAAAGAAGTAGAATGCCAAATATTAGTGATAACTATAGTAAAAAAAACATATTTGTTAGTTGTATAACAAATAATTTTTATTGAAATAATGTGGCTCAAAAATAAAAATTTCAATTTTTTAATCAAATAAATCAAAAAATATTGAAAACAACAATGAGATTATTACTTTAAACCATCAACTTGAATGTTAAAAGCTGACAAATATTTTATTGTAAAAGTCACACAATTAGAAACTAAGGGAAATGCAAGTTTTAGTTGACTCTCTTGTCACAAAAATTATGTATTTTAAAAATGTATAAACCTATAAAAAAAATTCAATCTATTTATGAGCATATTACTTCACATCATGCTATTTATAGCACTTGTTTAAAAATCATACAATATATGGGTTATTCTAGTGGTGGTCTTGGTAATGTGTAAATGGCATTTCCTAGCCCCTTTAGATTCTCTCTAATTCAAATTGTGCAAGGCTCAGTTTTAATGATTTCATTGATAATGTGAAGTTGTATTATTCCATATTTGAAGGAAATTTAAAAATAGTGATCCTTACTCTCATAAGACTTGTTTTAGTTATAATTTTTTTCACACTCATACTTTGGTTTAAAACTATAGAATTTGTGAGAATTGTAGTAAACATGGGATGCATATCTATAAACTTTTGAAATTACATATTAGTCATATAAAATGCAAAATTTAGTTACTTGAGTATGGCTAAAGACACCTTATCCATAGGTCCTCCTACTGGCTTGGATAACCCTTTTAGGATTTTCTTTCACTAATTCCTAGTCATCCACAACCTTTCAGACTTAACCCTTATAGACCTAGGTATCTTTTTAAAGCCTAGATCTATCCACCTAGGTCTCATTCCCTTTGGAAAATAGTGCCCAACTTGGACAGGAGCACTAAAACCCAAGATGTCCAATTTTTGGAAATGTTGTCCAAGTGTAAAATAGGTTCTAATAGTCATTTCTCTTGGATCCTTATACTAATTCATGTTGGACTAATACGAATTCATTTAATCCATGATCATTAAATCCCCTATAAAAGGCCATTCAAAGTATATTTCGAAGGTTTGACACTCATTTACAAGAGAGAAGAAATAATAAAAGTGAGACTAGTCAATAACTCTTCCCTATTCTCTACATACAACCATCCAAAAATAGTTTGATCTTATTCAAACCTTTACACTAGTCCCTAGTCATTCCATGTACACCAAGTTTTGCATCTAGTTGCATTTTCATACACAATTACACAAAAAAATTCAATGGAAGAACTACAATAGCTTGAACACTCCTCAAAGTATTGGTTTTCAAGAAACATTCCCACACATAGGGTGTGAAGTGAATACAACATATACTTTACACACTAACCCCTTCTCTCTCTTTCCCAAGTTTCCATTCAACTTTTCACAAAGAGCTCCTAGGGATGTGAAGATTAAAATAGATGCATAACAAGCTCTGTATAATTTTTGGATTCAATATTTTACTGACAGGGTAACACAAACCTACAAATAAGAACCCAAAAAACTTAAATCACTTGGGCAACAATGTTGGAAGCTGTCTTAGACTTGACAATATGGAATAAGTTAAGTCATATTTTTTTCTTATTTATTACTATTTTTAGAAAAGGAAAAATTATAATCTTTTTTAAAAAAAATAGTGGCTTAATTATTGTACATTATTTATTGATCTACCCTACTTATACCTATTAATTTTATTAGGAATAAAAATCCATTATTTTGAATAATAACAAAACATTTGGTGAACTCGACTTACTTTAAATTTTGCACAAAAAACCTAGAAAACTTAGGGTAAATTATTTTTGATTTTTTACCATAATTTCTTGATTTTTCTTGTATTTAAAAAAATATATAAAAATTAATTGTAAAACTATCATATATTTTTATAAGACCCTAGTTTTCACATACTAGGTCCTTTTTGCATACAAACACATTCTAAACATTAGGAAAAATATATTGCTAATTTTAGAAATATTTTTTGTTTTTTCCTAAATTTTTCAAGAAAAATTATAAAAATTTTATATAAATTAATATTATTTTTTTAAAAATTATCATACTAATTTTATTAATAAAAATCAAACACCCTAGTTAGATCAACTAACTCCCAGTTATTTTCTACTAATTTCCCAACCATTTTCTAAATTTTATATTACATACTTAACTTAGAAATATAATATAAATTAGAAAAAATCATAGTATTTTGAACAAATATTTTTTTTTAAATTCCTATTTACATGTATTATCTCCTATTTTGCTTCTTGATGTATCACCTTACATATTTGGGAGTTCTTTATCCTTTTTATACATATTCCAGTTCTTTGTTTAGATTATCTTAGCTTATTATTTTATACTATTATCCAAGTTGTTTTCCTTATGCCACCTAAGTTATTTGCATCTCTTCCTTTGAGATGAAGTACAATACTTAGTGGCAATCATCCTAAATTCAACTAAATTCCTGCAACTTAGCTATATACTGTGGATAAATAACCAATTCAGGTTCCAATCATAGATTCTACACATCCAAATTACACCAATTATAGTGAGGATAATTTTGACAAAGAGTAATATGAAAATAATAATGATGATGTACACATCAATGCTCATGTTCCACCATATTCGACTACTTATCCACTTATACCCATTGTTAGTAATGAAGTTGTACTCAACAAAGATTTGATCCTCAAAATTTTTAGAGAAAGACTTAAGGAACAACCTAAAGATCATACACTATTTTTTTAATATATCATGCAAATCAAAAAGTCTAAAAAAGTTGAGTTTTGCATCCCCATAAAGTAACTAATTGAAAATGACACTATGAGGGCAACTATGTCTCAACAACCCCCTATAGTAACCCAACTACCTCTATGACAATAGTTATAGCTAGTACATCTCTCTCTCTCTCTCTCTCTCTCTCTCTCTCTCTCTCTCTCTCTCTCTCTCTCTCTCTCTCTCTCTCTCTCTCTCTCTCTCTCTCTCTCTCTCTCTCTCTCTCTCTCTCTCTCTCTCTCTCTCTCTCAATGTGATAACCCTTGTGCAAGAGATAAGATATATTCAATCTAAGTTTCTACATCTTAATCAAAGTAGCACTAGACATATGTAAGCTTTGGATTATTTTTCTCTTCTACATACACCATTGGC
This sequence comes from Torreya grandis, assembly GCA_037957365.1. Classification (NCBI taxonomy): domain Eukaryota; kingdom Viridiplantae; phylum Streptophyta; class Pinopsida; order Cupressales; family Taxaceae; genus Torreya; species Torreya grandis. The sequence continues at coordinate 496,852 of JARHVA010007496.1, read as the reverse complement.
ACATCACGTTGCTTCTACACCCTTGCCATAAGGTTTTTTTCAACCCAAGCTTACATTGTATGATTGAAAGGATGATCTAGAGACACACATAAAATATTTTCATGTAGCATGCTTTGACTATGTACCTAATGACTGACTACTTATCAATTTATTTCCATGGAGCCTAAATGATTATGCTTTACAATAGTTCTACGGTCTATCAAATTAGTTAGTTCATGCATTAAATCCTTTAGTTGACATGTTCCTAACACATTTTACTATCAACATTGGTGATAAGGTTTCATATGCTCAAATTACTCAATAGAAACAATGACCAAATGAGCATCTCATAGACTATGTTCTTCAATATAAGACCATCTTGGCTAAGATGACTAGTCCCATGGTAGATTAGGAGTTACAATACCTCTTCAAATAGAGTCTTCTACTATGACTTGATTAATAAACTATGTTCAAGTGATTCTCTTCCTTCACTGAATAATGTCATACACTAAAGGAAAGAGAAGTGAAACTCATTTCAATGGGAAAACTTAAGTATTCAAGGATTCCAAACACAACTAATTAAAGTAATAATAAAGTCCCATACAAGGTCAAGTTCAATGATAAAAAAGGGTAGAATCAACCTACAATAAATGTAGCTTTAAAGCCTCTTGAACATATAGTTTTATCAACACCCCCTCAACATACTTTCTCACATCTTCTAGTTCTTCTAGCTAGGGTTTTACAACATCTTTTAGATTGTAACATCATTACTCTCCCTCCTATTTAGGAAGTTGATCCAAAAAATCCTCCTCCATAGGGATATGATTAGTAGGCATTTTGTGATTTTCACAAGGCACTAGGCCACATTATAAATAGATGCCTCAGTTTGAGACATAAGATACATGACTTGATAGATGACAACCTACTTGATCTTGGCACTTCAGTTGATCCTCCATATGCAAAACCAACACATGATAAATATATGAAAATATTCTCAGATCTATTTATATAAAATTTTAAGCAACAAAAATGGGACACATTAGGTGTTCACCATAGATACCATGCACATCCACCACCAGTTACATATCATGCACCTTTAGTTGAGTCACATCCTATGAGTGGTATGATTTGTGTGTATGAGTCCAAAGTTCCAACTAGAACTTTGATATCTTTCATATATTAGGATATTGTAGAGGATAATTTAAATTATAATGCACTCCTTATCACAGCACATATTCATAATCATCCCATTCACAATGTTCTCATTGATAATGGTTCTAGTGTCGAAATGTGCACCTTTATATTATTATAGTATTTGGGTTATTCAAAGTAGGATATCACTCTGATATATATAATTATCATTGGATTCAATGGGCATGTACAAATTTCATTAGGTGAGATTATACTTCCTTTATATATTGGTCTAACACATGTGACCACACATTTCACTATAGTTCCCAGTGTAAGAGTTTTTGATATGTTACTTGGTTTCCCATGGATTTAGAAAATTTGGGTAGTACCATATACATTTCATAGATGAACGAAATCCATTCATGTCAATTAGGCTATTATATTTGGTGGAGTTCCATATGAGTTACCACTCCCTACTTTAGATCCATATTCTTTACAATCACTAGTTCTATCTTTTCCACTAGCTTTAGTTTCCCCACCAATTATAGTTGTTCATTCGATACAAATCTAGACACAGTTGAGGCATCCATCACTAGTACACAAGGTTCATACACCTCCATAACTTTGGGATTCTAGATAGATTCTAGTTATAGTTTTCACACCTAGAATTGTTTTATTGAGATCTCAAGGGTCTACACATAAACCACATATTCAAAGAGCTTCTCCTACTTCCATATGGGTCCCTAAGATCCCTAAAATTACATCCAATTCTTAAAGTTATAATGGGATCCCACATTTAGTTTCTACTTTAAATATTTTAGATCATCTATATATACAAGTTTTAGACCCACAGTCTTAGCATTTTCATCATGCTTCACATTCACACATGATTCCACTCCTTCATATAGGATACCATGATAGGGAGTCTCTCATGAGACTCATCAGTTAGTATCATCCTTTCCCAACCTACTTGTACATATTTTTTTTCTTAATTTTATATAACTTATATAAAAATGCAAATATTATATAAAATTTCAAAATATGAAAACATTTAAATAATTCAAAAATACCAAAAATAATTTAATTGTATTAATCATCCATGTTTTACATTTCTACTATTGTGTTAGACTCAAATTTTTTGTTATATGCTATTGTTTGTCAGTTATGTATATTACCATGCTTCACTTGATCTTCTTTAAGTGTGTGTAGTGACTTTTAGTTCCTTGATTGCTTCATTATACCCATTGAGGGGGCATCCCTCTTCTACATTTGAAACACACATTGACACATCTTCCCATTCAGGGAATCTTATACATGTCTATACCATCTAGGTTATGTAATTATTACACCACACACTCTAGTTATCATGTTGACATACATTAATTCTTAGATTACATAGATTACCACATCAACACTCACTAGTATCTTATGCTTGTGTTTTTCCTAGCATTTACCTAGTATTTTACTAAACATGTCTTTCACACTTTCACTCTTTCTTTGATTATTTAGATGTGATTTTACCTTTCCAATTTTTACATTCTTTCTTTTCTTTCTTCATGTAACTAGATATGATTGCATTTCTAGTTCCAATTTTATTTTTCATGTGTGCCTTAGGACATTGCCATTGTCCTTTGAATATTTTTATGTGTGTGTACATTTATAAATTTTCCAATGTACCTTGATTTTAATCTTCTATGTGTCTATATCCCTTGTGCCAATCTTTACTTATTTCAAATTATATGTGTATGTGGCATCTGAACATGCCTTGTATGCTTGCTCCCTAGTTTGAGTGATATGTGCCAATGTCCCTTATTTGCATGGCAATTTGGAAAACATTTTATGATTATTAATTCTTTATTTATTTAATTATTGATTTATTTCTTGTCATTGTTTGTAATACAATGATCCATATCATGCATTCATCTTGATTTCTTGAATGCCATGATGGACATCATGCTCCATCCTTCCAACTAACAACTAACATCTAATATTTCAAATTATAGTTCATTAAATTTCAAATTATTTTACATTATTATATATATTTATGCATACCCTTATTGATCTAACAATCTCTCAATACAAACATTGTTATATCTAGAGATATCTTATCTAATACCATTGCTATATCATGTATCTATGTAGCTTAGCACACTTATAGGGATTCTTATTCTTAGGGTAGTCATTATAAGGAACTTATTCATACCATTAGAAGAGGGGGAAACAAACAAGGGTTTTTTATAGAGAACAAATCTCCTAGTATTAAAAATAGTAGCATTTAGATCACCTAGTTTAGAATCTAGAGGTCAAACTAGTCAAAACAAAATAAAAAAATATTGACAATTCTAGATCAACAACTAGGTTTAGCACAAGATAATAGCACAAAAAATGGATATTATTGCCAAACACAAGGGTTTACTCATTTTTGTGCTCTTTTAAAAATATTAAAACACCCAAGATTTATAGTAATAGGTAGAAATTTAAAATCAACTATAGTCTTTACACATTTAGATTAGTCAGAATCAGTAGTTTCAGTATATTTTTCTTAGGGAATATAAATATAGGGTCATTATGTTTGTCATGATGGATCTAAGTTATATTTTTATATTAGGTAGTTGACATAACTTCTAGATTAGAATCCATGTTCTAGAAACTAGTGATTGGGGGCAATGTACATGGCATATTAGTCTTCTTTTATTTCCATGTTCTGTTTATTACCTAGGCATTCTTAGTAGTTACATGACTTAATACACCTTTAGGTGGTTTTTATATTTTTAAAGTTGAAATTTCATACAATTTAAACTTCCCAAGTACTTTATTTCTTGAGTTATCTTTCACATAAGCCTACTGCATTAGTTTTAGAGTGGATTTCATATAACCCTAATCTCCATCTTTCATAATTGCCAAGAGTAGCCTCACTTCCAATATACATTTAGTTATACATGCCACACTATCATATTTTTAGAACATCCATGTGCTCCATGATCCATCTCATATGAAATTTATTATATATTAGTATCACTACATAGCTTCACTTCATGGGGTAATAATGGAACCAAAAGTCTAGCTAGCCTTCATATTCTTGAGCCACCTATTTAGAGGGATTGGACATACAGTCTAGACATAGATTATCACATGCACAATTCATGAGATTCACTTAGTAGGTGATAATGGAGCTAAAGTTCTATCTTTTGTATTCTTGAGCCACTTTCTATGGAATTAAACACTTAGCTCTATTCATGATATAACTTTTGTTTCAACATCATCCAACATAATCCAGTATTACTTAGCCTTATTTGGGATCACAATAGGTTTTGTACTGGTTTGTGTACCCAATGAGGTGTTTTCATTCCTTTCTATTTTTTTTCTTAGTTTGTGTATGTTCTTATTTTATATCACATATAATAAGAACTGATCTACTCTTTATTTCATTTCATAGATTCACACTTGCATAATGTGTTCTCTATGCACTATCTAGCATTACTTAGCATCACATAAACTTCATGGGCTTTACCTTTATAGGTAAGTTCAAGTATGCTTTCTATATTTTTCCTTTATCATAATATTTTGTTTTGATATATCACTCGAATAAATGGAGGGTAAATGTAATCATATAAAATTTAAAATTTGTTTACTTGAGTATGAGTAAAGACACCTAATCCATAGGTATTCCTACTAGCTTGCACAACCCTTTTAGGCTTTTTTTATTTGATTCCCAATCATCCACAACCTTTTATATTTAACCATTATAGATCCAAGTATCTCTTTTAGGCCTAGATCCATCCCCTTAGGTCTCATTCCATTTAGAAAATAGTGCCTAACTTGGAGAGGAGAATTGAAACCTAGGGTGTCATGTTTCTAGTGCTATTTCCAAGTGAAAAATAGGTTATAACTATCATTTTCTCCTAGATACTTATCCTAATTCATGTTGACCTAATATGAATTCATTTAACCCATGATCATTAAATCCTATATGAAAGGCTATTCAAAGTTTGTTTAGAAGGGTTAGCACTCATTTACAAGAGAGAAACAAGAATAAAAGTGAGACTACTTAAGTGTTCTTCCTTATTATCTACATACAACCATCCAAAATTATTTCAAGCTTATTCAAACCTTTACACCAATCCCTAGTCACTCCAAGTAAACCCAATTTCATATCTAGTTGCATTTTCATACACAATTTCACCAAGCACTTCAGTGGGAGAACTACATTAGCTTGATCTCTCCTCAAAGTATTGCTATATAGGTAGAATTCTCACACATGAGGTGTTAAGTGCATCTAGTTTATCCTTTACACACTAACCCCTTCTCTCTCTTTCCCAATTTTCCATTCAAGTTCAAGCATAAATATCTTCTAGGGATTTGGATATTTAAAAAAATGTACAATAATATTTGTAGAATTTTGAGCTTTGATATTTCAATGACAGGGTAACATAGACCTAATGAGTAGTACCCAAAAAACATAGATCACTTAGACAATATTGCCATAAAAGGACTATAGCATTGAACAATAGGGCGTATCACTTTCAACACTCTTCTCCAATTAGAAAACAAAATTTAGGAACTTGTTTTTGACATTGTCCCAGTCCTGTACCTGAATTTTCAGACCCTATCTCAGACTAGATAACACAAAATAATCTAAGTCATATTTTATTTTATTTATTACTATTTTTAGAAAAGGCAAAAATATAATCTGTTTACAAAAATTAGTGGCTTAATTATTATACATTATTTATTGATCTACCTTAATTAGACCTATTTATTTAATTAGGAATAAAACTCCATTATTTTGAAAAATAACAAAATAACATCTATGCAAATATTTTGGTAAATCAACTCATAAGATTTTTTCATTTTTTTTAAACAACTAAATCACTTCAATCAAAGGTTAAACCAATTTCAATCCCTAATGCTATGGTATCCTTTTAAGACTTTGATGTGTGTTATTTTGATAATTATTCAATTACTTTAAATATAATATATTTTACAAGTGACACATCTTATTTTTATCCCTTTTAATAAATTTAAAATTCAATTTTTTTATGAATTACTTATTTTTATGATTACTTCTTATTATAAGTTGTCAAGGAAATATGTTATATTTGGAGATAATTATTTTGGTTTAACTTCTTATTTTTTGTGCATGATTTGTTTCTTTTTTATGGAAGTTGTATTTTGATCTTTTTGCCTAGCTCTAAATCTAATTTTATTACTTTAATTATATGTAGATTATATTTATGGTATTTTTTAACTTAATATGAAGGTTGAATGTAAACATCTATTTTTAAAGTAAAGTGGATATTTTCTTCCCAGCTCATTTCTTGTTAGTTTTTTTCCTATGTGGACTGACCATCTTGTTCAAAGAGGATTCTTATTTATTGTATATGATCACATATACAAAATTTTAATATTATTTATGACACCTTATCTTCTTATTTATTTTCTCATAAAATTACAAATCCTTTCAAAGGAATTTTCCATTAAGGGGGATTACTATGTATTATCAACTCTTTTCTCTTTATTTATGATTTTATCCTTTTTCATAACCCTAAAATAAAGATTAAGGGTGAGTGTTTGAGACTAATATTTATTTATATTAATTTATATTAATCATAATTATATTATGAAAATTTCACTTTATTATGAATTTTATGAGGTGTCATACCTATTTTGTTATTTTTTAATGAATCTTAGAGTTACATGTTACATGAAAATCTCTTGACACTTGTCACACAATTCCCCTTTAGCTTATGGGGATTAGGGAAATTTTTCGTACACAATAAGATTTTATAATTACAAATATTTTATTCTATATCTATCTATTAATCTCTCTTCTCTCATTCTACTCTCTAGTACATCTTAAAATGCTTGTTTTTGGATTGACATCATTATTTTTTCTACTTCTCTTATTTTCCATTAAAATATTATACTTGGATAATTTTATTTTTTAATTCTTCTTAGTAGACATGGGGTTTTATTGAATATAATGATTTATCCACTTGAAAATTATTGTTTATTATTGTTGAATTATATTGAGGTGATATCTTACCTTGTATATTCATTTGTTTTTATTTTACAATATCAGAAAATTACTAATACTAAATCTTACTAGTAGTGATCTATAATTGAGATGTATAAAAATCGAAATATGTCTAGTAACAAAGGCATGGGAATAGGTGCACTAAGTATATATTATTTAATTGTATCAAAATCTATTTAAAATTAGCATCATATTTGAATTTTGTATTTTTTAGTAGGCATGTGAAATATTGTGTCATTTCAACCAATTGAGCTACAAACCATATTATGTCTTAAATATTTCTTTGTAGGGATTGATATTTATTCAAACCTATTATAAGAGGCATATTGATAATACTCTTTGATATTTTATTTATATACTACTTAGGTAGACTTTGAATAACATAGCCACTACAAATTTGTAACAATTCATTTTATTGTTTATAAAATCTGGCAAGTGTATGGATATGTAATTATTTAATGAGCTTCATGTTTTAGTTTTATTTTGTGCTATGGATAGTTACATTACTTTCAATTATGATTTTTATGATAATAATTAGAATTATTTTTGTTGTGTCAGTATGTGATTATAGGTAACACCATACAGTTGAGTTAGGTATGGGCCTAAAAGAATCACTGAAATGTCTTAATTATTTCATACAGGTAAATGAAATAGATCAATTAATCTGTACATCATGAATTTTTTAATGTTTTTTACTATGCCAAACTAGTGTTGTGTTTGTTTTTTTAATTTTATTATTAGTAATTTTCATTGTTTTCATTTTGTGTCTAATTCAAGTTACTAACTTGAAGGAACTTTGGATCAGCTATTCAACATCAAAATTTACAATTTTCATTGATTTAAAAAATATTTAAAATATTTGTGATGATTTAAGTATGCACTACTATAATATCATGATTTTAGTACCTTGGGGAAAACCTGGTATTGGGACCTTATAAGAGGCTTAATTTTTATTAAATTAATTAGTATTTTTATTTTAAAAATGACTCTTTTTTTGTGATGCACAATAGAGTCATGGGCCTCAAACTCCAAAGATAGCATTTAAATTTGTCTTGGATAATATAATCATTAAAATAATGACTAAGGTTTTAGATGTATGGGAAAAACTATTAGAATTTTCATCAATTATAATTTTTAATTCAATGAAAGCAAGAAGTGTAAAATAATAAAAATTACTAGGGTTCTTATGGAAAACCTATGTATTAACCACTACAATAGTGGTTAGTATGGCTATTTTGATAACTTCTATGTGGATGAGTTAATGTTTTTAAAATACCTAGAATCAAAAATAAAGCCCTATGGTAGTTGGTAAAATTTTCTAAAGTCATATAGAGTGAGAATGATCAAGTAAGAAAGAGAGGAAAAAGGAAAAATAAAATAAAGGGAGGTTTTAGTTGCTTGGATGGATCTTTCAAAGTAATAACTATGTTTATCTTTTACTCATCATATATATTTTCTTTTATGTTATACATTTTAGCTACTACTATATTATTTATATTTTTGTATGACCTTGAACCCATGTGGGGGGTTTTGTGGAAAAAGTAAGAGGGATTTTAGGCTCATATGAGATTGGTTATCTCTTCAATAATATCCTCAGATCTTTGCCATGTTTCCTATAAGAGTCTTATGTCTATTTTAGTTAGTCATACATTTATATCTAAGTATGATCATGGATAATTTGGTATATCATATATAAAACCAGTTTTGGTTATGTATGTAATGTGTGGTTTGTATGGTTCCTTATTGTTAGATTGAATGTTGTAATTATGTTTGGAGTTTTTTCAAACCGTAAATTTTTAGGAAACTAAGTATCATTATAAAATATTATTATTGTTTGATTTCATGATTTTTGGGTTATCGTTCAATAAATTATTAGACCCTTTGAATAATGGATGGGGTGGGTAAGGATACCAACATATGAATGGGCTCATCTTTCATAATTTTTTTTGTGTGGTTGCTCATGCACATGGATGCAATTCAATTTAATTTTATAATAAATAATGTTGAGAATAAATTATGGACTTTAGTTTATTTCCAATGATCCATGAGTCACTTGGGTTTACTTTTCATAATATTTAGCATTGTTATTTCTATAAAATAAAATAAAAAACTTAATGTAAAATATATGAGATCTATGATTTTTAAGTGATGTATATATTTTATCCCAATTATCAATCTAATTATTGACATTTATACCTCACAGGCCAAATGTTAACCCCCTATATCAAAAAAATTTAGTGACAACAATACTAGCTTGCTTATGGTGTCTCTTGTCATGGTCATGTCATCCTTGTCCTGATGAGAGTCTTTAGATCCCGATCAAGAGCATCATCATGTGTCATAGTATGATGCTTGAGTATATAGTGTCATGAGTTTGTTTAAGTCCTTTTGGTGATATTTTTAATGTCATGGTGCCTTAGAATGATAAAAATGATGGTCAAAAGGTCCTAAAAGTCCAATGAGCACATAGCCCTATTTGAGGAATATAGTGGTATTTGGTAATATGAAATGTGTTTCAAGAAATTTTGGAGGATATAATATGAGGTGCATGGTGTATTCAAAGTTCTTTATCAATGATTTATTCATCTAATTTAACTCCTTCATGAGCCTATATCAACTTGTAAGACCTTAGGAAAGGGAAATACATTATTAATTATAGTGAAAATGAGATATTAATAGATTTTATACACACAATATATTTTTTTATGCATTTCATGCTCCATCAAGTCACTCTAAGGACCACCCACACCCTTTCCACTAGCCAAGTGGGCCCCACATGGCATTTTATGGATTTTACACTTCCTCCCTACACCTCTCTTGGTTTGAATAGGCTTATTTAATTCATTATTCTCTCCATATAACCCTAAAATGGTGTTGTAAGGTTTGAAATTAGAGAAAATGATTGAAAGACACTATTTTGGTGATTTTCTAATTTATATATAATGGTACGAACTATATCATACAGTAGATGATCAGGGGATGAAGGTGAGATCATGAATGATGTCTCAAAAAAAATTTAGGATGAATAGAGGTCAAACAAGCTCAAAATTATTTTGCACTTCACCTCCCCTTCTTTGTAAGCTTGGACATCTCCTTAGGTTTTTGTTTATACCATATGGAGGAAAGAGAGTGGAGGTCTTAGCTCTTGGCCATCGAATGTAAATTTAACTATATTGTAATCATGGGAATTTGTATAAATATTGGGGTCCTAAACTTTATGAACCTTCCTTAATAAGTTAAGTAATGTATATGCACTTCACATCTATATAGGCCAACTTCAGTTGGTTAGTTTTCATGAAATTACAAGTTATTTGCTCATTCCAATCATTGATGTTATTATCTAAACTATTGAAAGATCCACCCATGTAAATTTCAACACTTTTATCACATTTGTGATCCCCCATAGCTTCAAATTATCTATGACTAGATACTATGTGTCTCTTGTAAGAAGGTTGACTATATTGGACAAGGTTGAGGGCCCTCATTAGTAGTTTATTTGATTGATTTGAAATTTCCAAAGGTGTATTGATGGTTCCAATAACTTATTTATAAAATTAAATTCCATATTTTTTTATCATCTCAGGATACCTCAAAGGGAAGGGACTCATGCTTGTTTGAAGACCACTATGTAACAAACTATGTGAAGTCCAATGACAAAGAGTTCACATATAGCTCAAAAGCATTGAAAATGGATGTTATTTTGGTGATAGAGATTATTCATGCCATGTTAAAAGATATCCTAAAACTATTAGTGATCTCATCAGTCCTATATACCACCCATTTTGCCTTTAAGCACACTTAGTCCCTTTTTTGCAAATTTTAAGGTCTATTTGGAAAACTTAAGGTTTTACGAGATTTTAAGGTTTCATTTTTAGGTCCTATATGATGTTTTTATGACTTAAAATTTTCATGGTTGAAATTTTATACTCCCAAGGTTTTCAATTTAAATTATTTACAATATTTGGAGTTCCCCATACTTCTCTCTACTTAAACATTTGGCCATAGTTCTAATCAAAAGAATAAATCAAGACTTGCAGTCAACCACTTAGTCACTACTATTGTAGAGTATTTGAATAAACTTGATTGTGGAGGAATTTTGATTGAAATCGAAGATGAGAAAAGGGAAAAATTATTCTAATATAAATAAATAATTAATTTAACATGAAAACTTCAAATTATACTAGATCGTCCACCTTATATAGTACATGTGGACTGTATCATTCTATATAGTGGGAAAAGCTTAGAGGTTCTTGAAAGATAGATGTTTTGAAAGGAATAAAGGATTATTATAAATATAATATGAATAATTAGTCCTTAAATTAATTATTATAATGTTGAGATGGATCACTACCCCATGATTAATCAAACCACCACCTCACATAGGCCATATAAGCACCTAAAACCAACTGATTAGCCTAGGCCAAGTTTATGAGAAGTTTAGTGGTAGGTTACATTTCATAAGATTGTATTGATTATTATTTGTTAATTAATATGTTAATTTATGTAAAAATTCTCTAGTACATGTATATGTGAGCCCTTAACAACCCCAATAAAGCCTAACATAAATGATGGACACCTATAGCAGTACCCTAACACGAAATCTATAGTTAGCATGTTAAGGGTAAGAATGGAAAGTTGTAAGGCATAGAGTTTGAAATAATAATATTAATAAAAAAAAATAGTGAATAAAAATATAATCCACTATTTAATACGTCAAGTAATAGATAATCTTGGTTAAACCTATCTTAGGTCTAAGACCTAGTCTAAAAGCATTTATATTTATGTCTTTCCCTATCACTAACTATATTATTATCTAATTGAGTCAAATACTCTAGTAAATAGTGATTTATGGGTGTTTTTAATATTAATAATTCTTCATAATATAAAATTTGATGAAGAGATGATCATAATACTCCTTTTCTTAAAATCCATCCTTTGTACTCACCTTCAGCCACTTTGTTGGCTTACTTGAAGTTAGTTGGTGTGATGGAATTTACTATCTTGGATAGTTGCTGACAAGGATAAGATAATATAAAATTTATCAAGGTATATATTCTATTAAAGGACAAAATAAACTCACACTAAGAATTATTACCCCCTTAATCATTCAAGAAATCAAGAATCTACACCTACAGGCTAATCATGTGAGGTAGACTTAAGAATGGGGATATATTGTTGTTTTAATGGCTCAAAATCTAAGTAAATTTTAGGGTCTTAGTACTCATATTACATTAATAAATAGGTATTATAGCATAGATAAAGGTGAAGGTGTAAAACTCAGCTTATGCAACTAAGGCCATACCCTTAGTGAAATCATAGAGGAGGAAATACAGGGTTTTAAAATGTAAGTTGATCCATTCAAAGAAAGTAAGGGATATTGATGCATAGGTTCTTACCCTTAATCAAAATAAACAATATTAACCTATAATTAGGTATTTAAATCAATTTAAACCCATAAAAAGTCAATATAGAGACAAGAAAGGGTATATATAGGGTTTCTAGTAAAGCATAGTCAACTAGCCTTAAGAAAGCCTTCATATGAATTGCAAATTCCAAATGATTTACAAGAAAAAGATGAATTTAAGGAGATGAGACATGAGAGAGACTAATGTAATTACCTAATTAATATTACATGAATTTTAATCCTATATATCCTAAATAGAACATGAAAAAATAGGTCACATCAGAACCTTACACTCAGCCATATACTCTACAGGCAGTGCAAGACTATTTTGAGCCAAAAAAAACCATTTGAGACCCTTCTAGGTAGAGTTAACTCTCAAAATTTATAATAGGGTAATTATGAGTGCAAAAATTTACCTATAATATTATCTTTGTCAAAAAAATAATGGATATACACACTATTTTATCTCGGACCAAGCTATGTCTAGGTAAGAAGTCAAGGTGCTAAATGAACAAAATCTAGTCTTGGAAGATAAGAAAGTGGAATTTTAGCCATAAAATAATTTTGAGTCATTGAAACATGGTATAAATTCAATAAATATTCTTGAAAAATTGTTTATAACTCAATACCACATTCAATTACCTTAATGATAGGCCTCAAACACATCCATACATGCCTGCCTGTAGACCCTATTGCCACATCAAAGCTCATCAATGCTTCTACATCTATTTATATGATCAATTAATGGGATATTAACCTATCTGAGACCTGATAAATGATATCTTATGTTGAAATGAGTGAATAAAATTTAGAGCATCTTCAAAACTTTGCTCAAAGCACCCAACCCTACACATAGGCAGTTTGAAGACTAACTTCAAGCACTCACCCACTCCACCACATAGGTCCTCTAGACCAAATATATTATGAGGATTTAAGTACCCTTTTGAAATAATAATTAATTATAGTTTGATTGGATTTAAGAGGCTAAACTCTATGAACTAACTTTAATAAGTCAAGTACTTAGACATGGCCTATACACTAACCTATGGTCAACTTGTGACATTCATATCTTCATCCATCCTTTTCATGGAATTATAAGACAATAATTAAAGTTTAGAGGCCTATGCCCTAGATATTTATGTCATTTATTATGATCTTGGACTTTTGTACTTTATAAACCATACTTAAGACTCTTGAGCACTCTTAAGCCTCCTTAAAACCTTAGTCAGACCCAATCTCAAAAAATTTAATATTTTGATGCCCTAAAATACCATAATGGTCTAAATATATCATGGAAAAATAAGTAAGATTAGATAAGATTCACCTGATTATAATTGACTTTATGAATATGGTATGAAATCCTTAAAAAAAGAACTTTTTTAGGGTTTTGAGAAGAATGAAGAGTATTTTACAGTTCTTAGTGATTCTAATTCTTGGAATGGGTGGTTTGGGACTTAATATATCTCCTCAATTATTACCATGATCAAAGATTCATATTTAGAGGTCTATGCATATACATCCTAAACTGTTGGTCTACCAATGTATGAGGAAAGTGAACTAGTTAGATTGGAGAAGTCGAGTTTCAAGTTCATAATAGATTTATAAAACTATGTCATGGTTATAAGTGTTGTTTAAAGCATATATCACACTCATAAATAGGTTTTTAATCTTTTTTTTAGGTTTCATAGAGGTACGTACATAAACATAATTAGTCTATGTTACCATCAAGGAAAGCTCAATTAGCATTGAAGGGCCATTAAAACTAGTTAATGAATGGATTATATGTTGGTAACTAACCCTTAAAGATCATTTAATGTTAATTTTATAACTATTATTTAGGTTGAGATAGTTTATTTTACCTTATCAATCTACCTTGGAGGAGTGTGGGATACTACATGATTATGGTGGCTTAATTTATGATTATAACTATCATAAGAGAACATGATGGACTATTTTTAGTATTTTTATCCCTTGGATAAGGAAAAATAAGGTTAAATTATCCTCCCTTACCTGAATTACAATTCCAAGACCTCATTCAAGGAGCCATCAAGGAGGTCCAATGCATGGGGGAGCTAGAAGGAGGTTTATGTAACTATTTTAACTAGTATTTTGAGTGGACTTAGTCATTCATGAGCCCTTATCCAATATCCTATGCCATATTTCCCTTATTCTCTCTTCACCTCTTCTATATATTCAAGGATTTTTATATTATATTGTATCCATCATACTGGTATGATGAGACTCTCCCATAATTTTTCCTTATGCACCTCTTGAATGATGAATAGATCATCTTGTAGCTTCTCCATGATCTATACCTTGTGTTTTCATGTTTTTTTTGATATGAAATAATGGTGTTGTATTAAATTTTTTAGGTGAAAATTACACCTAACTATTAGAAATCTTCTTCGTAGTTTTTCTAATGCATTTTAATGTGGATAACTTAGGTTTGGAGTGGAAATTAGGTTGCAGGTGCCTTGAACCAAGACATCTCCTCTTTAAAATTTCACTTTAAGTCATTATACCAACCTCTAGATGGAATATTTATGTTTAGAAGTCATTATAGATATTCTCTTAGCTATATACATTATCTTTAGTGTGTTGAGATTCTAAGTTGAATGAGTGGATAAAATTATTATTAGGTGCATCACAACACTTTAGATTAGGTTTTATTTGATGCATATTATCTATCCTTTCCATCCAAAAATTTTAGGTCTTAGAAAGAGAATTGTAATGAACAAATCATTATCCACTTAAAAATCTATAAGTCTAACCTAATCATTAGGTAACCCATAGCCTAAGGTCATTCTACGTTTGAGGTTAGGAGATGAACACTCCTCTCCTTAACAAGGGTGCAACCTAGAAATCCTAACATTAATATTATGGGAAAACTATGTAATTTTTATTTTTACATCAAGATGTTTATCTTGTAACACATTATCTAAGTTTTGATGCATCTTTTTAAATTATTATTGAATTATTTCCTTGATTCATTGGGAAGGTAAGTATCACTCTGGCATTTACTTTTGGGAAAATAACACTTGACATTACAAGTTAATCATATACTTAATATTTTTTGATATGACACGTTCTTTTTAAATCTTAAATGAAATTAATCTCTAAATGAAACCATCTATTTTCTTCTTATTTTTTATATCAATTTAATATATAATTTAATTTTGGACCCTTGCTTGTTAAAGCTAATATAAATGGTTAAGCATGCACTTTTAATTATAAAATGTGAATTGATTTTTGAGTTAAATGATATCCCTTAAAATTATATGGAAGCTTTTAATTTATATTGAATTATGACTTATATCTTATTGTGGATTAAATTCATTATTATTGATTTATTCTTTTCTTAATAGAGTGTTATGCATCATGAGTCAAGTATAGATTTCATGCTTGTTCATGTGGTATAGTATTTAAAATTGGATGAGTTGTGATGTAATTCTCTTTGAACATATTATTTTTTACTGAATTATGTTGAAGCAATAAAGACATTTACAATGGAAATGAAATTTGAATTCATACTCATTCAAGTTATTTTTAATATGTAACTATATAATATCTTCGTATTTGTAAGAGTTAGTGTTATTGGTTTTTGAATTAGTTTTTATTTAATTTTATTCATTGGGGTGTTAAGATACTAAAATAAATGTTAGTTTCCTTCTCTAGACTTGTGTCTTACTACATGATTGAGAACATTTGGTAAATAAAAATTTTGGTAGAGGTGTGGGTTGGAATATTTACTACTATTTTTTAATACTTATTTCCTTGTTTCATTAAATAACACATTTTATATTACTTTCTTAGTAATCTTGAAACATCATTCAAATAGATAGTCAATGATCGGCTAAGTCATTTTCAATTATAGGAAATGTAGTACAATTAAATAGTACCATGTATTAATTTGGAATATGAAGAGTGTAATATTAAATTTAAATAATTTAATATTATTTTAAGTCAATTTATATATTAAATTAAATTGGTATTTTCTTAATGAAACTAATAATCTTGTAATAATCATAATAATCGGATGGGTGGTCTAGGATCCAATTAATTAATGAACATATTATGAAAGGTGCATGCAATGATTAGTATCCTACAAAAAAATAGTTATTTTAGATTACTAATTTTATTTAAAATTTTTATTTTAATCTTAACATATAAATTAAGTGAAATTAACTATAAAGGGTTCTACATATCGATTGAATAAGATGTCAATGACATAAAGATTGGTAAGAATGGACAAAAACTCCCAATTTGTTGTATCTTTGTTTACATTATATTTAAATTAAGATAAACTTTTAAATATTAAAAATTCCTATAATGTGTACATTATTATTTTCTCATTTATTTTAAAAATAAAAATTTCATCTAAACCCTAATTGGCTTCATTCTCATACCATTAAGGTTTTTAACTAAATACCTCGATGTAATATCAAGTTACTTTAAGGTTATAACAAGGACTTGATAAGTTAGTTACTAAAGATAGACATATAACATTAAATAATATTTTGATCTTATTATCATTTTTAATTATTGCATTATAGTGTACTAAAAATACTTATGAATGCATCTCACTAGTTGATCAATGGATGGTTAATACATGGAAAGGTTTTAAAATAATTCTTGTGAGTTAGATTTGCACCCTTTAAGGAGATGTCTCATATCTCCTCATAGAAGTGGAAAAATTGAAATACCTTTAAGTTTTAGGTAGCCTAAGGATGAGGTGAATCTTTAAGTAGGGCTAGCTCCCTTGATGTAACACTTGTAGATCACTACTATACCTATGTTTGTAAGGGAAAAGGGAGAGAAAATAGAAAGAAAACTATCCTAAAGGAGGTGATACACCAAATTTATTGATTACTACCAACTAGTTGAATTTCACACATGAGACCAAGGGACTAACTAAACATACACTTCTCTAATATGAATCTTCTCACATAAGTATTTCATTATGAGGATGTGATGAATTGTTTAGGCTAGGAAGAATAGATAAGAGGCCTTCAATGGCACTAATGAATATAATAACTCACTCAACCATTGAGACCTCATATAATACTTCAAATGACCTACAAGAAGAATATTTCAAGCTAAAAATAGGTGAGAGAATGAGATAACAAGCTAAGGAAGTAAGAGTCATCACTAAGAAAGATCAATCATCTACGTAAAACACACTATGAATACTCATATATGAGGTAAAAATAAGTAGTATTTTTTTATCCATGGTATAAAAATGAGTAGGGCTTCACCATACTCAGGTGGAGCATATTTACAATAGTCAAAATGGCTAGTGCTTAAAGAAATTTAGAGAGGAAAGAGAATAGAGAAGTCCAAAGGTCACAAGGACACTTGAAAAGATAATAAATTGAGTTACATGTGCATAAAAAGATAAAGTGAAACTAATCATGAAAATCTAGGAAGCAAAAGTGTAACTCCAAGTCATGGAACTCTTGAAATGTGGTGTAGGGGTTCTCATTTTGCACAAGAAAATTGCCTTCATCATTTACCCATATTGTAACAACCCAAAACTAACTATGGATAGGTATAATGACTAGATTAAGGTGGGATAGTTTCAAATATGTCTCTCTATGTATTGGTTGTAGTCTTGGTGATCTGAATTCCTCTAAAAATGAGTTATCACCATCTATAATCAAATAAAACTCCTCTTTCCCACACCCTACACACTTAGATTCCAAAATGTCTTTTTTTCCATGAAAATTAATAAAATGGAGTGGATGATTCTTTTAAATACCATTCATGAACTTATAGGCATTAGGCACACCTTGAAATAAATTTATTTGAAGGTTTTCACCCTTCTCACTATCATGTTCATTATGCTAGTTGAGATAAGTTGAGATGAAAGCTATGGTAGGGACAATTAGGAGTTATTATTATTAATTAAATAGACATGGGGAGTTATCTTAAGTCTCAATACTCATCCCAGATTTGGTTTCATCTCTTGGAACCTCTTAAAACTTACATAATACATAAAACAATAAAAAAGATTAATTTTATACCCATATGTATAGGTATGAAACACCTCCAGTGGATAGAAATTGTATTTGGAGAGTCCTATATAGGTTCCAAGCATTTCCCAAGCCCTTATGATATATTTGGATGCATCTCTAGCCTTGTTTTCCTAATCAAGTCATCCCAAGGGTTTAGCAAAGGTTTTGGGTAATTTCTACTCTTAATGTTTATTCATAAAGATGGAACATTGTAAATGAAAAAATATATCACAATAATGATGTTCAAGGACCCTATTAACCTCCCTAAACTCCTTAAATCCTCATACAAAGTGTTCAAGTAGATATGAGCTTCTAGAGTTGCCTTATCAAGTTTGATTCTTCATTTCTTATAGGCCTAATGTTGTCTCTGAGGTCAAAAATTAATTCCTCATGTTTCCTCTATGAAGTGAAATCTTGAACACACTTTGAATTACCATAAAAACCTGCCACAATCCATTGGTATGCTTACCTCGTGTTAGAATTAATGATGACTTCTAGTTTGGGAACTAGGCCTAACCATGTGTAATAGCATGTCTACACCTTTGAGGTTTTAGACTTCCCTATTTAGGCTACTTCTATGATTGGTTCCTAATGCTGTCCTAGGTGTCATACAACTTTTTAAACCTTTCATCAATTCTCAATTAGTTCCTAGCTCTCCCTATTCCTGAGATAAAATAGAGGTACTTGCCCCATTCTTCTAAACTAAGTAAATGTTTGAGAATATTATTTAGGTGATGGAGACTCTCTACACCAAATTTGGCCTCCTTATTAGGTCAATATATCCTCCTACTCCTACAAACTCTAAAACAAACTATGTGGGAGGGAGACCAAGTGTATGAAAGTCATAAACTAACTATGTATTACTCTCAAAAACCCTTTTCACCCTAATTTCATGTCATATTCATTGTGAGATAATCAAATCACTTGTAGGAAAAAAAAATTATTCTTGATACTCATTTTTTCACTACTAGCTCAAAGTGACTTGATCATTTCTTGATTAAGTACATTGAGCATGCAGGGTTCTCTTAGATTGACTATGTGATGCATTCTTAAGGTCCCCTCTCTACTTTTTTTCCATTTATAATAATATATAGATACCATCACAGTCATAATGGAAGGGATTATAGGTATAGTCACCATTTAAATTCCCTACATACCTTTCATTGCCTAACCCTCCATTTCACTATCTTGGACTACAAATTGAATTCTTTCTTGATAAATACCCATAGAGATGATCATACATAGTTGGACCTTGAAAATGGTGCTCTAATACCTAAATAAAAGGTTGGAATACTAATTGGTAATGATTTGGATCACTTTGCCTCTTATTCATGATATACCAATGCTTACACCATCAAACTAGCTCACTATTGTCATAGTCAAACATTATCAACTATGTTGGGGAGAGTGACATCATGTAGGAAAAAACCCTCTTGAATAAGATAAAAAAAAATCTTGGACCATCTAATAATATTTTAAT
This sequence comes from Torreya grandis, assembly GCA_037957365.1. Lineage (NCBI taxonomy): Eukaryota > Viridiplantae > Streptophyta > Pinopsida > Cupressales > Taxaceae > Torreya > Torreya grandis. The sequence continues at coordinate 476,807 of JARHVA010007496.1, read as the reverse complement.
CATCTTTCATAGACCATTTTTTATGTTTTCATTCCTATGTTCTTCTCATGGATGATATAGAAACTCATAGTTAGTTGTAGGTGGACATTTTTAGAGGAAGGGACACCTATAGGTGTAAATTAGACTTGAAAAATTACATATTCACATCATCATAATGATATTAATGTTAATTGGTACACATTTCAAGAAATAAATCCACTCAAAACATGATAATATGCCTTATTAGTACTTTGATATGTTAAGGGCACTTTATATCTCCAAACCTTATAGATATTACTACCTAAATTTAGTGATAAAAGTGCAACTTAGAGACCTCCAAATTCTAACTTTCAATAGTCATTTTCCTTCCAAGCTTTTCAAATTTATTTTACTACATGGAAACTACAAGATATGTTCACCTATATGTCACAAAACCCTTGATAACTTTGTTGCATGGTCTTAACGAAAATTCCCAAACCTTTATTTTGCACTTTTAGGGAAAAGAGTCTTGAATACTATCATCTCATGCTTGATCAAGGTATTCACTTATATTTTTCATCCTAAACTTGAAAATAGGTCTTCCATGGCATATAAAACATAAAGAGTTTATGAATGGTTCCATCACTTGTTTTATCAATTCAAAATGGCTTTTTAACTCCGTGTTAAGTCACCTATAGGTGTTTATCTCATGGGGTAGGCAATAAGTATGAAGTGATCCATGTGTCAAGGAATATTCCCTCATAGATAATTTTATATCTTCACATGATGTTTAAATGAAACCTCAAGATGTGTCAACACTCAAGATAATCTCTCATACCTCATTTTCAACATTGCACCTTTCTACAGGCACCTGTGTATGCTCATTCATGGTTACATGTGTATAGATATAGAATTAACTATCACCAAGGTCCTTTTGTGATACCTAGGGTGTCCAATATTACTATTTACACAAAAATAACATGACAAAAACCTTTTAAATTCTCCATTATTCATATATAATGTGATCAGAGCTCAAACATCATGACTATAACTGAGAGTAAGCAAAAAGTTGACTATGAGCTTAGAATGACTAAGTATAGAAGACAAAGTCTAATGTTTCAAGGTCAAAAATAAAATTTATGTGTTATTTATGTAATTTTAACATGTAAAACACCATATTCCACTCATATTAATCCCTTTTAGAGAGTGAATCCTTCTACAAGTAGGGAACTTGACTGCCATTCCACTTGGAACATCAGCTTATAAACTAAAATAGTTAGACCATCATATATTTTAAAAACATGAAACTAATCATTATATGATGGATTTAAAATCATACGTAACTAATTTAATTAGATCAATTGTATATAATCATATAAATAAGATAAAAACCTATAGGGTACATAGATTAGCAAGCAAAGTTGGACAGGTCAACTTCGTAGGAATGGTTTATAAATTAAAATACACAATTACTCTAAAACAAAACATAAAATATAAGATAAATAATTTTTTTAATATAACCCCAAGAGCAATTTTTCTAAAACCTCCCCTACTAGTCATACCAAGTACAAACATACTGATTAGTTTTATGTACATAGAAGGGTGAAAAAGGAGTAGAATGGTTTTACCTCAATTTAGAAACTTATAGATTAATTAAAGTGTGTAAATATATTTTATGAAGTTTAAGAGTCATATCATGACTTTATCCCACATGTCACACTCCCTTATGGGCTATACAAGTGCCAAACTCTTCCCTTTTTAAAGAAAACTACTCTTTCTTTTGAAGAACATATCACTTTTTAGTTAGTAAAAATTACTAAAGACTACTTTAGACACATGTAACATGACATCACCTTTTTAAATCTTCAAATCTCCTAAGGAGCTTTTACAACTCATTTAATACTCTGTTAATGACTTTTAAAATGACTCAAAATGATATATTAACTAATTAGATTAATACTAAGGCTAAAATTGCATTAAATTAGATAAAAATATTATAATACACCCTATTACATAATATTAGACCCTTAAAAACACCAAAAAAATCATGTTTTTGGCTATAGGGGTCCCAATTTGACTTACAGGGTCAAATTTGGTCAACAAATTAGTGACTCATAGGGGTAGTATGCCTGTTATACTAAAGATCAGTTTCCTTATCCATTGGGCTTAGGGATTCATCTAAAGTCTAAAAAAATAAGAATACCTAAAACATTAGAACAATATTTGACCAATACAATATAAATAATTACCTTAACCACATAAAACAAAGGACACACACAAAGTAAAACAAACACAGTAACAAGATACACATGTGCTCAAAGCACTTAGGAAAAAATATGAATAAAAAAACTATTCACAACTAGAAACTAAACATACTTCCTTTCTAGGATCAGAATTTAATTTAATTTCATCTTCTTCTTCATGAGATGAGTCATAGTGCTAAGCATGTTGCTCCATGGATTGGATGCTTGGTGGATCAAACTTATTATTTAGCACTTCACTTGATCTGCTCTCAAGTAGATTATCATTAAATAGGTCTCCAATGTAAATGTAAGCCTATTTAATTTGTATATATACCTCATATTTCTTCCACTCTTCATTTCATGATCAACTTGTATCTTCTTGGTAGGTATGGCTTCAAGAGGATTGGTTTTTTGTTCCTTATAAGATTAAGGCCAATAGGAGCTTGTTCCATACTTCAAGTGTTGATGTGTTTATCCCAATTGGTTGAGAGGATGATAACCCAATTTGATGATTTCAAACATATCATCATGAGATGTATATGCCTCTTGAAAGAACAAATTTGAAAAATTTCTTACTCTTTACATACTCACTTGAGTGTCAAGGGTGCCTTTTCCATTTTTGACTAGATGATAGCATCATTGAAGAGGAGTATAACCTTCTCCAATGATTATAAATAAGCCATGAAAAGGTTTAATATAGACTTTTTATTTCCCATCTATGATGTTTTGGATACTAATGGAAGAACCAAGGATGATTTCCTCTTCTTTATAAAAAGGAAAACTTTTTTCCATATCAACCCAATCAAAAGTTTTAACATAAGGAATCACCTCTTGTTTAGAATTTAGGACCTCTCGAGGGATCTAAATCTGTATATAAACTATCATAACCTGATTTTGGTTCTCAAGGGCTACAAGAGCCTCAATTTCCTTCTCTTTCTTGTTGATTCCAAGAGTATTCATCTTGTAATCATGTGATTGAGTCCAATGAGGCTGCCAAGAAGCTATGTTTTCTTCAAGAAAGAGTTATAAATTTTTATCAACCAACTAATATTCTTCAGGTTCCCACACCATAGGTACATTAATTCAAAGGATGATATCATGAGGACAAGATGAACTAGCTGGTGGAGGTATAAAATAGAAATCAAAATTAAATTGAGAATAAATTTTAGGGGATCCTTTTGAAAACTCTTGAGGAAGGGGAGTCATACATTGGGCTAAAATATCTTGGGTTTCTTCCTTCCATTTGGAAATATCTTCATTTAAATATGATTTAGCTTGAGGACTTTCTTCAAGAAATTTAGATGTGGTGTGTTTTAGAAAGGATCTTATTTTGGCTCTAAACCTTCCATCATACCTTGACATAATAATTTCCTTCTTAAATTTAAATATTTAGCTTGCTTGGCTAGGTTCTCTTATAAAAGTCTCTTTTGAAGTTGATATGAATCATCATGAGGATAAGGAGTATAAGAGGGTTGACATGGAAGAGAAGGAGTCTCTTTAGTAAGGGTGGGAAGGGCTTACAAAGGATTAATCTCTTTCTCAACTTCAAACTCTTTATCAAGGATTCTATCCTCTCTCTTTCCCCATGATTCCATTACCTTAATATAAATTAGGATGTTAATATTAGGAGTCTATTATTTTGGTAGTGATGTAATTTTAGGATTGGATGAAGTCTGTTCTTGAGGTGGGGATGGATTGAAAGAGGGTAATTAGGGTTTAAATTCCACTTCCTTTATTGATGATATGGACTGTTGCATCTACTTATTGGCTAACTCAATCTACCTATGAATATTTGCTTCAGAAATAAGGATTATATTTCTAACTCTCTCTTCTATCTAATTGGGAAAATATTACTTTGACAAGCTTGATTGGGTTCATAAGTAGGGATCAAGTAGGATTTATATACTTGGTGAGGCTTCTCATCATAAAATCTTAGCTTATCTTCCAAGGATGCAATCAAGCAAGCTACCTACATCTAGCATCTCACTTGTGAGCCTTTGATAATTAGCTCTCTCAATAGGTACCCACTCTCTTTTAACTAGATCTAATGCATCTTTCAATTTATGAATAATATGACTAGTAACATCTAGACAATGTCCCATTTGTGATTCAAGATATATCATGTACCAATCATAGTCTAAGAGAGTTTGCTTGAAAGTGGAAATGGACTGGTTAGAGAAGTGACTATGTTGAATAAAAGGAGCAAGGCATTGAGAAGGATAGTTATAATACCAATACAACTCATGAAAAGGTTGATAATGATCATATTAGAGTCGGTAATGATCATGACAAAGATAATAAAGATCATACAAAGGTTGATAGGAAATGCCATAAGCTTGATATACCTCACCAACTTGTGTAAAACAATAATAAACACCAAAATTATCCCTAAAACTTCATTTTGAAGTAAGAACACAAAAAAGAAGTTACCAACAATCTTAGAAAATAAAACCTAGACTACTTGACTAGTTGAAATAACTTCAGAGTTGCCATTAATGATTGGATAGATGCCTCTAAATGTTGATGTGTTAAAAGACAAAACCAAAAATCCTTCAAATTTTTAGACTAAGAGTCCCATCGGGTGTGCCAAAAATTGTTGTCACTTGTATTTTCACCCTTTAAGGAGATATCTCAGCTCTCCACATCCAAGTGGCATAATTAAAACACCTCTAGGTTATGGGTAGCCTAAGGATGAGGTGAATCTCTAGATAGGGCTAGATCCCTTGATTTACCACTTGTAGATCACTACTACACCTATGATTATAAGGGAAAATGGAGAGAAAAATAAAAGTAAACTATCCTAAAGGAGGTGATACACCAAATTTACTAATCACTACCAACTAACTTCATGTCACACATGAGACCAAGGGACTAACTAAACATACACTTCTCTAATTTGAATCTTCTCACATAATTATTTAATTTGAGGTTGTGATGAATTATTTAAGCTAGGATAACTAGAAAATAAGCCTTGAATATTACTATGAATAGACTAACTCAATCAACCATTGACACTTTATAAGACACTTCAGATGACCTACAAGAAGAAGTTTTCAAGATGCAAATAGGTGAGAGAAAAATATAAAATACTAAGGAAATAATATTCATCACTAAGAAATATCAATCATATAATTAAAACACACTATGAATAGTTAGATAAGAATTAAAAATAAGTAGTCTTTACTGATCCATGGTATGAAAATGAGTAAGGCTTCACGATACTCAAGTGGAGCATATTCACAATATCTAAAATGGATAGTTCTTATAGAACTTAAGAGAGGGAATAAATGGTATAAGTCCAAAGGACAAAAGGACACTTGTTAAGATCATAAAATGAGATACATGTGCATTATAAGATAAAATGAAATTGATCATGTAAAGTTAGGAAGTACAAGTGTCACCCCAAGTCATATAACTCTTGAAATGTGGCATAAGGGTTCTCATTTTAGACAATAAAACTACCTTCATCATTCACTCTTGTTACAAATTCCTAAAAATAACTAGAGATATGTCTAATTATTGTATTTATGGTGGAGGGGTTTAGACATGTCTATATATGCATGATTGCAGTCTTGGTCATCTGAATTCCTCTAAAATTGAGTTATCACCATTTTTAATCAAAGAAAACTCTTATTTCCCACATCTTGCACACTTAATTTCAAAAATGGATTTATTTTTCCATGAAAATATATAAAATTGAGTGTACAAACCTTGTCAATACCCTCCATTACCTTAGAGGTATCAGGCACACCTTAAAATTAGTTTATCTGAAGCTTTTCACCCTTATCACTACCATGTTCACTATGCTAGTGTAGATTGGCTAGGATGAGATCTCTAGTAGGTACACTTATGAGTTTTTATAATGAATTAATTAAACATTATTATTTATATTAAGTCTCAATATTCATCCCAAATTTGGTTTCATCTCTTGGAACCTCCTAAAAGATACACAATGTACAAACTAGTCAAAAAGAGTAATTTTGTACCCTATAAATGGGTATGAAACACCTCAAGTGGATGGATGGAAATTGTATTTTGAGAGTCCTCTATAGGATCCAATCATTTCTCAAGCCCTTATGATATATTTGGATGCATCTCTAGCTTTGTTCTCCCAATTAGGTCCTTCCAAGGGTTTAATAAGGTTTGTTCATAAAGATATAACATCGGAAATGTGAAAAAGTCTCAAAATAAAAATTTTAAATAATTATATTAACCAATATAAACTCCCTAAATCCCCTTTCAAAGTGTTCAAGTAGATACGAGCTTCCAGAGTTTCCATATCAAGTTTGACCCTCCATTTCTTATAGGCTTAATATTGTCTCTTAGCTAAAAAAATAATTTCTCATGTTTCATCTAAAAAATTAGAGCTTTAAGATACCTATAATGACCCTAAAAACATCCCAAAATCCATTTGGATGCTTACCTCATGTTATAATTGAAGATGACTTCTCATTTGGGCATTAGGCCTAACTATGCCTAATAACTTGTCAACACCTTTAAGATTTTAGACCTCCATGTTGATTTTAATTATTATATTATTGGTTAATAATGTTTTCATAGGTTTCATAAAACTTTAATAACCTATCCTTAATTTTTAATCAGCTCCTAATTCATCCATTTGTCTCTATTTTTCAAAACTACTAGTTTGTACATAAAGGGAAGTTCCTGCTATCTGAGACAAAAAGAGGGTACTTAACCTATTATCCTAGACTAAATAAATATTTTGAAATATTATTAATGTTATTAATACTCTCTAAACTAAATTTAGGGTCTTGATCAGGTCAATAGACCCCCTTACTCCTTCAAACTCCAAAATAGACTATGTGGGAGGCATAATGTGTGTATGATAGTGATAGATTAACTGTGTATTACCCTTGAAAACCCATTAACCATAATTTCATGTCATATTAATTGTGATAAAATAAAATCACTTACGTTAAATCATTATCTATGTTTTATACTCATGTTTTCACTATTGGCTCAAATTGACTTGATCATTTCTTGATTAAGTAGACTGAGCATGCAAGGTTCTCTTACATGGACTATGTGATGCATTATTAAGGTCCTCTCTCTAATTTTTTTCCATGTATAATTAACTATAGATTCAATAATGGTCATTTTAAGGTATTATGTTTCTATTCATCATTTCAACTCCCTCCATACCTCTCACTGCCTAACACTTCATTGCACTATCTTGGACTATAAACTATATTCTTTTTGGAGAAAGACACTTGTAGATCATATTGCATAGTTATAACTTAAAAATGGTGTTCTAATACATCCTTTAATGTTTTAAATACTAATTGGTAATTATTTGGATCAATTTTTCTCTTATTCACACTATACTAATGCTTACATAATCAAACTAGCTCACTATAATCATAGTGAAACATAGTCAACTGAGTTAGGGAGAGTGACATCATATAGGTGAAAATTCATCTTGAATAGGATAAATAACACTCTTGGACCCTATGAGCCAATTGGAATCATCTTCCATATACCAATGTTTATTTTTTCATGCCTAAGTCCTTCTCTAGATGATATAGAAACTCATAGTCAGCTGTAGGTGCACATTTTCAAAGGAAGGGACACCTATATGTGTAGATGAGACTTGAAACACTACATATACAAATAATATTGATGATATTAATGTTAATTATTAAACCCTTAAATAAAAAAATTCATTCAAAACATGATAATATTATTTATTATTACTTTGATATTTTAAAGGAACTTTATATCTCCAAACCCTGTAGATCTTACTACCTAAATTTAGTGATAAAAGTGTAACTTGGAGACCTCCAAATTCTAACTTTTACTAGTCATTTTCCTTCCAAAATTTTTATATTTATTGTCCTATGTGAAGACTAAAAGCTATGGTTACCTAGATGTCACAAAACCCTTGACAAATTTATTACATGGTCTTGACAAAAATTCCTAAACCTCTATTTTTCACTTTTAGGGAAAAGAGTCATAAATACTATGATCTCATGCTTGATCAAGGTTTTCACTTATATTTTCCATCCTAACCTTGAAAATCAGTCTGACATGGTCTCTACATCACATCAATACTTTATTAATAGTTCCATCACTTGATCTAACACTTCAAAATGGCTCTTTAACTCCTTATTAAGCTAAATGTATGTGTTTATCTCATAGTGTAGGCAATAAGTGTGAAGTTATCCATGTACAAAGGAATCTGCATTCCTAGATCATTTAATCTCTTCTCATGATGTTTAAATGAAACCTCAAGATATTTAAAAGCTCAATATAATCTCTCATACCTCATTTTTAATGTTTCAACTTTATACAAGCACCTATGTATGCTCATTCATGGTTGCTTATGTACAAATATATCATTGACTATCACCAAGGTCCTTTTGTGCTACTTTGGGTGTCTAATCTTACTGTTCACATAAAAGTAACATGACCAAAAACTTTTAGATTCTCCATTTGGGTGTCCACATTATAAATAAATTATTTATAACATAATGAATTGCTACCCTTTTGTAGAGCCATTCATACATCAAGCCCATCACTCATCAATCCAAATCATCCATATACAAATAAGAAGTGTTATTAGATTTCCCATGCACCTTATGCATAAATATAAAACCACATCTTTTAATCAATACCCAATAAAAATAAGGAGGTTGTTCATATTGGTAAGATAAAATATATAGCGATTGATTGATTATTTTCTTGTGATAGCTCTTCTGAGGATATTGGTTTTGAATTTTATTTAGTAGCTTACATGTGATTTTGTTTTGGTATTAAACTAATGATTTCATATAATAATAAATTTAATATTTATATATAAATTTGGAATTCTTGGTGGGACTATGCACCCCAAAATCACTTTTGAGTCCATCCTGGATTTTTTTTGATAAATTAGAGTTTTTTCGAGCCTAAATTTAACAAAATCGACAAGTTTTTTACATGTCTTTTCATAGACTATTATTTTCAGCCCATAATATAAATCCACAGACTATATTCAGTTATGTACATATATTATATTATAGATACACATCTTATATCCACTTTAGGTAATAACCTATGCTACTAATACATGACCTGACTTCTAGAGGCCAATCTTTCTCATTTAGACTCTATTTTGGGTGCATTTTTTGAAAGTATTTTTATTTTCATTTAATTTATGAAATTCTAGTTGATTTTAATTTATTTCATGTTGATTTTTTTTATCAAATATCATTTTTTTAATATCATTTTCTGAGTGCATTCCATATCAAACGTCTAATGTTATATACAGATTGCCCATCAAGAATCAAAATAAAAATCCTAATCAATTGTTTCAAAATTATCCTCTATCAAATTCAAAATAAATAAAATAAAAATTAATAAAATTTCATATTTGTACTTTTAAAATGAACACACACTTACATTTGGTGCTTAAAAAGAGCTTATTTTTATTTTATTGAGTGTTGTGCTTTTTTTATACATTAAGTGTGTATGCTCTCCCCTTGCGTAATTACAGGATACTAGGTGATAAAAAACACTTTGTTTATATTATTGAATATAATTATATGTATGATCTTCTCTTTACGCTCATGGGTCCTTAAGGATAAGAAATAACTATCTTCCTTTTCTTATTTCTTTCTATATGAGTTGGACCTTAATCACCAACCATGATTCCTTGGGACACTTTGATTTAGATTTCATCCCAAAATGTGCATACCAACCATGTGTTTATTTGGGCTATATAAATTGGGAATGAGATGTCCCTATTGGCTAAATGGTTTCATGTTTTACACACATCATGAAGTGATGATCTTTTCTTCAAAACATAGGCCCCATACAACACTCTTGAGGAATGATTTATTGTGGCACTCAACTAAAGTATTACATCTAGAGTGGATATGAACGAAATAAAGCCTTTTTTAAATATTTTTATCACCCTATTCCATAGACCTAGGCCCCAATTTGTATTTTTATATTTATACCTTCAACTAAAAACTCTACCCAATGTAGGGAAAACAACATTCTTAGATATTAAATTTTACATACATATGCTTAGTGAGGGTTGGGAGACCAACCTATTCATCACTTTACACATGTATATATATATATATATATATATATGGGATAATGATCACATTACATGTGAATTTATTACTAATCATAGGTATTTTACCTATTTGATTGATGATTTTTGTCAATACACATATTGTGTGTTATCAAATATACACCAAACAAGTTTAAAATTCATAAGTCCAACCTTGTCACATCTAATTATAATGTTAAGCATTAAGGATTATCTATTGAAATCAAGAGTAATTATATCTAATATTAATGATATGTTCTCCATTTTATCCAATTTGAACCACATTTAAAATCCAATTAGGTTTATTTTAACCAATATCTAATTTTAAATCAATTTTTGAAATCTGATCCACCTTTTCCAAATCAAGTCAAATAAGGTCAAACCTTCTAAATTCAACCTTCAAACATCAAGTCATCTTCAATATTTACCAAAGGAAACATTCCAAATAAAATAAAACTTCCAATGTCAATTTTGACCAAGTCAACATCCAAGTCAAATATGGTCAAATTTTACCAAGTCTAATCAAAGTCAACATCAAAGTCCAAATATAATCAACTTTGACTAGGTCAACCAATCAAAGTCAAACCCAAGTCCATGTAAAAAAACTAAATTTAAAATTAAAATAAAATATGATATTTTACCAAGTTAAAATAATCCAAAGGTCCAACTTCAAGTATTCCAAGTCAACTATCCAAAAATAGGTATAATTTAACCAAGTCAAATGCAATTCAAAATTAAAATTAGGTCAATTTTGAGTACTTCCCACAATAAAAATTATAATCTATTCTATTTTGACCAAGTCACATCAACCTTTATTAATTTGAGCATCCAAATTCAAATCATATTCTTGTATTTCCTTTTAATCTCTTACGCCTATTGGTTGGGAATGATGAATACCACAACATCAATTTTTTTCTCCCATCTAGGTCAAAAAATCAAAAAATCAAAATCTAATATGAGATTAATTAAATCAAACATAAAACATCACATTAAATAAAAAATCCTAATTAAATCATATCAATTAATCAAATCACATCAATCAATCCTATTGTAAATTACATCTAGGCTTATTACATCGAAAATAGATCTATATATAGTCAAAATTAAATGGTACCTATATGAGAATGAACACACTATATTTTTTTGAATCTTAGAAATAAGTCCCTAACTTCCTTTAGAATATGATATAAAAAACTTAAGATCCATCCTAAGAAATAAAATACAAACCCATCCACATAAAAACATTTAACATTAATCAAAGATCCCATCCACTAGTTGCAATCTTGATCATCACATCTTCCATCACACTATCAAATGGAAAAATATTTTAGCACCCTTATCTAACATCCATATGGCCCTTGAACACAAAAATCACATCAAGAATAAATTCCATCCACATCCAAATAGGATTTCAAATTGGATGATACAATCTTCTCAATGAACCCTTGGAAGAAATCTTTTACCAAGTTCTCACAACAAACATAATTTTTTAACAACACACCATGTATTTTGTTGAAAATAATACAAAATTAGAGTGGTATAGAGAAGATGAATATTTCATGTATCACAATATTCATGTCCATTATCTTAATCTATGTGATAGACTCAAGATTTATATCTAAGATTCGATTGACTATGGATAAATCAAAATAGAACTAGATACATTCACATCTGAGAATAAAAAAATATATGTATGCCAAGATCCCTTTCGACATCATAATTAAACTTGTCTACTTCCACGTCAAGGTCAATATATTCAACACATCTTTTACATTTTTGTTGAATTACCCTTATTTAACAATTTAACCTTTGTTGAGTCACCCTTTGACTATCCTCCCATCTTTGATGAGCCTCATTATGACCATCCACCCATATTTGATGAACCCTTATTTGATGATCCCATATATGAAGAACCCATCATTGACCAATAGTCCATATTTAATCCATCACAAACATCCATAATTTTTAGTAATCCCTTTGTCCTAATCCTTCATTTAAAAATAGGAAGTGAAAAAACTACTTGTGGATAACACAATCCAATAGGCCCTCCATATGGCCAAATCAAAATCAACATTAGAATGCACATCAAACTTAGAACTAATATCAACATCATATTTAACATCAACATCCCAATCATAATAAAGATATTATATCATGAATTAAACACCTCCTACATATTCATTTGAAGATATCAATGATCTTTCCATGATTTTTGAGTAAATTTCCTTTGGCATGAAAGAAATTTCTCCTAGTAACCTCTAAAAAGATTATGTAATGTTTAATCCTTTCATAAATATCACCCATCATTTTCACATCAACCATCCTATCCCTTATCTTCATATATAATATTTTGTATCCATTGATTGGGACTTACAAAATAATGCATCATTGGACTTCTTCCATGTGACATATCATTTTCAAAATTTATGAAAAAAAAATTTAGTCACAAGAAAATTCCCCTAGGGAAACCTAATTTGAGTCACTATGGGATAATCTTGATAAATATCTACGAATTTTATAATAAAGTTTCCCTAGTGATCCCTTGTTTGAGGCACTAGGGCCATTCAAAATAGAAAATTATAGTCCCTTAATGATAACCTCTTTGAGGCACTACTAAAATATAAGAATCATAATATAGATAATCAATAACACTTTATTAGTAAAAACCTCTTCTAGGCACCAATATATGAACAAATTATTTTTGTATCACTTGATGAATACATCATTGAAGTTAATATCAAAACAAATGATAATCTAAAAATCATTCATATCATAATAACTCTCTGGCCTAAGGAGAAAAAAAACTTGTGATCCTCCTAAAAGATTTTTTGGATGTACTTGATCCCCCAACATCTAAAATCAGGACATAGTCAAAACATATATAATCAACAATGATGTGTGTGACTGTTAGTCCTAATTTCCATTACACCCCGACAAAAAAAATTGTATGTCCCTTCATGACCATATCCTTCATCCAATTCCTATATAAAACCATCACATGTGATAATTATTCTAATGCTTATCATACATTATTATCCCTTGTGGCATTGTATTTCATATAGGCTAAAAAGATACGTTGTAAATATATTTAGAGGAATTGAAATCAATAATCAACAAAGATGATAACAACATCAGTAAAGTCTGTATTAGTAGTAGGACCCTAGCAAAGAATATATCTAGAATGGTATGGGTTAAAGATCAAAATGAGTTGATATGGAAAATAAATAAATAAATAAATAAAATCAAAGGATAAATAATTCATCCAATGGCGAAACCATGATTATGACACCTTGGACAAGTACCATGATGAAAACTAGGTTTATGGCATTGTGTAAATAATCAATTATCTAAAAGTACCTTGAAACTTAGGGGTGTACCCATCCAAATTTAAATCCATTACATTCAAGAAATTTTTTCTATCCAATCCTATCTAAATCCTCATCCTTATTCATCATATAATTTTCCTCCTTTCTTCTTATCTTGACATTAATAAGGAAGTGGAATGTGTGTTTAGTCATGTTTTGGGAAACATTTTGGTATATCGTTAGAGTATAAATTTTATGATTGGACATTTTATTACCATGTAATATGGCCCTTTAATTTACCTAATCCATTCTTAATCACCCACATCATCATTAAAAAATCATCCCCATGCTCATTACACATCTTATTGCTATAACAAGTTTTCTTTTTGCTAGTTGCCCTTGTACATACATATATAAAATGCCTTATATAAAAAAATCCAAATGCATCATAAAATAAAAAAAATACCTAAAAATTAAAAAATTAAAAAATCCTTAAAAAATATAAAAATCCAAAAAGTCCTCTTAAATATAGAAATCCAAAAAATCCATAAAAAAATATCTTCCTAAATATAGTTAACAATCCTTAATCATTTTTTATTCATCAATCTGACTCTTTTCGGTATATTTCATCCCCATATCCATAATACTTGGGGAACTCACAAACACAACATTTTTAGATGTCTCCTTAAAAAATTCATTCCCATTACATGTATCCTTACTAGGGGGCACCATCCAACTACCAATATCATTGAGCCTTCATAAATGGATTTTGACTTGATTACTGACAATAGGCTTTCTTTTGTTTTTATTTTCAAGTTTATGTGTTTTTATTTATTTTCTTTTTAGTTTAATTTTATTGGTGTGCCTTGACTCAATCCATTTGCAGTTGACAATAAGGTCATCATAGTTTTTCATATAATTATGACTCTTATCATGCACTTGTACCTGATTCTATCCATTGACATATGTCATAAATGTCATCAATGTCAACATGATTTTTCCATATCATGGTGTGTTTTTATCATTTATTTTTTGGATCAAGGGTCAATATTTATACACATTACAACCAAGTCATCATGGTTTTTATATTATGATTCATATTTTCATGTTTAATTTTAAAAATCAAGTTTTTAATCATGTGGAGACTACATGAAAATGGAAATATATCCCCTTACAAAACTGTGTCAAATCCTTTTTCAAATCAAATTATCTCATCCATTTTTTACTAAATCAAGTAAATTTATCTATTCATTGTCATCCTTTCTCATCACATTCCTCTCTTTTTGGGATGACTACATTGACTTGAGGCAACACTGAATCACATGGATTTTTTGAGTTTGTCTCATCCATTCTTATTCCCACTCTCATTCTTATTCTTTTTTAAGTAATTAATTCTAAATAATTATCCATTTCTAATAACATCATTATTTAATCATTATTACATCACTTAGGGCATCCTCATGTACCTAGTTTTTTTGTAGCTTCTTCATTATTTAAAAAATTTCTATAACATCATCACATATTTCTATGTCAACCTATCATCTTCTTGTCATCCATGGATTATACATCAACATGATCATATCATACTCAATCCATGAAATTATTTAAATGATTGATCTATGTATTCAAATCAATTCATCAATAAATAAATCAATTAGTCAACCAATCATATATCTAATCCAATTTCTCAGTTTCTACCCTCAAGCATGTAATTTATCATCAAGATAGAGTGGACTCAAATACAAGCCCAAGATTTTTTTTGATATTTCATTCCAAAATACATCCTCCTTGGGGTAAATAAAAGTGTGAATCTTATCTCAATATGTATCCTTCCAAAATCAACCCTACATGGGGAAAATCAATTAACCATTAATCCAATCCAAAGTTGTAACTTTTTGGGTTATTTCATTCCCAAACCTACCCGACTTGGGGAAAATCAATTGTGTAGCTTATGTCAAAATGTATCCTTCCCAAATACACCCTACTTAGGTAAAATAAATCCATCATAATTGAAAATCAATGTGTGTAGTCATTATCTTGACTAGGTTAATCTCATCCATTGGTTAATATTATTTATTTATCACATTCACTCCACCCTCCTCTTATCTTTTTTTAGAACCCATATGTGTTCTTCATCCTTGCATTCCCTTTCAAGGGGTCATCATCGATCGAATTATTTTATACATAATCATCTAACTTTCATCCACATTTTTTAGGCTTTCTATTTCTTTCTAAGATAATTATTTCACCCTTTGTGTCTCACAACACCTTTTCAAATATGAATAAAATGTAAACACTTAAAATTAACACTTAGTTTCAATTTTAATCTATCCACTAATTCTAAATTAATTGCATCCCTAAATCCTAAACTAGTCCTCTATCCACACTAACACCCTTATTTTAAATTGAAATTATTCATCACCCCCTAGCCAATTAATCCCTTCTTTCAAACTTATACCCAATCCCATAAAACTCACATCATTTTAAATTAATTAATTAATCCAAATTAATTAACTAATTTTTCCCTAATAAAAAAATACATGGCTTTTGAGTATTCTAATTTTATAAAAAACCAAAAAAATCCAAATATCCTCATATCACACTCAAATCCAAATACAATCACATACTAAATATTAACAATCAAGTTTGAAGACATTTCTCCACATCCCCATGTAATCAACCCTTATTCAAAACAAAAACACCTCCATGCTTCATCAATTAAAATCCTTAACACATACCAACCCCTCAAATTTACTCCTCAACCTTCATCATTTAATGAGGAAGAGGTCTCATTCTCTTCCATTGATCCTTAATAAATATTTATGGCTCACAATCATTATGGAATCCTAAAAATTGAGAGATCCCCCTCTCATTTCAACAATTTTAATTTGTCTAATAGAGTTATGATAAATTAATTATCAAGTTTTGATAACACATTTAATTTATTCCCTTTTTGAGAGCCACTCATACATCAAGCCCATCACTCATCAATCCAAATCATCCATTTAGCAATGGGAGGTGTCATTGGATTTCACACATATCTTGTGAATGCCTTTTCAATTACATCCTTGGAGAAACATCTAATTAAAATAAAGATAATGTTAAAATTTATAATATATAAGATATAACATTTAATCACTTCATTTAGTGTGATAGATCTTATGAGTTATATTAGTTGTGAATTTTTTTTAGTTGTGTTTTATATTTTTATTACAGTAATGATTGGATATACTAATGAATTTAATTTTGATATATAAACTTTAAATTACCTCCATATTTTATGTTAACTAATGATGAATCCCTGTTTAGATAAATGTTATCATTATCCTTGAATGTGTCTTTTTGTCTAACAATTAATTGTAATTAAAACCTTTGTGGGTGAATTGGAATTATTTATATTAAATTCATGTAAAAATATGTTATTTCCATTAATATTTTTAGGTTATATGCTATCCAATTGATAAATAAAGTCCCACTTAATTATACTTTAATCGCATAATTGGTTGACTAGTTTAATTAAGTTCCAAGTCCATATAACTATTCATAAATATGTATGCATACATGATTGACTATTGGAATCAAATGTTTATAACACTAAATAATCCAAAATATTTTAGGACCATTTTTGAGGTTCATGATAGTGGTATATGATCCTATTTCATATATTAGGATTCTTTGGGAAGCATTTATTGGTGTTTCTTAAGATGGTGAGGGCAAGAACCAATAGAGGTAATGTTGGTAATGGTGCATGTAGAGGTAATGATGAAATAAATATGGGTAAAACTAATCTTGGAAACAAAAATTATAATCATGATATAAATTTTAATGTTATTGATAATGACATTAGTGGAAATAATGATAATGTTCTTGCAAGAAATGACCACATCAATAATATTATTACCAATAATGATGATGTTGACAATAATGTTAATGCTAGAGATAGAAAAATGTTGATGGTGATACCAAAATAGATCACATTGATAATTAATTTGGGAAAAATTTTGTCCTAAATTACATTAACATGGACCACAACATCTAAGTAAAAATGTAAGCTTGTGGTCAGATATTAAAAAATCAAGAGTATTTGTAGGAAGGAGATAAACATGAATAAGTCCATAGGATGAAGAAACATATGAAAATGTTAGTCAGAATGATGTGTTGGATACCATCATCAAAGAGTTTAAAAAATCATGCATATTAAATATTATAGTGGGTAAACTAGAGATGTTATCAATGCATGTTTGGTGTACCTATAAAAATATTTCACCCTGCATAATATGGTCTACAATATCAAGGCATGAATAGAAGCCTACCAACTGGTGGGTGATGTTACATTGTGGTGGAACCACTTATGTGATCTTAAGGGTTTTGATCAATTAACCATCTCTTGTGAAACATTTGAGATGAAATTCATGAAAAGATACCTGAATGGGAACTACCAGGAGCATAAAATTTGTGTTCAAACTATTAAAATAAGGAATAATGACTATTATAGAATATGAAAACAAGATCCTCAGTTTCTTGAATTATGTAAATTACTTGCATTATGAGTAAACTAGAGTTACTAATTATAATATGGGCTTATGTGAGGTCTTGATATATGCTATCAACATAAAAAAATCCTGACACTTAGGCTACTATGATTGAATTTTCACTCCATACAGAAGAAAAATAATTTTTTTTCCTAAAAGAAAGACAAGAGTATCTAAATAGTAGGGTATCATCTAATCCCAAAGATCCCATTCCTATGATGAATAAAGGGTTTTACATATCTGATCAAAATAATAATTTTGTGAGGAAAAATAATAGTTCTATTAAATTCCTTAATAAAAATATAGGTCCCAAACCTTAGAATTTTGTGAGTAAGCATGATGGGAATCATAATTGCCAAAATGGGAACTCCCATGGCCCAGCCACTAGAGATAATTTAGTCTCTTTTATTCCAAAAACAATTGAGGAGTTTTTGAAATGGGGTTATAATACTTACACGAAGGATTGTTCCTAGTTGAAAGGAAATTATCTATAAATCAGTTAATATATGATGTTGTTTATAATAAAAATGCCAACCTATAGTCAAATCTTATAGCTACTTAAAGTTTAATTTCACTTTAAATTTTTTTAAATCCAAAAAAACCTTGTAGGTTTAGAAAAGGATGTGAGGTAGAGTTTGGCATTGGTAAGAGAGTGGTTTTTTTTAATGTTAGGAGCAGGATGTACTATATTTGGTATTCTTTAAGACTCATATAAATCTATTTTTATCACATGTAGGATTATATGACATAATTTTAGGCATGGATTAGATATAATAACATCAATCAAATCTTAATTTTTTTATAAATAAGGTAAAAATCATTGATGATATGGGTAACCCTATGGATATCTAGGGCATCATGATGTTTGTATCTAGAAATATTACTTCATACATGTAATTAAAACGACTAGTAAGGAAGTGTTGTAAATTATAAACTATGAAAATAAACTAACTCTCTAAAAAGAGGGAACCTACTACGTAAGACTATCTTATCTTGATATAATTCAATGATGTATTACAAAACTAAATTCTACATTTGCATCCTTGAAGGGATTTTGATTTTTATATTGATATAGTACTAAAATTTGTACCCACATCTAAGACTCCATATTAGGTGAATGTGGTAGATCTATGGAACTCAAAGTTTAGTTGTAAGAGCTAATAAAAAAATGGATGATTAGGCCAAGTGTATCACCCTAAGGATCTCCATTTATCTTTTTAAAGAATAAGGATAGTACCTTGAGACTTTGCATTGACTATAGAATTCTTAACAAGGTCACTATCAATAATAAATACCATATT
This sequence comes from Torreya grandis, assembly GCA_037957365.1. Lineage (NCBI taxonomy): Eukaryota > Viridiplantae > Streptophyta > Pinopsida > Cupressales > Taxaceae > Torreya > Torreya grandis. The sequence goes on along the minus strand of JARHVA010007496.1, from coordinate 457,406 downwards.
CCCTAGAATTCATGATATTTTTATCAAAATAAGGGGTGTTTGTGTTTTCTAGGTTAAATATTTGATCAAGTTACCACCAACTCCATGTCAATGATAAATATGTATATAAAAATAGATTTAGAACAAGATATGATGAATTTGACTTTATGGTCATGCTATTTGGTTTAATTGATTTCCCTTCTACTGTTATGAACTTGATGAATAGTGTTTTCAAGAATTTCCTTGATAGATTTATGCTAGTTTTATGGATGGCATTTTGGTCTAATCTAAAAATTAAATGGAACATGAAAAACACTTGCACTTAGTTTTTCAAAGACTAAGGTGACATAAATTATTTTTTAATATTTATAAGAGATTTATAGCAAAACAAAACTCATTAATTTGGGAACTTTATCTCTAAGGAAGGTCTTTCAATAGACCTTGCTAAGATTAGAGCCATTAGAGAGTGGATATCCCCTAATAATGTTCATTAAGTGTGTATCTTCATGGGGTTAGTAGGATATTATATAAGGTTTGTTTAAGACTTTTAAAACTCAACCCTATCACTTCTTTAGAAAAGGAAGGGGAAAAGTTTCCATCGAATCATTAATGTGAGGAACCTTTTTAAATTTTAGAGTTGTTAACTTATAGTCCTATTCTTGTTATCCCAAATCCTAATGGAAATTTTAAAATATGTGATGATACTTATAAAGTGGGCTTTGGAGATATCTTGATTCAAGATGATAAAGTTGTTTCTTATGAGTCTCATAAGCATAAAACCCATGAGAAGAACAATCCAATACATGATATTCAATTGGAAGCTATGGTACACACTCTCAAACAATGGAAACACTGTTTCCTTGGGAAAAAAATTAAGGTAAAATATGATCATTGTAGCCTTCTACATTTATTTTCTCAAGATGAATTGAATGTAATACAACATAGATGGCTGGAATTTATTAGTAATTTTTGTACTAACATTACCTATGTTAAGGGTAATGAAAATATATTAGTTAATGTTATAATTATAATAACATATTAGGTTTATAATTCTATTTTAATGTCAAATTTTATAAATTATATTATAAATCAACAACTAACAAACCATAAATGTATAAAAATATGTGTTGAACTAGCCAAATAATTAGTGGCTAACCATGTTGTTAAATATTCCTTAGACCTAGATGGAATTCAAAGGTATTAAGATAGATTTTTTGTTCATAATTATGTAAGCTTAAGGGAGTGAGTACTATAATAAGTGCACACTACACCACATTTTTTTCATATAGATGTCACTAAAATGACACATGAACTAAACAATTTCTATTTGTTTCCTAGGATAAATAAGGATATAGATACTTTTGTATAAAAATTCTTAGAAGGTCAACATGTTAAAGTTTAACACTTACATCAAGGTGGTTTGTTGTATCCTCATGTTATTACAAAAATAAAGTGGGTTATAATTTATATAAATTTTATCTTGGTACTACCTATGTCTTGGTATAGTAATGATATTATATTAGTGGTAATTGATAAATTTACTAATAATTATCACTTTATAGTAGGAAATCTTACTGATGATGTCCCACACTTTCCAAAACATTTTTGAAGGAAAATTTTCACCTTAGTAATATTCCATAATTTATTATATTTAATAGGGATAAATTATTTACTTCCTATTTTGGTAGACATTAGTTCATTATTTTGGAAGAAAAATTGAATTTTAGTTAAACATATCACACAAAAATAGATTACTAAAATGAGAGGTTAAATCAAATAGTGGAAGATATGTCAAGGATGTATGTAGTGGATCATTACTCTAAATGGGAGGATTACCTTAATTTAATTGAATTTTCATATAAAAACACTTACCATTATATTATAAAAATTACAACTTTTGAATAATTATAAGGGTGAAGGTTTAGGAGTCCTCTTGGATAGGATGGTTTATAAAATAGGGTTGTTATAAGTCTAGATAATTTGCATGAGTATGATGATAAAGTGGATCTCATTCGGTATAAGATTAAAGGTGAATTTTATAGGTAAAACATAACTATTGATATAAAGAGTTATCTAAGGTAATTTGAAGATATGGGTAATCACTTATGAGTGTTAGTACCTATAATATCTTCAACAATGAACTTATAGGTACTAACACTCAACAAGGTGAATTTTTGTAAAGGTTTCCAAAATGGAACCATATTTTGTTGATCTATTCGACATAGTAGAAAAGATCAGTCCTATTTTTTACCACCTAGCTATTCCTCCTTATATTTGTAAAATACATGTGTTTCATGTGGTTGTATTGAAAAACTATGTTTTTAATCCTTATCACCTTTTATATTATAATAATCTCTAGGTGGTGGATAAGGAAATGATTAAACTATACCTAGTTTGGATCATTATTCATTGTAGTGTTAACTTATGAAAAATAAACATTAAGCGTTGGTCTAATAGGAATAAGTTGAGTAATAAAATTTACACCTAGGAAGAACAAAATATCTTCAGGTAGAACCATAATCCTCTCTTTGTTTATGATTTAGGATGGTTCCCCATATAGGGGAGGTGGTTATCATATCTTGCTTGGGAATTTTTTTTAAAATGTTGCTATTACACTTTTATAACAATTAATTTTATTGTTTATGATATTTGGCATGTGTATGGAAATGCATTTTTTATGACTTCATGTTTCAATTTTAGTTTATTATATATCTGGCTACATTAGTTTCGATTATGATTTTTATGATTTTTATTGGAATTTTTACTACTAATGTCACTTTATGATTATAGGTAATAACATATATTTCAGCTAGGTTTGGACTTGAAATATCCACCAAAATGTAGCACTGAATTCATATATTTAAATTATAATATAGTTTTAGATTAAGGTAAAAACAGGTTTTGAAGGGACCCCAAAACCCTTTAACAAGTTTAAAAAAGATAAAGCATTACCAAGCACCAGGAAAAGCCTTCCTAAAACCTACTAAATAGTATCATCAGAAATAGGTTATACAAGGACAACATCAAAATCCAATTTATATTCAACCCCCTAATTTTCCAAGTAATGATTTAACATCTAATTTTTAGGGGTAAAATCCAGAATAGTTGCCTGCCTGCCATCAACAATATTCTACATACTTTCTAGCTCTCTGGTTTTCCTAGTGGATATTCTTCCAGGTTTCTCCAGAGAACCAACATCCAGTTTCACCATAAAAATTTGTTCATCTCTTTTTCCATATTTATCTAGAGTAGAAGCAAGATGTTTCACCTTAGTTTGCTAGTCTTTTTTACTGCTTCTAGTTTCTACCCCCTTAGTATTGGTCTTTTTTTCAGCCCTTTTTCTTTGGTTTAGAATATGATTTAAGTTTTCTCCATTATCATTCACAGGAAGCTCATCCAAAGGGAAATCATTATCAACCTGAATCTCCCTGGATTGAGAAGTAAATTATAATATAGTTAAATGAATGAAATTAGATAATTTGTCCACCATTCCCTTTGTGATGTTTTTTACTATGTCAAACTAGTGTTTTGCATATTTTATTAGTTTTTAATTAGCAATTGTAATTGTTGCATGGTATTTTATATTTGTTATGTTTACTTTAAACTATTAACATGAAGGACCTTGGGGTCATATTTTGAGCAACAAAAATCAGAATTTTTATTATTTTAAAAATTATTTAAAATATTATGGATGATTTTATCATGTACTACTAGAATATCATGATTTTAGTACCTTGGGGCTCAAATGAAATTGGGACTTTATAAGAGGATTAGTGTTTATTAAAGTCTTTAATACTTGATTGATTTTTAAAATGACTCTTTTTTTGTGATCCATGATAGAGTCATGGGCCTCTAACATTGAAGTTAGCATTTGATTTTAAGTTGGATATTATTAATGTTAAAATAATGATTATGATTTTGTATGAATGCAAAAAACTATTAGAATTTACATCAATTAGGATTTTGACTTCAATGAAGGAAAGTTGTGAAATTAAATAAGGAACTTAGGGTTTTTATGGAAAACCTAGTTATCATCCACTATAGTAGTGGTTGGTATGTATATTTTGATAACCTCTTATGGATGAATTAATGTTTCTGGTAACCATGGAGTTGGGCATGAGGACTCATGGTAGTTTGGAAACATTTATAAAGGAATATATAGTGAGAAATGAGAAAGAAGGAAAGAGACAAAAAATGAAAAATAAAATAAAGGGAGGTTTAATTTGCTTAGTTGAATATTTGTAAGTAATGAGATAATATTTTACTCCTTGTCTCAGGTCTTCTCTTTTAGGTGATGCATTTTAGCTACTATTGTATTAATTCTATTTTTTGACCCTTGACCCATACATGGGTTTTGTGGAAAATCTAAGAGGGATTTCAGGCCCATATTAAACTAGTTACCTCTTCATTATTATCCTCAAATCTCCACCATATTTCATGTAAGATTCTTCTAATTATTATATCTATTAGTGCATTCAGATCTAACTATGATCATGGTGAATATTATATATCTTGTGGAAAACACTTTGTGGATATGTCTCTAAGGTCATCTCTCCATTAGATGTAATAAAGATGACTGATAAATAATGGAATATGGTTTTGAATTTAATTTGTGTCATTTTTTAGTGTGTATTGTAATATTTCTTTTAGTTGGATTTAATGTTGTCATTATGTTTACATTTTATCAATCCCTAATTATTTTGGACACCATCTCTCATTATGAAATCTTTTTCTCATTCGATTTTATTATTTTTAGGTTACCATTCAGTGGATTATTACAATCCCAAATTTATGGATGGGGTGGGTAGGGATGCTACCATATGGGTGGGCTCATCATTCATAATTATTTTTCTATGGTTTCTCATGACAAGGATTCCATAAATTCAATTTCGTTTTATGGTATATACAATAATGTTGAGAATATGTTACAGACTATACTTTAATAGAAATGAACCATGAAGAACTTGGGTTTAATTTATATAATATTTATCATTGTTATTTATGTAAACTAGAATCAAAATATTGACGTAAAAGCTATGAGATCTATACTAATTAAGTAATGCCTATATTGAATTTTATTTCTCTATCTAGTATTTGTGGGAAACTGTGTAACTTTTATTTTTACATCAAAATGGTTATATTGTAATTCATAATATAAGTTTTGATGCAATTTATTTTCTTTTTTATAGTTATTTCCTTGATTCATTGGAAAGGTAAAGATCATTGATACATCTAATTTTGGGAAAATAATGCTTGACATTGTGGGTTAATCATAAATTTAATATTTGTTAATATGACATGTTCTTGTGAAATGTTAAGTGGAATTTGTCTCTAAATGAATGAATTTTTTCTATGCTTATTTTGGTATACATCAATGAAAAATATAATGGACTTTTGGAAAATTACATTTTAAAGCCAATATAAATGGTTGTAGCATGTATTTTAAAAACTAAAACATGCTTTGATTTTAGTTTTAGTCGATATACATTAAAATTAAATGGAAGATTTGAAACTATATTAAATTTTCACATGTCTTTTTGTCATGTAAACTCATATTTTTATTGATTATTTTTTAAAAGAGTTTTGAGCATCACAATTTTATTAAAAAATTAATTCTTGTTCATGTGGTATAGTCCTAGAAAAATTCAAAGTTGTGATGGAATTATTTTTAAATGGATTCATTCATAGCCAATTATGTTCAAGAAAATGAGGCATTTATAATGGAAATGAAATTAAAATTCATACTCATTCAAGTAAATTTTTATATGTAACTATAGTATACATTCCTATGTGTAATAGTTATATATGTTTGTTGTTGACTTGTTATTTCAATTGATTCATTGGTGTCTTAATATATTATAAAATTTATTAGTTTCCTTGTTTGGACTTGTGTCTTACTATAGATTGAGAGCATTTGGTAAATCAAAACTCTGTTAGAGGTGTGTATTGTCATATTTATTATTATCTTAAGGTATTATTGTCTTATTTTATTATAATTAATTTTTTTTATTAGTCATGAAGTAAGCTTGCAACACCATTCCAATTGGTTGTTAATGCTCAGCTAAGTCATTTTAAATTTTAATAAATTTAGTATAATTAATAAATAATATGTATCAATTTAGAAGATGAAGAATTTAATATTCTATTTAAATTATTTAATATTATCGTAAGTGGATTTATTTATTAAAATCAATTGGTATTTTAGTCAATGAAACTAATATTTTAACAATCCTAATACTATGATGCATGGTCTAGGATCAAATTAAGTAATGAACATATTTTGAAAGATGCAAGTGGTGCTCAGTCTAAGAAACAACAACAAAATAGAGTTATTCTCAATGATTAATTTTATATTAAATAGTGATTGTAATCTTAACACAAAAATTAAGTCAAAAAAAACTATGGAGTGGTCAACCTCTCAATCCACTAAGATGTTTACGGCATCACGATCATTAGGAATGCATAGAATATATTCCCACTTCATTTTAGCTTTGTATTCATTATTCAAATGTAAATTAAGAGTAGATTTTAGTTATTAAAGTTGACTATAATGTATGGTATATTATTTTATTATTTCTTTCAACAATAAATATTACATATAAACCCTAATTGGTTTCATTCTCATACCGTCAAGGTTTGTAACTAGATGACCTTGACCTAATATTAGGTTGCTTTAAGGTTATAAAAATGACTTGATAATTTGGTTACTAAAGAGAAACTTGCATCATTAAATAATGTTTTGATGTTATTGTCACTATTCATTATATAATTATAGTTTTCTAGCAATCCTTATGACATAGGTTTTAAAATAGTGGCTTCCTTGCTAAAGATATGATTAATAATTAATAATTATATACTCTTTGATGATTTAGTTGTTTATTTTTCATTAGATCATGAATATTGTTCTTAAAACTTAACATTAGAATCTATAAGGGTAAAGGCCTTAGTTTCTTTAAATTTCTTTCTATGTCATATGCTAACTAATGATGATTCCTTGCTTAAATAAATGTTTTTATTCACCATGAATGTGCATTATTGATTGATAATTCTTCATAATTAAAACCTATTTAGGTGAACTAGAATTATTTACCTTGAATCGATGTGAAAAATAGGTTATTTTCATTAATCTATTTAAGGTATATGTTGACCACTTGATAAAGGGGGTCTTAGTTAATTCTAACATCATTCCATAATTATTATATTGGTTTAATTAAGTACCAAATATTTATAAATATTGGTAAATGTGTATGCATGAATGATTGACTATTGGAATTAGATGCTCACAACCCTAAACAATATGAAAATTTTAGGACAATTTTTTTGGTTCATTAATTTTTTTTGGATATAATCCATAACATATTTGATAGATGATTTGTCCTAGTAACTTTCATGATTTAACTCTATATACACACTTTTTTTATTTTAACACGCATTAAATTTGCTTAGTCTCTCAAATGTATATCATAGATATATATCATGATCCTCTCGATGTTTTGATTTTTCAAGTAAGTCATCCACTTAATATTAGACAATATTGTGTATATATTCATGGAATATGTGTGTCATATCTCTCTATTAAGTGGCACATGTTATTTAATTTAAGGTAATGGTGACATAACATAATAATCCCCATGGTGTGATAAATGACATTTTTTCTTAGTCTATAGGGTTAATCTTGATTTTATTGTATCTCTAAAAACCATCCATAAATGTTAACATTACGTAATAAACTATAGAATCAATAATCACATTAATGTTTGATAATATAAAATCATCTTTGGGGTCTACCTTATTTAAATATTGATATTGTGTATAACATCAAGTGTATCCATTAGGATTTGTAACTATTATTATGTTATAGACCCACTAAGGATAATCAACATCTTGAATAAAACCAACATAAAAAACATTTTGATTTCTTATTTGACTACCAAGGATACTTTTTGATGCATTTTTATAATTTTTTGATTGACTGGCTTGGTGTCTGGGTATATTATTATATTATGCATTACAATTGCATGATCAATTTGAGTAATATATTTATAAGACCATGTCAATAGTTTTGTGTAATCATGTATAAGTATTTTCCATGGATATTTATCTATTTTATAATGATATTTTATTATCTATTCCTTAATTATATTTATTTGTATTCCATATATGTTATTTTAGGAATTATATCTAGACCATCTACTCTAATTTATTCATTAGTGTCTCCACTTTCCCTGAAGTATGATTTTTTAGTTGTTAAATGAGGAAATATATAATTATTATTATTTAAGGGAGGAATTTTTTCATATGTCCTAGGTTATTCTATGGTAATTTATCATTTTAAAATTCATCTAATGTCCACATCTCTAGATAAGTTGCACTATCAATCAATTCAAGGTATATCAACTATAGTGTTTATGTATTATTAACTTCAGGTGCTTACTCATGTTTGTATTTGTGGAAATGTGTATAAATATTAGTTGGTGTAGACATGTATTTATTGTATTTTCCTAATTAATCTAAATGTTTGAACCCTTGTAGTTATTTCATATTAACTACTTGAATGTTAATAGCAATAATTTATGCATGTGTTCTAAATTATTGCTATGTATATCTAGTTTTATTTAAATATTTAAGACCAAATACATATTTATTATAGATTTTTTATGAATTTTATGTTGGATTGGGAGAATATTTTGGTGTAATCAATTATAATTGTTACGCATGTGGTTTCATATGAGGAATGTAATGATCCTCAGGTTGGGTTAAATTAAAATACTTAAATGGTTATTGATCCAAAGGTAATGTATATATGTATCCTTTGTGATTTAATTGATAATGCATGTGAATTATATGAAACTAAATTTATCATATGTATCCATGGTATTCACAAAATAATATTATAATTGATTTCATTAGGCATGACTTGAAAAATAATGGCTATTGTATGAGTGCCCATAGTTATGTGTAATGTATTTTATCCAAGTGTGTTTTTAGAATACTATTAAATTATTAGATATTAATTTATATATAATTAATATATTTTTATTGTATACCCATTATATTTAATAAATTTATATTTTCAAATTTTAATCTTGATCCATTATTGACAAGAACCCTTTTTATAGTTTCATTGTGCACAAAGACCTAAATATAAATGGTAGATTTTGATCTATGATATGCTTGGGATGAAATAGTTATTTTTAAAATAAATAATTTCCTCCATCTATCATAAATTATTAATAATAGAATCAACATAAGGTGGTTATGCATTACTAGGTAAGTTGTGTTTTGTAAATATTCATAAAATACATCTATATGCATTGGTATTACTTAAAGAAATTATAATATTGAAATATTATCATGAGTATTCTATATTTTATCCATGATATCATACTATTTTGATTTATATACCTTCCTTTTGATAGGTGAATGGGTTGAGTAACATGTTTACCACTTTCTTTTTATTGTGGTGAATGATATATCTACCCTCATTGAGTATTGATAGTATGAATGATAAAATATAATATTAGACATAGAAGAATAATTGGAACTGGAGGAATGGAATTATTCATGCATTCCATTTGAATATTGGTAATGATAAGTAATAGTTCATATTGGATATTTCAGAAAAATTAATTGATGAAAGCTTAATATTATACATTATGATATTTGAGTTTGATTAATGGAAATATGTAGTGAATCTAAATAAGACCTTGAAAATTAAGATAAAAAATAAAAGGGAAATTAAAAATATGTAAGAAAAAATAATTCATAGTTATCAAAATTTGAAGCTTTAAAATTTTACAATAAGAACGAGGGGTGTAATTAGTTAGGGTTTATTTAATTTATAGGCTTTCAGATATGTTGATCATAGTCATGAAATAATGAATGCAAACTAAAAGTAACCACCTACAAAGGTTTATAATTTACTATAGACACATTATCCCATAGCCATGGTACATTGAGAGTAATTTCTTAGGGATAAATGCTTAGAGGTGCACTACAATAATAAATAGTCAAAGGCTACCTATGACTAAAAAATAAAACACTAAGCATTTATAATATACTATAAGGTATGTAGAAACTAAAATCCATATAATATTATATAATGGATTGAGTATTGGGGTAGTACACATAACACTATGGATTAAGTAATACTTAATACCACATTTCCAAAAATGATATAACCTATGAGTTTCAAAACTATTAGAACATAATTTATAGGAAATTAAGAGAAAATAGAATTGAAAACCCAATAAAAAAACTAGATGTTTTTGTATATAAATTATAAATCAATCTGAAACCCTAGGAAATTAATCATAAAATAATTGCTCTATAATGTATAGGTTCACCAATATATTTTACCCTATTTTTGATAAAATAAATAAATGTTGTGTTATTTAATAGGTATAAAACTGTATATATTAGAATGTTAAATACGCACAATAATAAACAATTATAATTTTTAAAATTTATAAATATGGAAAACGGATTTTTTTATAAAACATTAAGAAGAAATATATATATCTCCCACACATAATATTTTTAATGTCTTGTAATTATTGTAGTGGAAATATGAAAAATATGTGACTATGCATGCTCAGAATAGGAACAAAGTCTTAAATAGCTTCTAGACATGTCCACTATAATCAGATGGTAATGTAGGACACTTGTGTCTATAAACCATGGGCTTGTCCTAGAGAGTGTGATCAATGATAGATAGAAAAATATATAGAGAAGAAACACACTCAATGGTAGTAGAAAGAAAACATGATATTAGGGTATCTATAAACAATAATATTTTAAGAGGATAATAACATAGGTGGTTTGAGTCTTTTGACTATGGATTTATTCTGGTTGACTGTGATAAATTTTTTACTATGATGCCTTATATGCCTATGTCTATTGAGTGGGATGAGATGATAAAATTTAAGTTATGCCATGAAATTTATTTTTTATTTAAAAACCTAAGGGCACTTTGATATCTTCAAAATGTGTAAAAATATGGGAGTGTAATGGGTTGACTTGACCTAAATCACCTCCTTGATGATTTATCACTACCTATGTATCTAATTATCCAAGGAGGTAAATAAATCTAATGTAGTTCTCCAATCTAGTGTTATTGTGAAATTATGTTCCTTGACTATGTGTATGTATATAGAAAATTTATTTTATACTTGAAAAAGAATAAAGATTGACTTGGATTATGGATAATCCTTGTGAATTATCTTGAATTTAGAAATAATAGGGTGGAGTTTAACAATGTGACATAATGCGAGAGATTGAAACAAGTGAATATCAAGTGGGTATAATGAATTAAATTTTATAGGTATAAATAGGCATTTTTTTAATAATTTCATTTATCCAACCTTATGAAATGTGTGATAATACTAGAAATATTGATTTGGAATTCAAGAACTAACTATTATTTGACATGGGGCATGGTTAGTCTAGGTGGACAAGGTGCGATAGTGATCATGTCTAACTAATAAGGACATGTCCTAAAATAACAAGGACAACTTTCTTAAGTAGGAGATAATATTTGGGTGATATTAATCATTTTGAGCATTTGAATTTAATTTTTTGGTGTAGTATGATGATAAATAAAGGGTCAAACCCATGTTGGGATAAAGGGATTACATGGATGAGGAATAATAATAATATATTTAGGCATAAGTCATATTTTCTAAGATGTGTCAATAATTAACATTTTCAAGTATTTGTGACCAAATTATTTGTTTGCAATAGTAGGTAAACATAACAATAACATAAACCAATAAAAATTTCATGCAATATTACTTTCTTGTGGATTTTTTCTTTTTCTATTTCTTTCTGTTTTCCCCCTTGATTAGCCAATAAATGGTTTTCTATTCAAGGCTTTCTACCCAATACTTGACTTTCCATAAAGATAATTTTACAACCAAAACTATAAATAATTATTGAGGTTTTTCATTATTTATTTATTTATTATTATTATTGTTGTTGTTGTTGTTATTATTATTATTATTTACTCTTTTTGTTGATGACATCATGAAGATCATGAAAAATACTATGGTACAACCTCTATAACCTCTATTTTATTCATATTTTGAAGTGCACAAATAAATTCCTCCTTTGTCCAAGGTTTGGTGTAAAATTTGAAGTAGTGACCACTATGATGCAGAGTTTATAACAAGATTTCCTAATGTAGATGGAAACACACACTTACCTCTGCCAAATACCAAGCTTTAATCTTTTCTTATCCTTATTTGTCTTTATGTCTTCAACTTCTTTATCTCTTTGATCACTTTGCATTTAATAGGTATTTCTTGTTCACTCTTACCTACTAAATATATCTTAAACCTCCTTGTATTCCCTTAATCCTCCTTATATAATATCAACTACCTTTGAAATATTTTCGTTTAACATCAACCTCATTAGTTCATAATCTAGTTTCATGTTCTCTCTCTTTATCCTTGCTCTATTCTTGATAGTATTATTAAATGTTTTCATAGGTCTAAATTTTACTTTATATTTATCCTTACATAATACTCATAATACAATTTACCTACTCAATTACATTCATTTTATGCATCTAACCATTCCACACAACCCCAAAGTTTCAACTCTTTCAACATAGACTAGTTCTTCCTTTTATTTTGGCTTTTTGTAGCCATTTTTTCACCTTTTTCAATTATAAAGACTAATGGAGTTTGATATTTAGAAAATAAAGTGATTTTATGACACTATATATTTAATTCATTCTCTTTGAGAGTTTTCTTGGCTCAACTCAACTCTAAGATGCCTTTTTCAGATTTTGACTAGACCTACTTAGGTCTCTTTACCCCTCTTTCAAGAACATTCAACTTATACCATACAAAGTCGTACCATATTGGGAAAAAAAATTAAATTTCTTAGTACAAATAAAAAAATAATAGATCATAAAGTTTTATGGGATTCTGATCATAAAATCTCTCACAATGATGTTTTTAGTTTCTAAACCCTAATTTGGGGTTTGTACTAATTATATCAACCTAAGAGAGAATATTTGATTGATTCAAGATTTACATAAGTTTTCTAACTTATATGATGATTGTAAAAGGTCTATATTAATCTTATATATATTCTTATCATGTTTATTTCCTTTTGGATGACATGTTTGTCAATTTACACAAATTCTTGATTTGACTGCATATGCAGACACAAACTCCTACATGGTATGAACTTAATACTTCATGAAATATATAATCAAAAAAATTTAAACTACATAAATAACCTAAATAAAATTTAAATAAGATATTACCAATATAAATATGTAGTCAAATGAAATTTCCATAGAGTCTTCTCATCTCATAATGCAAACTCAATATTTTAAACATAAAACACTAGCTATAAAAGGGTTGGGAAAACTTAAGGCTAATCTTCACTTGTAGAGACAACATACTAAATTCAAACATATTAATAAATTAATAGTGAACACATCACCATTATCAATAAAAAAATCAATCAATTCTCCAAATTGTTAAAAATATTCTCTATTCATCTACCTTCATGATTTTTGACAAGTATATTCGGAACTGACCATGTAGACAGAGTTTTTTATTCTTGATTTTACTCTATTATTTATTCAAGTTCTCTATAACCTTATTTTATTTCTTGAATGAATCCCTATCCAAAAACATTTATATTATTCTAAACTCCTAAAAATGCACTAACTACCCCTTCTTTCCCTCCAATGTAGAAAGAGAAGTCATATAACGGATATGTTTAGGAATAGTTAAGATTAATGATAACATAAAATCTAAGAATTTATAATCTATCATGAAAATTTTTAAGTCTAAAATACCTCTAAAACACAAGGTCATAATTTGTTGTTTCAAAAACATGAAGAAAACCTCTAGGAATAATACAAGGATTTCAAAAATTTGAAATGAAAATTTAGGTGGGAAAATGCCTAAGTGGCTCAAATTCAAATTTGATAAAGATATAAAACTTAAGAGTGACTCCTACAATAATATTAAGACTATAATGACCCTATAAACACTCAAAAGTATTGTAAATAGACCAAAATTTTCTAATTACAGTGATACTCATGCATTATACTACTTAGGACCAAAAAGAACTTTTCATGAATGTTAGACTGATATTTTATTGAAATTCTCCTCAACATCTTTCTCTTATTTAATCCATATTTTCAATTTCATATACTCCTAGATCAAAAGGCCTATCAGTGGAATATATACCTCTTTGACTCTTGGGTAAATCTATTGTGGTTCCTACCTTGATGATATCTTTCTTGCTATTAATCTCCAAACTAAGCATTATCAAATTCTCCTTGTTCTCCTTCCTCTAGAGACTTATACATGAAAAAAATAAGTCAAATAAAATAACTATTTTCTTGTCCTCTTGAAGTTCACATTCTTTGATTCCAAATTCTTAATTTTCTTTGATTGCATCTGCTTCCTCTTGTATTACTTCTTGTTGTTTTATCTTTTAATATATAGTACCATTAACCTCTTCAATTGAATTCTCTCTCTTTATATTTATTTTTCACTCATTGTCTAGTTAGTCATTTCACCATCCATGGAAAGATCTCTCAACATACTAATCTTCTTAGCAAATCTTTCTAGATACCCCATGCTTTTTATCAAATATTATTGATGAGATCAGTCTACAAACAACCTTTCCAAGTATTCCTTTGACAAAAATTGAGTTTCACAAGACAAATCAAACCTCTTATTAGTTTTGACACCTATCTCTTAAGGTTCTCATAATGTATTACTCACCTCATCCTGCTTGGTTGGCTATAGTAACTATTTATTGTTTATAGTCATCACTTTAGAACTCTTTTTAGCTATTATACGGTCTTCTCATTTCTTTTTCAACTTATACTCCACATTATTTCTCTTGACCCTTGTCCTCAGTGTATACTTGCTTGGATTCAATGCTATAGTTTTTTCCTTTTGGAAAATACTATCTCTCTTAACAACATCACTCTAGATTGTGTCTCTTTCCATGCATGACTATCTTGCAATGGAGTTAGTGTATACCTGATGTTATCCTTCTCAATAGTGTATGTTTTATCCCTACCATCATGATTATCTCTTTTTTCATACTCTTAAGCTTCCATTTCATAGGTTTCTTCCTACATATCAAGCACTTCATTGGGTTCTTATGTTTTTTCTTTTCCATCCATTATCTTATCCAATAACTTCATTATTTTATCATAAAAATCATCTTCATCAACTTTCATATCAGCATATTCATCAAAAATAACATTGAAACTAATATCTCATGATTATTTGCTATCTTCAAATCTTCTTTCACTCAAACTTGCTTCTTTCATGCTTACAATGAGGTATTATGTTGTTTCATACTCAATTACTCCTTCATCAATTTATTCACCTTATTTATGGTAACATATCACTATATTTATCTATCAAATTAGCTTGTTCTTCAACATTAGCATGTTATCCATAATTCTCTCTTGTCATCAATACTTTATTTTTTTAACATATTTTAATATTATTCCCTTAGTATGGGATTCATATTTATTAAAATATTTACTTGTATACACACATACCAATAAATCATTATCTATAAACCTTTGACACTTTATCTCCCCTTTGTTTCCTCTTTTAGGTTGCTTAGCTAGAAACTCCACCATTTGTCTTCTTCTCTTATATATAATATATTTGAGAGGCCATCTCACTTTCATCTTAATTTTTAATAAGAATATTGGTATTATCTCTTCCAAGACTTGATCTAATCCTACCAAGATTATCTTCATCTCAACAATATATTCTTCCCTCTCTAATTCTCTTTTCTTCACTTCTTTTTATTTTTCCATCTTGTGTTAATCCTTCTTAAATCCCTTCATCTCTCTATTTATTTTTATTATCTCAACACTCCATCTTCTCTTTTTACCTTAGGCCTCACTTGGACCTACATCTTCTTGAAGAGCTTACCCTACTTGCCTTCTTGACCTTACTTGGGTCTTTTAACTTAACTCACTTAGAGTCTCTCTCTTTCTATCTTTAGCTCTTCTTGAGCTTCCTTATTTGATATCTCTCTCTCTCTCTCTCTCTCTCTCTCTCTCTCTCTCTCTCTCTCTCTCTCTCTCTCTCTCTCTCTCTCTCTCTCTCTCTCTCTCCTCTCTCTCTCTCTCTCTCTCTCTCTCTCTCTCTCTCTCTCTCTCTCTCTCTCTCTCTCTCTCTCTCTCTCTCTCTCAGCCTCTATGGGTTAAGGTATCTTTACACACAATATTCTTTCTCAAAAATATTTTTTCCTCTCTATTATATCCCTGCAACATCATTATCAACTCATAGTGACATCTCAAATTAGTTTTAAATACTTAGAATAATCTTCATGCAAACTTAACTAACTCTTTCAAAACACAAAGCATAACTTCTCCAAAGAACTAACTAGATCTGATACCAAAATGATACATAATTTATAACAAGATTTATAATATTTATGGAAACAAACACTTACATGTACTAAATACCTAGTTACAATCTTTTCTTATTCTTCTTTGTCTTTATATCTTCAACCTATTTATCTCTTTAATCACCACATTTACTAGGTTTTTCTTGTTCACTCTAACCTAATCAATGGATCTTAAACCTCCTTGTATTAACTTAAACGTCCTTATCTAATATCAAATACCTCTACAATATTTTCTTTTAACATAAACCTCATTAATTCATACTCTATTTTCATGTTCTCTCTCTTTATCTTTGCTCTATTCTTGACAATATTCTTATGTCTTTTCATAGGTCTATATGATACTTTTACTTTTTACTTCCATAATACTCATAATACCATATACCTAATAAATTACATTCATTTCATGCATCCAAACATTCCACACAACCCCAAAGCTTCAACTCTTTTAACATATACTACATCTTTTTGTTCTGGCTTTCTTATAGCCTTTTTTTCACCTTTCTCAATTGTACAAACTAATGGAGTTTAATATTAATAAAATAAAGTGATTTTATAAGATCATATATTTAATTCATTCTCTCTAATATTTATCTTATCTCAACTCCACTCAAATATGCCCTTTCTAGATCTTGAATAGACCTAATTAGGTCTCTTTACCCCTCTTTCAAGCACATTCACCTTATACCGTACCTAGTCATACCATACTATGAAACAAAATTTTAAATATATTATTAAAAATATGAAACTAATTGATCAAAAAATTTAATGGTATTTTGATAATGAAATCTCTCATAATGATGTTTTTAGTCTCTAAACCCTAATTCGGGGTTTGTACTAATTGTATCAACCTGAGAGAGAAATTTTACTTGATTTAAGCTTTACATAAGGTTTATAACTTTTTTGATAATTTTAAATTTTTTTTATTAATCCTATATATCTTATTATCATATTTATTTCCTCTTAGATGCATCTTTTTATCAATTTACACAAATTCTTGATTTGACTCTATATGCAAACACAAACTCCTACATGGTCTAAACTTAATACTTCATGAAATATATATTCAAATGATTTGAAACTACATAGAGGACCTAAATAACATTGAAATAAGATCTTAAAAATATAAATATGTATTCAAATCAACCTTCCATATATTCTTCTCATCTCATAATGCAAACTCAGTCTTTTAAACACAGAACACTGGCTATAATGGGGCCAAGAAAACGTAAAGCTACTCTTCACTTATAGATAAAACATAATAACTTCACAAATATCAATAAATGAATAGTGAACATATCACAATCATTAATAATTAAGCAATAAGCTCTCCAATTTTTCAAAAATATTCTTTATTCATCCACATTCATTTTTTTACATGTATATTCAGAACTGAACATGTACAAAAAGTTTTCTATTTCTTGATTTTCCTCCATTATTTATTCAACTTCTCTACCACCCTATTTTATTTCCTAAATGACTCCATATATAAATACATATATATTATTTTAAACTCCTACAAATTCTCTAACTAGCCCTTGATTCCCTCCAACATAGAAAGGGAAGTCATAGAATAAGTATGTTTAAGCATAATTAAGATTAAACATAAAATCAAATATAAGAACTGATAATCTATCATTAACATTTTTAAAGTCTAAAATACCTCTAAAACACAAGTTAAAAATAATATGACCTTTTAAAAACATGAATAAAACTTGTAGGAATAATACAAGGATTTCAAAAATTTGAAATGAACATTTAGGTGGGAAAATGCCTAAGTGGCTCAAATTCAAATTTGACAAGGAACTAAAACCTAAGACTAAATCCTACAAGACTCTTAAGAATATAATTAGCCTCTAAAGACTCAAAATTATTATAAATATAAGAAAAATTTCCAATTGTAGTGATGCTTCTGCATCACATTGACTAACAACCTAAATATCATAGGGTCAATAATGCACAACATGATCACTCCATTATCAAATACCTAATCATTTTTGTATGGTCCAATTTAGTGGGATTGAAAATTACCTTATGATATTTCTATTTGGAATAAAAATTAGTACCCAATCTTTAAATTTAAACATGTGTGTCTTGATAAACTTATCATGCCACATGGATTTTTTATTTTAAATAACCCCTGCATGATGAAGGGATTCTTGCAAAAGATCATCAAAAGTACTAATTTTAGTGATATGTGTTTCTAATATTTAGATAAGTCGAATCCAAGTTATAATGTATTATTTAGAGTTTTGATCTCAAATTTTATGAGGATAATGACATGTTTACCATAAATGAATTTATAAGGTGTAAAACTTGTAGTGGTTTTCCATATGGTTCTATACATCCAAACAAACTTTGAAAGGAGAGTTACCAAATATTGATGGTGTAATGCTAAATTTTTGGTCAAAATATTCTCCAATTATATATTTTTGACCAATACTTAACCATTGGACTATGAGTGATATGGAGTGGAATTCTTGTGATGTAATTGATACTCCTAAAAAAAGATATAATCATATCTGATGTGAACTATGGTACTTGATTTATGACAATTTCTCTTTAAAATCCATACTTGTGAAAATTTACATGTATATAAATTCAATAAGATTTTCATCCTATGAATCTAAAAGTACCTTGAACTTAGCCCATTTATTCAAATAATTATTATAAACCAATAAATATTACTTTTAATCAGAAGAAGGATTTATAGGAATGAAAAATTATAAACCCCATTTATAAATTCGTTTAAAAAACTTGAGGTTAAAGAGAAATCACATCCATTCATGTGGGTTTCCCCATACCCTTATATTTATCACATCATCTAATATATTGTTTGATATATTTGTGTAACTTAGGCTAGTAGTATCCTATTGTTAGAATATTGGTAAACAAGTAAAGGAGTTATACTTTTATTAAAATATTTGATAAAATATCCTTAATAACTAGAGAATTTCAAAGAAATATTCTACCATATTTATTTAGTGCCATGATATTTTTTGTAATAATTTTAATATTTACTCGATTGAATTTTATTCCCTCGGGTGAAATATGATGTCATAAATTAATACCCTATACCATTATCATATATCATTTATAATGGAATAATGAAAGGTTTTTGTCTTGGAAAAAATGAATTACTTTTACAAATTGTTGGTGGATTATTCATATAAATAACTATATATGATAGAATATTCCTTGTAAATTTATATGGAGTCATGAAAAATATCAAAAAAATACATATTACTTCATTGAAAATTAGCATGGGAATTGCACAGTCTAAGGAGAAGAACATGGAAATCATATGTTCCCCAAGGAAATGTAAAATTAATTATATCTTGATCCTCTAGTGCAATTTTTATTTGATTATATCCACTAAATCCATCAAAAAATGAAAAATATTTATTTTGATAAAGGGTTTCTATAATTGATCAATGAATTCAATTGTTAAGTAGCGATTCTACATAAATACACTACTTGACATCTTTTTCAGGCATAATGACTAGGGGTGAAACCCATTTTCTATTAAAGATGGGTACGATGAATATAGCATTGAGATTTTTTTACCAGTTATGTTTTAACCATATCTTTAAAAATTGGATTCATCCTCATCTATGGTTGGTTGATGGATTTGCATTAATCTATAATATATTATGGTGAGTGCACAAGGTATATACCTTTCATATCATGGTAGTCTCATGTAACATGAGTTTTTTTGCCTTTAAATCATGAAAACCAAATACTTATTTCAAAGGTGTTAGTTTATTTTTTATGGTGAGCTTTTTTCTAAAATAAATTTAATGTAACATAGAAAGTGTGGCTATATTTTTAATAACAACCATAAGATTAAATAGACTACATTGATATGCTAACAATTGGTGAAATATAATAAAATCACTAGTAGTATCATAATTATTATTTTCAAATATATGGTTAAGAATTAAGTCTATGTATGAAATATAATTGTGCATAATTGTATCTTGGATATATATATTTTTGTAAAAATAATTAAAAAAAATTTATCCTCGTATGATTGTTTTAGTGATACAATTTGATTTGTGCTAAGGATGTGATAAACTAGAATTTGTACATTATCATATTTTTCAAACCAAAGGGGTAATTTTGATTCTAATTAAGGTTGGGTAGGAGGGTATAGTACTAGTTTAATCATTATACTCCTGTTAGATATGACTTTGTTTCTTTGTTGAAAGTTGATATAATTATCAACTATTGTAGACCAAGGTCTATCTCTAATGTGAGGATACCATCTTAAATTAGGTTTTGGTTGTAAGACCATAAAATCAACTAAGTATTCTCATGAATCAAAAAATATAAAAAATTATTTGATCACCCTCTCAAGTTGGATAATAAATCTATATGTCATTCGTAAAATACTTTTGGTTTTACAAAGGCATTGTAGCTTAAGTTGTTCCAAGCTTTCCTTAGTCATGAAATTAATATCATCTCTTGAGTTGATAATAATATTTTGGATAAGGTATCATAATATATGCACATATAATATTGAGCTTGTATGTTGAAATAATTAGGAGGGATAATTCTTCCAAACATAATATCAACTAATAGTTTGAGGATATTTATTCTTATGACTAGGTTTATACAATCATAATTATCAGCTAGTTACATCTTTGATTACTTAAAATAAATGTAAATAGGCATAATCATTTTTAATTTACCATAAATAATCAAATTCATGTTGGGGATCCTTCTTTATTTGAGTAAGTTACTTAAGAAAATGAGGGTTTGTAAGTATATTATAATTTTTTAATATAATTATATCATGTTTAGGTTCATAATTTGATGGTGTGGTGGGTCAATTTTATGTATAGGAATATTTTCAAGGGTTTTCATAATTATATGGTGGTTATTTTCTCAATAACCTTGCCTAAGTAAATTTGAACATCATTAAAATCCATTACATATGTAGGACATGTCAATGTATCATTATTACATGAAAACTAGGCTAGTTTATTGTTGGGTTTGGGTGTAAGATGGGAATATAGTTGTGGAGAGTGAGGAATGTATTGGTTTTAGTTGTAAGGGAATAAATTTGGTTGTTGTTTCTATGATTTTTATAGAAATCAAGTGTGTTGATTTGGCCAAGATGAGTTTCCCTTACATGTTTTGCCCATGGATTGGTAAATAGTCTTCCCTACATATTTAGAGGTTCTCGATGTCATGTTTGGCCTTGACATATTTACACTTGGAATTAGGTTTAGGATTTGGTTGTATAAAACTCTGATTTTGGGGTGGAATTTAGGGAATTATTTTTCAAAGGAATGAATCCATACCATCTATGAGGAGGAGAATATAAAAGAATTAAATTCAAAAATGAAGGTGCTGATGTGGGTTTTATGGTCACTTGAGGACAATAATGAGGTGACCTCTAAAATTTAAGGATGTTTATGAAGACTAACTTCACTCTAGGGCACAATTTACAAGTATTGGGTCTTGTAGTGACTAGTGGTGGAATGGTTGTGAGTGAAGCAATTATTAACTGATATGGTTCATATATGGATATCAATCCTAGATTCATTTAGGTTGAATGGAATGGATATGGACTTAACTAAAGTGGGAAAGATTTAAATAAAATAAAATAGATGGAAGGGTAAGGTAGGAAAGAGGATCCATAAATAGAGAACATGAATTCTTTCTAATTGTAATTAGAACAAGGACAAACGCCAAGGGATTAATGCTTTCAACTTGTTACTTTGGCACACAAGACTAATAAACATAGCTAAGAGGTCTAAGGAATATGATGCAAATAAATCCTAGTTTTTAGCTAAAGTTTGTTGTTATTAAGACTATTATATCATTTATTAATAAAATATTATATAAAATCACGTAGAGCACCTTTGACTAGCTATAACTCAGTCTAGGAAGTTATATCAAATGATATTTATACACAAATTTAAAGATTAACTTAGAAAATTTATTGTGAAAAAATAAGATCTATCAACCTAAAATTTTTGTTGCACATTTAAAATTGATAAAAACCTTACTAATTAACCATAATATACTTGTAAATTCTATAGAATATACCAAAAAACTAAGATATAATTTAGATAAAATGCATAAAACATATAACATATAACAGAGACTTGAAAGAGAAATTTATGAAATACATATTTTTTAGAACAATCAAAAATGTCTCTATCTATATTAAATATGAAAATTTCTCCATTTTAAATGTGGGAGATACACATATATAGAGGCTTGGGATGGGGGTGTCTCATCTTTCAAGCCATGATCAAAGTTTCATCATCATTAGGACATACATGGCTATGACATAGCCAATCATTCACAAGGGATAAAAAATTATTACAGCCTTTTAATATAATTCATTGATGAGTTATAAGGGAAATTTACTATGAAGAGGTTGTTGTAATTGTAAATAAAATTTTAGGTATGGTTAGCCTGGTCATCTGATAAGTAGTTGAAACATAAATAGTTGGTGGGGGTAGTGTAGCTAGAGATGCCTACCTACTCACCTGAATTTACAAATAGAGGGCATGACTCAAATAAAAGTCCATTTCAATTTTCTCAAAGTCCAATAAAGGCATTTTAAAGAGATGGGGTAGTCTATCCATCAATTGTCTATGTGATTTTAATGCAGCCCCAAGTTCTACATAAATATTTTTTTTATGTTAATGATCTTTCTTCTTGGAAATTTTATCAATTATTAGAAAACATATTGGGT
Source organism: Torreya grandis (assembly GCA_037957365.1). NCBI lineage: Eukaryota > Viridiplantae > Streptophyta > Pinopsida > Cupressales > Taxaceae > Torreya > Torreya grandis. The sequence goes on along the minus strand of JARHVA010007496.1, from coordinate 434,290 downwards.
CTTAAATATTTATCCCTTGATTTCTACATTGAAACTATTTAATGATATTTGGAGAAGGTCTTCAAAGATGGCCCTAAGGACCAATTCCCCACTTGTGTTAATCACACCATTGATTCTCATTTCCCCTAAAATTAAAATTGAATGATCCTCTTATATGGTGAGTTATGGAACTAAATGTCATATTTATTGATGTCATCTAATGAAGATATCCCCCTAGAGGCTATGTCGTTTAATGCCCATGTTACATCTAGAGTTATTATTAAGTCGTATGGTTATAAAATATGTTCTAGGCTACTTGGCTTGAGAAATGGAGTATATCCTCCATTCTCTTCATCTTATTATCAAGGTTTAATACATGTCCCCAATTGGGTTATGACTCTTTTACACTTAAAAATAATTGGATAATGACATATAACTTTTGAGATACTCCTTGCATGTTATCCACAATGTCCCTTAGAGGTTATATGGTATTTATCCCTTGTAATGCCTATAGGCTTGATCAAAGCCTCTAAACATTTATTTTATTATTCCCATTGTAGATTCTAAAAAGGTATAGGGGTCTTTCATGTAATTGATAATATTAGAGTCGAGTAAATTTATTCTCATTGTTAAAGAGAAGACATATTCTCTTTTCTCCAATTCTAAGTTATGTCCCTTAACCATTAAAGTATTAATATTTACCTTCGTCATAGTCTTCATTTATATATCAAAATGAAACATGACTATTGGCTGTTCAATAATAACTAGGTCTTACCTACCTTTTGCTCCCTGTTATATTTTCTAGACCCATTCAAGAATGTTTAGGATAGATAGTTGTTGTGATGGTTCTTATTTATATGTAGGATTGGAAGATGGGTATTTACCTAGAGGGAACATAGTATTGGAAGAATAGTATATTAGTTGAGGGAAAGGGGGAATAACTCTTCTCCAACTAGTGACCTTATTTAGGGTCATTATGTTAATTATTAAATTTACTTTGTCCATTCTTCCTATCAAGTAATGGTTGTAGATTAAAATTGGTCTGTATGACCAATTGGAAATCCCAATTGAGTGGATGGATAGGAAAGAGTAAATGGGGAATCCAAAATGGTGGTGAAGACTAAATTTTTGAAATACACTTATTTATTGAGCTGAGAGGACTAAGGGATAAAGGAAGCAAAAAATAAATAGGTAGGATGGGTACTAAGAAAATTATAAAAATAATATGTCATTGACATAAAAATAACTATAGTATAATATTTTAATATTTGGCTAGGGGGTACCACAACATTGGTTACTATTGCTAGGATTGGGGCTTGCAGAATAAGCACTATAGTAGATGCACTTACTAGGACAATAGTTGTAATAGTAGGTAATTAATGAAGAGATTGTGTATCTACCACTTGAGAATTAGAAATGAGGGGAAGGAATTATTGTTTTAGGTGTCATTGTTGTGCTAAGAAGTGTTAAGGCTGGAGATAGGTATAATGATTGCTCTTGTGTAGAATTTCTTAACCAAATTTTGACCTCAAGTGAAAATTGGTCACCCCATTAAGGTTTAAACTTCACAAGGTTTTTAAAAACTTTCATACAATTTTTTCATGGTCTTAGATGGTCCTAAAGAATTCCATATGGTCACATTTTTCCTTGTCTAGCCTTTCCCAAGTTTTGGTCTTATGTACACTTGTCTAGTCCCGAGGTTCAATTTCAAGGTTTTGATGTTTTCAAACATATTCGAAGGTTTATTATGGTTTAAGGTCATTATAAAAATTTATTTAGGTGTCATTAAGATCATAATATCATGCACTAAACTTTTACTTGGATCTTATATACAAAAAGGACATTTTGGCCACTATTTAGCCTATTTAGATAAGTTGAATGTATCATTACAAGAATAAAACATTTCAAGAAGACTACCAATGTACCTAATGTAATAATTAGGTCAAATAATGTTTAATGATGGTTAGGGATTGATAACATCTACAGTTTAATGCGTAACTAAATAAAAGGACACTTTACAAGCATGTGTAGGCACTTATATGGCCTTGAAATATCATATTTTAGTTGTAAATGGTTTCATAGTGTTATTTTTCTCACTCATAATTTTATAGATTTGGACAAAGTTTTAGGTCTAATAGTTGCTTCAGGCAATCTCTTTCCTCTATTTCTACCTTCACAAGCTTATAAAATAAAATTTGAAGTGAATGGTATGGTAGAAGAGAGAGTTAGGATTTGAAAATTTGGCCATTATTAAGGGTCCTCATAATATTTAAATAAGTGACATTAATTTTGGATTAATGACACCTTATTTATGATCAATCGCTAAGAGTGATAACAAGTCACTATGACTTGTCTAACTAAGCAAAGTTTGTTCTTGCATTTATTTCTCCACTTCAAAATTTGATGGAGAAGAATAGTTCTAAGGGATGTTTTAGAGGTCAAATATCTCCTTTCCATGGTGGTTTAATCATCCAAATTATTTCCATGAAGTACCTTTAATTGGAGGAAAAGTCTCTTGATGTATAAAGTGTTTAATTCAATCTTGCTATAAGTTTTGGTTTACCTAAGATATATATCATATTTATAGGTTAAAATGTTTAAAAATTCATGGAGGATCCCTAAAATTCATGGATATAATTTATAATTACCTAATATGTGATTCTTGTTCATTGTCTTTAAGTGTTTGGTCTTTGGAAACATTATCAAAGTTTAAATAGCCCACTACATGTTTGATTGCCAAATTTGGCTCAATTATCAATGGTATATCATAGTATAAGGTTATGAAATAACATTTGAATAATAAAAGTATGATAAAATCATGATATTAGTCCAAGTTCATACTCTAATGACAGTCATAAGTGTTTATTCCATATATAAGCATGTACAGAATATAGAGGTGATTTGAAGATGCCATAATGTTGTATCAAAAATTATAATCCATGGAGAGAGATGATTTTGATCCCTAAACACTTGTATACATTTTCAAATTATTCTTAAGGAATGAATGATCTCATGAGAGAATCTAATACAACACATAAACCTTATATATTGGGCTAATGATACCTACAAGTCTGTACAGACTATATGGACAAGTTAAAGATGACACGATGAATGGATAGAGAAATTATAAGCTATAGAGAAGTGTTATACAAAAATAAAAGAGTTGATAAAATGATAGAATGGTCTAGAAATTGAATTGTCTCTTTAAGCAGCTTATCCAAGTAAAATATACCTACATGCCTTAGGCCTATACATCCTCTTTATTAACCAAAATTTAATTTCTCTCAAATAAGGTAGTCTCAAATAGTATACTTAACTTCAATGCATATGAAGATAGTGTCACAACCCATTGAAGAGCACCTAAGTGATTGGACAGTCAAGAGAAGCAAGGAACTAAGTTAAGAATATTAAATGCCATTTACATGCCTACTTGAAGGATCAACCCAACTTCAAGCCTAAAGAAGGGGTAAAGGGTGTAGAAAGAGTTATGAACTTATTTGAGACTTAAAATGAGTTCCAAATCAATTGATATGGTTATTGGTATGAAGATGAGGTCATAAACACAAATAATGCAATCAAATCATCCTAAGACACACCTATAAAATTATGTATAGAATAAACAAAGTCAAAGGGTTAAAATTCATCACAAGAATCCTATGAACTCTACATATATAGGAAATAAACTCCTTTGGTTTGAGGTATTCAAATAAACATGATATAGTGAGAAGATCAACTTCCATGTTTCAAGCCTGATGCTCAAACAACCCACTAACACCTATAAGTTGATAACTAAACAACTAGTCTTAAGCCTAAGGAAAGAGATAAAGGGTGTAAAAAAATTATTGGACACTAATTAAGTTACTAAAATATAGTAACAAGTCATTTTAACTCTCAATTACTTTCAAGGTGAGATCCTAAACACAAATAATGTAGTCAAATACCCTAATAGGTACCTACAGGCTATGATGAATAGAAAGCCAATTTTGGGCTTGTTAGCAACCTATATAGCACCCTACTTGAAGGCTGGTATATTTTTCTCTAAAATTACTTTATAATTGGACTAACATTGGAATTATCTCAGGTGTGGGACACCTAAACTCAAACCATACCTCTAGATTTTGTTGAGCCTAGCTCTTCTAATGTATCACTTTGTTCACTACTACTAGAACCTATTGATTTGTTGGTATGAAAAGGGTTAGAAGGAAGATGAAATGTAAATCCTACTCTAATTTTTGTGATATACCTATATTTCTAGTTCATCTACTTTATTTGAGTTCCTAAAACACTTATAAGAAAAGCAAATAACTGAATCTATAACTCTAAATTACTCCTATGAATTAGTATTTCATATAGTTGTTTCATCAGATGATTAGAGCCTAAGGGAAATTAAGGAATAATCATAATTTAAGGCACTAACCAGTCATTTATATACGCTATTATATTAATTAAATGAAATTAAACACTAACATGACCTACATAAGTTAACATACTAGTAGCTAGGTGAAATAAGGACCTGACAAGGGAGAAAATATTACCACATGTTCAAATCAACTAATATAAACACACTATCCTAGCATAATGACATATGAAAATATTAATTTAATTATCTTATAAGGTTACAAAACTCAATCTTAGTAAATTATAGTCATGCCTAAGAGAGGATCGATCCTAAAAAATGGCCTAAAAGGCTACATATATAACCAATAGAAAAAAATATCCAAGAGATTGGCATAAAAAAGAGAAGAAGTTAAGTTCATCATAACTAAAGTCACTTTTGAGTTCAATTAGTAACAATAGAATTTAATAAATATCCTTTTTTGAAAATCTTACATGAAATTCTTCTTTAGCATTGGAATAAGGAAGGCTAGGCTCTTTGACTTGTCAAAGCTCTCTTTTGCATGAATTTATACCATCTTTTGGTTTGGTTAACTTTATTTTAACTAATTTGAAGTTGATTAAAAGGCCCTTATTTACATGAAAGTTATGAAAGATGCATGATTTTGTCAAAAAATCAATGAAAGTGATGATTAGTGTTGAGGTCAACATACCCCAATTTTTTAAAAATTGGGACCCTTGAGATACTTTGAACCTTAAACACTAAAAAATTGATATGATTAAATCATTATCAGAATTTGAAGATCATCCACTTTGATAATAATGGCCTATTTACTTATAATTCTACTTTTATCTTGCCTAATATTACTAATAATTAATCCTCATGTCTTAAAGTTTTAGGTTTCATAGAAATATTACTGATGGATCATGCTTAGAGTTTATAGATTGACTTTATTCAGACTTTCACTAGCCTTTGGTTTGTGAAAACTCAAACCTAGATTCATATTATAAAATCTCTCCTTCAAAATTCTTAGCATAAACCCTTGGTTTAAATTTACATTTGGAAGGAATGAATTTGGTGGGAATACTTTGAATTTTGACTTAAACCTAATTTAATGGTAAGGCTTAGTCATTTTTCACAACATGACCAAACCCTAGACTAAAATCATTTTTGGTCCCTTTTCATTATTTTCCCCCTTTTGTTTCCTTTATTTCTAACCAAGTCTAACTTTCATATTGGCAAGGTCCTTTTAATTTTTATAACACGGTCCCCTTTTATTACCTGTATAACATAAAGAATTAATTTAAAGGCCCCATTCATGTTTATGAACACAAACGAGACCTAAGTATTAAAAATTTAGCCTAAGTTCCTATTTCATCCTAAGTCTTAACTTAGATGCTTTTGCCTTTGGCAGATCTGATGGATCTAGCTTCATCACCCCCTTGATCAAATGGAGCAAAAGAATCTTGAATATCCTAAAGCCTTCATCCTTTGGAGCAATCTCACATCATTACAAACATCATGATCAATGACCTACACTTAAGTGGAACTGAAGATCTAAAGAGGTGAGATTGCCTGAGGACAAGTGGGTCCCTTTCATTAAATATGAGCTTAAGCCTTAGTTTTACCCTAAGGCCCCTTTGTATTTTTTTATAAAATCAGACCTTAGGAAAAAACTAAGGTCATGGTTTTAATTATTTAAGGGAACTAATCATGTGTAAGTGTCTAGATTAAAATAAATGGTTCACAACCACTCACTGAAGATGGATCCAATGGAGTGAGGATGATGATGAAATGTCACAGGAAAAAAGAAGTGTTTTAGAGGTGAAAAGTGTCACCATATCAAGAAATTAGATAAATATTAATGGCCCATGTGTCATCCTTAGTGTTAATAATGTCAAAGCTAAGGATTCCTAGAAAGCTACCATGTAACACTCCCACATGCAAAGCTTAATCTTAACATAGCACCAAACTAATGGCATGTACTAACTTGGATCTTGATCAGATGGATCTTGCCTCATCATGGCTCTTGATCGAATAGAGTGAATTGAATCTAAGATATATGGAATACAATAACTTCATGAGCTTAAATTTGACATTATCATGAATTTTATTTGACATCCACAAGGCCGTCATTAACATCTATGAGGCTATCAAATTCAAGCTCTTTGAATATTTTACTTAAACAAAAGTGAATGTTTTATATCATTTAAGGGGTCATTTGATAGCATGCTTTAAAATTTAGAATAAAATATTTTAACCTAAGTCTATGGCATGTTTATTGAAATGAAATAAAATTATCTTAAAATATTTTAGCCTAAGTTATTTTTTATGACCATGTATTGATTAACTTTCATGCATCTTATAGGATCAACAACTCATGCTTTATTGGGCCTAGATGATCCAATGGTGCAAAACCACTAAAGAATATTCAGTAGATCTCTGAGATCCCACAAGCTTGACACATGATAAACATGTTTTCAATATATGATTGGTACAAGATCCAAAATTGAAATAACCCACAAAGATTTTAAGTGGCACAACCATAAGGCTCGATGCAAAAATTTCCAGTGACATATGAAGTCCTAGATCATGATTAATGACCCAAATTGATCCATAAGCATGAAGTAAAAGGAAATTTTCAAATAATAATGGCTAATGATTTTAATGAATTTATGAAAAATTATATGAAAGTTGCCATATAGATGCCAACTAAGCACCATGTGTTAGGTTGTGGAGCTAAAATCTTCACTGATGCAAACATGGAGGAGGAGGTTGCTGAGTGTCACAGTCACCGACGTCAGTTAGGCCAATCGATGTCAGCCAGGTGGAGATAGGAAGCTACCAACATTAGTCATGGATTGGCCAACATCAGTCATCTCCAACCAGACAGGGACCAATGTCAGTCACTTGTGTAGTTCCAAAACTGCTAGTTCATGAACAGTTAGTTAACAAACCGATTGTTTGCATGTTAGAAGGCTAATTTTAGTCTTGAGCTACGGATCTAATTATTGTAATTGGATGTCTAATTATTATTTGCATGAGATCTATCTAATAGACTCATGGGCTGTATTGTAATTTGTGCTAGTTGAGTAAGAGCAAGGTTAGCTCCTTCAGTGTGTGAAGAGAGCAAGGGTAGCTCCTCCTAGTTCCATAGGGGTGTCGAGTGTGTATGATTAGATAGATCTATGCTATAGAAAGATCTAGTAGAGATCCACAAGGGTGATGGTTTAGAGAATCAGAAGGGTTCTTCTTGGAATGTAGGTCATGTAGGTCCTAGTCACCCAAATTTCTTGTAGTTCATAGACGGCTAATTTTTACAGGAAATTTGGGTGATGAGAGATGCACAGTAACTCTCATAGTGGATTCTTGGAATGTTACCAAGGATGCACTTGAATTATCATGTGGTAAGAAAGCAGGTACTCTTTATCTACTTGCTTGTATTATTGATTCCTCTTCTATTGTACAGGTGTGGCTTTGTAGGCTTGGTCACATAAGTGAGAAGGGAATGGATGTTCTTAAGTCAAATGGTAAGATTTCAGCTTCAGAGAGCATAGACCGAGATTTCTGTGAGTAGTGGGATGTTACAACAAAGGATTGTGTTTATTGTAGGAAAAGGAAGTCTGATGTATTTGATAAACTTAAGAACTAGAAAGCCTTGGTGTTCTTAGAGGAGATGACGAACAGAGATTAGTGGATGGGGCTGGATACTTCTGAGTAGGGCTGTTTGGACATGGGTATGATTCAAAGAAAGCTCATGGGTAAAAAGTCATCACTCACAGGCAAACATAGGTACCGACATCAGTTAGGAGGAATAGGTGTTAAATAGATAGATACCGACGTCGGTCATGTGTAGACCAGAGGAGTCACTAGTGTTAGGCAGGTGGAGTTGCCAGTTGGAAGAAAGCACTAAGAGACGAATGGATTTTTAGGATAAAGAAGAGTGGGAATGGACATGTGAGATGGAAGGCCAGGGTTTATGGTCTTGTGTTAGCTGCAGGACAATGGAGGTTTAACCATTGTGTTTTCCTTACCAAGTTGTATACTATTAGCTACATTATCTTGTTATTGTATGTTGTGCTTGTTGCAGGGTCACATATGAAGGGTTTTGTTGAGCTAAGGGTAAGGTTAGTTTAGTGGTTTGCCTTGAAGGATTTGGGAGTAGTGAAATTATTTGGCATGAGTAATCCTATAGATAGGGAAGATCACAAGTTGATGTTGTCACAGGATGATTGTGTGAAGGTAGTGTAAGATACAGAATAGCAAGCACACTTATGGATGGATAGTTCATAGAACAGGGTCCCTAATCACATGATGAGCTTAAGTACATGTGTACTCCTTGAGTTTGCCCAAGCAATGGGTGCTGTCAGAAAGTTTGTAGTCAATCCAAGAAGGAAGCATTGGAAAGTGGTTTAGTGGGTTCTCATGTATCTGAGAGGGATCAATATCAGGTATACATGCTATGTAGGGTCAAGTACTTTGGATATGGTAGGTTACTTGGATGACAGGTGTTGCACCATAGGATGTGTGGTGGTTGGTCTTCAAGTTTGAGCTTGAAGAGGGATACAAGACAAGAAACAAATTAGATGGTGTATAGTTACATGTACAGTGTAGCTATTTATCTCTAAGTGGGAGATTGTTAGGTTGTGGAGCTAAAAGCTTCACTAATGCAAACATGGCAGAGGAGGTCGCTGAGTGTCATAGTCAACGACATCAATTAGGCCAACCAACATTGGTCAGGTGGAGATAGGAAGCTACAGACATCGGTCATGGATTGGCCAATGTTGGTCATCTCTAGCCAGACAGGGACCGACATCGATCACCTGTGTAGTTCCAAAACTGCTAGTTCACGAACAGTTAGTTAACAAACTAGTTGTTTACATGTTAGAAGGCTAATTTTAGTCTTGATCTATGGATCTAATTATTGTAATTGGATGTCTAATTATTGTTTTCATGAGATCTATATAATAGACTCATGGGCTATATTGTAATTTGTGCTAGTTGAGTAAGAGCAAGGTTAGCTCCTTCAGTGTGTGAAGAGAGCAAGGGTAGCTCCTCTTAGTTCCACAAGGGTGCCGAGTGTGTATGATCAGATAGATCTACAAGATAGCAAGATCTGGTATAGATCCACAGGGGTGTTGGTTTGGAGAATCGTAAGGGTTCTTCATGTGTGTAAAATCTTGGTCGGTAGGTGTGCAAGGCCACATTTGGAGATCTATATGTGTAAGTAAGATCAGTTGATCTGTAGGTGTGTGTGTGTGTGTGAGGTTAAAGGAGGTCTGTGGGGTAGCAAGATCAAAGGTGATAGCAACATATCAAGGAGCAAGATTAGGAGAGATCTACTTGGAGTGTGTTGTGTACTCGGTTGAGTGTGTCTGTATACTCGGTGTACTGATAGTAGTGATACTGACTGGTTGGAGGTTGATACTGACTGGTTGGAGGTAAACACCAACTCTATGTTTGAGTTGTGTGTTGGGACTGTAAGAGAGAGAGTGAGTTCTTGAAGAGATTTATTGTTTATGCCATAGAGGTGTGGGAGCCCTAGAGGTGTGTAAGGAAGAAGACTGTGGCATCTTCTTTGTTCTATTTCCTTCTGGAAGAGTATTAATACAATTGGGTATTGTCTCTCATATTTTGTGTTATTTTTGAATTCTAGTTACTTGTGATTCTGGTTAATTCCACATTTAGTTGCTTAGTAATCAATTGTGCTTCCTTGGTCCTAACACCATGCAAGCACAAAGTGACAAAGATGAAGATATTATGTGCTTGAAAAGGCAAGCGTATGAAGGCAAAGGTCAAAATCAAATTTGAGGCATAAATGAGCCTAAGTCCAAGTAAGCCATCACCATTCAAGCTTTGACAAAGCCCCAAAACTACACAAAATAATCTAATTAGAAATTAGATTGATCACATTCAAGCTAAAAAGAGTTTAATTATAATGTAAGCATGAAATAATTAACCTAGACCCCATTTTCAACACAATGGTGAGTAATTAACATGTTTAGAAGCCATGGCAGCTCAAAAGTAACAACATAAGGATGAGACAAAGTTGTATCTATCTACAAACAATGAAGGGAGGGTCTTTAAATACATAGACATGGACACTATAGCATTGAACATGGGTAATAAGAACTGGTTTGAACTCTTTTAGACCATTGAAGAGATGCATGCCATCATGAAGGAGGAACAAAAGATTGTCGTTATGACCAAAAGGTAATATGACCTAGTTATAGTCCAAATGGCTAGTCTCCACCATGATTTCACCAAACCTAAGGTAATCTACTATATTGACATTCTTGCTCCCATTTTAAAAGACTATAGAATTTAATAAGGTTGGGTTATTCATGAAAGGACCTTTAAGATAATTGCATATATTTATCCCTTGGCTTTTGAGAGTTACTAAAAACTTTGAAAACCCTAAGTGGACTTGCCCACCATCAAGGAATGGACTAGTAATAATGACTTAGACACCATCCTTAGGCCATGGTTGATCTAGGGGAACCATGCAATCCAAGAACCCAATGACAATATCATAGTTTCCCAATTTAGAGAGGGGGTTAGGTTAATTATGAATCTATTGAATAGAATATTTGGATCCCCCTGAACCACTTATGCTAATAAGATTTGGGTGTCCTACATCTACTTCATGGAAAAGAAGAGCTCACTCCCCTAATTGGAGATATGATCAACATCTATCTAGAATTATAATTCATGGTTATTAAGAAGGAGACTAGTACATAATTCTTCATGATATTCTATCTATTGTATGATTTTTTGGCCTCCACCAAGATTCCTTATATCAAAAACTAGTCACCTAAGGGTAGATTCATAGTTTCCCATCACTATTCAAAGCTACACATATTAAAATATAGGAAAAAAATCTAATTCATCTATGACTGTGTATCCAGCTTTGGCAGAAGCCATCATAAGGGTGCCCATTCCTAGGTTTAACCCTCAAGTAAAGAAATATATGGAGTTAATGGGAGACATTTGGTTATACCCAAACTATATAATGAACTAAATTGAGGGGATTCTAAACCAACATTATAAGTTGCATGTCTATGTTCCCATTAAGCTAGCAGAGCAAGAAATTGCATACCAAATTCTTCATGGTGGTAGACAGAGTGTGCAAGGATAAGAGGAAAGTCATCTTTGATCCCTTTCATTTAACCATTGATAGAATTATGTTACAAAATTAGGATCATGTAAATACTATAGCCAGGCATAAGGAATCATTCAACTTGTAACTTGATGAGCTAAATTAGTGGTACCCTAATGGCACAATCTCCACACATTTGAAATCTAAGTAATTGATTAAGCTAGTATATGATCACCAGGTTAGTGTCCATGATATCTTGTATATCAAAGCAAGTAATTTTGAATAAATATTAGGTAGGCTAAATGGAGATAACATTAAAATTGAACATAGATTGGCCAGTGATCAAAAACCTGCTAGAGATATATGGAAAATGGGCCCCCTATAGTACCATTTGTTATCTATCCCTTTAAGGCCCCCTTAAGAGTAACCAAAAATGGAAAGGAGATATCCCCAAGAATAGATTACAGAAGGTCCTAGCAAATAAAAGCTAGAATAAATACCTAGTGAGGCCCCCTCATCCTCAACCCTACCTCAAAGACCATCACACACCTATTGAATTCCTATACATGATTACCCTAGAGACTAATGAAATAGTGGAATATTCTCTCAAGGTCCTTGTTGAGGAATATGGGTCTAATGAAGAGGAGGAACATGATAAAGAAGCACAAGCCCAAACAAATGAGGATGAGAGAGAAAATCGAAAAGAGCCTATATTGTATCTAGTCCCAGTAGCACCATTGAGGAAGAGAAAGGTAGAATTGGAAATGGTATTAGTTAGGAAAAAGAAGAAAAATTTGACATTCACTCACCTTACAAGTGAAATAAACTTATTCAGTGAAGAATACCATATCCATGAACCAATCATCCTTAATTGGTTCATCTATGGGAAAATGCAAAAGATCCCATCCTTATCCTACTCATGGGCCATGACCCAAACTATCAATATTGATGTACATGATGATATCAAGCCATGGATAAATTATTTGATGAATGAGAAAGAAAAGAGAAGAATAGTGGTGACTACAGGGTTAAATAGCAATCAAATGGAGACTCTATGAGCTTCAAGTAACACTAAAATGGAGGTCTTTAAGCTTAAAAAGTACACAAAACTAACTACCACTATAAAATTCTATCCTAAGATAGCTAAATTGGAGAGATTGATAATAATGAAATCCATGGTGGGGTCTAAAGAGTTCATGTTTCAAAAGGTTGAGCCATTATTAGGCATAACTCTAGTTGGGGGATAGAAACTTGGTGAACTCCCCATCCATGAGGAGGATATAGAAATCCTAACTGAGGTTCATTTAGCTCAAGTTAGAGTAGACATTAAGGATATGAAGCAAAGGATATATATCTTAGAGAAGGAAAACAAAAATTTAGAAACCCAAGCAGTGTTATTCATCTTAGAGGCAATGGTCAAGATGCTAGATGAATCTTTCTATGACATGTTTGATGCCTTGAAATTAATGAAGCTATGGTAGAGTGAATTGGGACAACAAAATATAGTGGGTAAGGGTCTAATATCCCAATTTCAATCTTCAAAGGATAAAATAATAGGTTTAATCAACATACATGTTGAAAATCAAATCCTTGGGTTCAAGACCATTAGTTTCTGACATCTAAACATAATTCTAAGAATTATTTCTGATAAATTCCAAGGTTTAAATGCTTGGTCCAAGGATATAAAGAGAATCTTGAAAGATGATTAGGATCTAATTGAAAGTATTGAATATCTCCTTGGGACCATGCTCACTCACCCTCCATAACCCACTATCCTAGGCATCATGAAAGATGTGAGTTCAAGCACAGGGCTACTTTGGTGACACAAGAGATAAGTAGTAAAAGTAAGGGTTAGTCTAGGGTAGATAATATTAGGATCTTATACATGATATCTAATGCATGAGGAAGGATAATTGAGGCCAAAACCATCAAGTAAACCATGGCTATAAATGATATGGAATTGAATGAGCTAGCTAACAAAGAGGAAGAGTGTCTCCTAAAACTAGATGTGAACTTGGAGCTATTAAATGAGTAACATCAAAAGGCTATGAATATCCTTTAGCAGTAGGAAGTGAGTTATCCATCATAGGGCCCACTAACCAATTAGTTGAATGATATTTTATTTTGTAAAAAAATTGTAATGTTTTAAAAATAGAATATCCTTTTGTAAAGACATATCCTAGTTTGTTAGCATATTTGCCTTTAGGTTAGTCCATTTGGAAAAGCAAATGTATTCTAGAATTGTAAAGGAGGGTAGTTTTCATTGTCTTTATACATTTATATCATGTAATTGATTGGTATACTACCTTGTCCTTCTATAAAATGCAATATTTTCACTTTGTACGAGTGAATTTTGAGCAAAAATTGTATACTTTGAGCAATTAATATAATCAAGGAATTTTGTAAATATTGTCCAAATTTTTTGTGTCAATTATTAATGTGGCATTTCTCTCAATTGTTGGTTCCATGTCTTGAATTTGAATGGTTTCATAAATTTTTAATTTGTATCTTTGATACAGGGTTGATAATTTGTGTTTATGTTATATTATTTGAATGATCATGAATTTGATTCATTTAATTTGTTCTACATTACGATGTGCACATGTTATTTGAATGTAGTAACAAACCTTTAAAGTAAATTCAGTTCTTACTTGTATTTATTCACATTATCCTTAGAATTTTGCCTAGTATATAGTGAGATATGATCTTATGCTATTTTACATTATATGTTAGTTAAATGCATCTTCAAGTTATAATTAAAACTTTATCATGATCTTTGAGTCAAGGATCAGTAATCACACATTCTCTTTATACCTTACCCTTCTCTTTTACTCTTTTTTTAACAAGGTCACCTTAGTTTAAATCTCACTATAAATATTCATTTAGATTAGTTTTTAGTATATATCTCTAGTTATAACTTACTAAGATCAACACAAATGCTTCAAAATTCAGAAGGATCATGGTGACTCCCAACCACCAAGTAACATAAAATTGTGGAATAGTCAAAATGCTCTACCTCTATTTCATCATAGGTAACAAGATTACCAAAACTTTCTAATCATGATATGAATTCATATAATTCTAAGATTAGAAGTGTTCTTAAACACTAAGAACAACTATGATACACATAGAGTCGTCAACAAGACAAGCTCCATTAGTGCTAGAAGGAGGGATTTTTATGTTGAATCTTTGATAATTTTGGTGTGTTTTGATCTAATATTGGTGTTATCTTTGCACATTTACATATTTATTTGCTTCTAAGTGTAAATATCATTGATCTTTGTATTATTTTACCCATCTTTGTGCTTCCTTTAGAAAAATATCAAGGATCTTTGAGGTTGGATACTTAATTCTAGTAAAGATAGATTAAGGTCTAAAAATCCATAGTATTTGAGGTGAGAATAGATTATTTTGATCAAAGGTTGGTATATGTTTTAGATTTTTACGTTTATTTGAGATTATAATTATAAATATAGACCATATTAGCATAATTGGACACATATTTTAGCTAGATTAGTTAAAATTTGATGCCCTTTGTTGTTCTTTACGTAACACTTTGCAAGATTAGATTAGTATACAAATATGATCCTCATTCTTTGTAAAGATTGGTTTGATACACCATATTTCAAATAGGATCTCAAATATTCAAGATAGAACTTCCAAGAATTCAAATTAGATCATACTCTTAGACAATAAAATTTCTTCTTGAGTTGGAAGTCCATAGGAAAGCCAGGAGAGACAAAGGTAGGTATAGGCATTCAAAGTCCTTACTAGCTTTACCACTTCAAGATACTCCTGCATTCAACTATCATCAAGGTATGGATTGGTTGGGAAGTTCTCCTATCAACTTACAAGGTGAAATTCATGACCTCCATCACAATCTTAAAAATTATTTGCCAACTTTTAATCCTAGTGGTATTATAACAATAGAAGAACATGTTAAATCATTTAAGGATACATTAAGATTGTTAAATGTAGTTTGTGAGGATGTAACATGTAGGTTATTCCCTTTTACATTTAAATATGCCTCATATTAATGTTTCTTAAACCTTCCTAATTATTTTATCACTACTTGGGATGAGTTTAATAACATTTTCATTGACCAATTTGGATAAATAATTAGTCATTGTGTCCTATACCAAAACATTACCACCCTAAGGAGGGATGCCAATGAACCCATAAGATCTTTCAATGCTAGGTTTCAAAATATGTAAAGTAGAACCATTAAACCTTATAAACATGATAAGTTCTTGGTCTTGGATATATAACTTGTCCTTGATCCCATGACCTTAGTATTCATCAAGAGAGATGTAAGTCCAATGAACACACTATATTTAGCTTATACTAAGGATATGGTCATTAATGACCAAATGCACCTCAAGGTCAAATGTTTTATTATATTCCCAATGTCAACCCACACATACCTATTTTTAATGCCTTTTTAAATAACAACGATAATATTTTTGATCTTAACAACTCCAAAATATGAATTAATTGCCTCTTAAGCATTTTGCTCCCAACCAAAATTTGGGGTTCCTGAATCACCCTGCTAATAATGGATTTAATGCAATTGATCAAAGAACCTTGTAACTAGCCACTGGTACTAATAGAAACCAATTTATTAATTTAGATACCCTTAAAAGTTAGAATTAGTCCATTCTAAATATGGTCCAAACATTGAGTACTGACTTCCTTTAGCTGCAAAAATAAGTTGGTAATACTAGATAAACTTTTGGTAGGAACTTATCTTTTCAAAGGTTCAATAGACCCAATAATATGCTCAATAATTATAGTTTTTACAATAATAATAATAAAAAACCATCTTTTGAAAAGAAGACTATGGATATTAATCTTATTGATATTGCTTTTATTGATTATTGTACAATCCATTGTACTACTAAGCATGGTAGATTGATTACATTGATTGTTTTAAATATTTTGAGGAATTCCAAGAAGATTTAAACACTTTTGAGGTAGTTCCTAGAAAAGATAATGGTGTAGGTACCTTAGGATCCAAGCCTGCTAACCAAACCTACATGGTGGAGATATTTAATTTCCCCTTCCAAGAAGACAATGAGCTATATTATGTTTCTGAAGAGGTTCATGCCTTATATCAGCTCTTGAAGAAGACATATCCTCTAAGAAACAAAGAATATAGGAAGCCTTTGACTAATTCTACTCCAAATAACTTTCCCACTCCTTTAAATACCACTTTAGATAATAATATAGATCCTCCAAATTTAATTACTTTTGAACCTATTGTTGATACTTCTAACTATTCTAATAGGATTGGTTATAACATTATAGAGGACATGAATAAAATCAAAGATAAAATCACCTTGCATGAATTGACACAAATCATAGAAAAAAGAGATTTGTTGTTAGAATCCTTGTCTAGCAAACCTAGTAAAGTGACTAAGATTGATAATGCAAATATAGCTCTATATAAAGACAAAATAGAGTCTCCACCCTTCTTACTAATAGTTATAAAGTTTGGAAATAACTTATATAATTGTTTGTTGGATTATGGTTTTCTACTAATATTATGCATGTAGGTGTTTACAAACAGCTTAGCTTAACCCCCATTAAGTCTAATAGGGTTTTCACCTAATTATATAAGTCTAAGTTCAAGGTGGTTGGGTAATTACTAAATGTACACATGCAATTGGATTCTGAGTCAAGGGTTCAGCAATTCATTGATATCCAAGTGGTAGATATCATTGATGCATATGGATTGTGTATACATAATATTTTCACACTTTTATAGATTACTAACACTTTACATCTTGTAGGAACTCATCATGACTTAATATCTTTGAGTTCATGCCTTAAGGGGTGTATTGGGAAAGGGGTGGATAGACCTTTGGTGTTTCATAGGATTGTTATCCCTTATTGCCATATTATTTTCTATCCATTAAAATCCTAAACCTTTCCCTAAGCTATCTCTTCTTCCTTGTAGATGTGTCTAATATTTTCCTCTTTTTATCCTTATATCCCTTCCTTAGTACCATTTTTACCTATTTAGTAATCTAGGTCAACCTGGATCACCTAGCACAGTCTGGGGTCATTTTATCTCTTTAGGCCTAGTTTCCATCTGGCCAACCTAACACAAACTTTAGGCATTAGCCAAATAATGTTCTAGGTCAACCCAATCAACCTAACATAATTTACATGCCTAAGTGATTTTTGGGTTAGATACTCCTATATATATAAAGTCATTTTGGTCATTTCCATATGAAATTAATCAAGAGTTATTATTCACTCGTGCTTCTTCATAATCCACTCTTACACCGTTATACTTGAGGAGTCTTATCTTAGATTTCTTATTTTGAGAATATTAGTCTTGTGGATAGGTCTTGGATTATTTTACCTAATATAGTGATCTTTATGAACCAAAAAAACCTCTTACGAATCTCCATTGGCCAAGGGAGAGATTAAGTCATGATTGGTTCACATTCAATTAAGTATATTCTAACTTTGTTCTCCTCTCTTTTAGTAGATATGAGTAACATAAGTGTTGAATTGAATAATATTACTCCTCATATTTCATGTATTAGGATTTTACTCATACTTAATTTATTTGAGATTCCTTATACATGTATTTGATTGATTTACATCTAACCCCTTACTTTATGCCAAAAGCTTCGGTGAGCACTAGATTATTTTACTTTTCTTGTTATTAGATTAGTATAATTTCTTTTTTATTATCATAAGTGAATATATAAACCATACGATTCTTTTAGGGTTGTTTTGCAATTATGTTAGATTTTAACCCTTGGAACCTTGCCTAGCATCATGTGTTATGATAGATGATACAAGTGATCCTCTAATCGGGTCTAATGGATCATCATATTGTTCATTCTCCCACATAACAAGTATGTGCCCCAATCTGAAGTGTATGTGTGAGCTATCTTACTTGATCTAGGATTGATTCATGTGTACCATGAAATTTTGATTGCATACATTTTGATGAAATCGATGTGAAACCCAATCCCACCATTGGTTGGATTATCTTCACATTTCCATTCTTATTGCATTTCTTATTTAACATTAGATCCACTTTGGATTCACCTTCATTACATTCTGGTGTATCTAATGAGAATCATATCCCACCACTAGTTGGATTGTCTTCACATTTCCATTTTTATTTCCTTTTTTATTTATTATTAGCTCCACTTTGGATTCACCTTCAGTATATTTTAGACATGAATCAAACCCTTGTAGTATTTATTTCAATTATTTTATTCTTTTTATCATTAATTTTATCATCATTTTATCACTTATTTTTTCCTTATTTGTATTCTCTACATTATCATAAATCCAACACATTTTACGGTTTGTAAAATGGATGAGTATAATTAAATATACAGGCAAAACAATTTCCCTATTTGCTAAACTAGGTTGACCTAGCCAACCTAATGATTTTTATGCTCTCTGTAAACTATGCTATGTTAACTTAGTTAACCTATTACTATCTTCAAACCCTATATTTTATGACAAGTAGATCAGGTCAACCCTATACTATTTTCTTCTTTTATGCTTTCCAATTTAGCTTTCTCTTTCCTTATATGTCTAATTTAGTTCTTTGTCTACCTCAATTAGTTCTTTATCTCTGTCTACTATTTTTATTTCTTAGCATTATTTTATTTTTATCCTCAAGCATCATTTCCCTCACTATAATATTCTTGGAAAACCTAAATCTATTTAGACACTCTATGGGGTTCTCTTTGCTTCTTATCCTTTCATATCTCTTCTTCCTCTTTTTAGCTATTGGGGCATCTTGTGATGCCCATCCACACATTACTCTAGCCTTTTAGGCATCTTGAAATGCCAACCTACATGTCATTTCAGATTTTGGGGCATCTTTTAATGCCCATCCCTATATCCACTTACCCTTTGCGGCATCTTGGGATTCCCACTCTTATACTCCATTACATGCTAGCAAACTACTTTAACTTCAAGAAACCTTTCAAGACACATAGGCTTGTCACTCACATGCTCATCCTTAATATACACATTAATGTAGGATCATTTTTCTTCTTTACATTCTCTCTCTCTCTCTCTCTATATATATATATATATATATAACATCTTTGTATATGTTACTTTAGCATGGGTCTCTCCTTATGCAGTAGTTTCTTTCATTTTCAAACCTTTAGTCCTTATTTTTGGTCTTTTGGTTTCTAGATGTACCATAGTCTTCATCGCTTATATTTTCATTCTCTTTTTTCTTGCCAATGCTATTTTGACATCCTCGTAGGCATTTATTTTATGATTTACATGGTAATACTATGGATAAAATCCAACCTTCCTCATTAAATGACCATTATTTTTATTTCTCATTTCTTCCTTTTCATTCTTTTCTTGCTTGCCAATGTTATTTTGGCATCCTTTGGGTCTTTCTTTGTGAGGTGATTTATACAAAGGATCCCTCAATTTTTGCTTATTGGCACCCCTTAGTTTTTTCCTTTTGTGAGTTTCTTGGTAATGTTATGGATAAAACTCGGCCCTCCTCATAAAATTTCCTTTCTTTTCGTGTTATTTGTGATCCTTGTTATTTAGACATTAGCTTTTACTTCTTTTGCTAGATGGAATCTATAAATAAACTATGTTAGCATGTTTTTATTCACTTCCCATAGTCTTATGATAAGGAATCACACCTTTATTATCATTGTATTCCTTTTTTCCCTTTGTCACATTTTTTTCAATTTGCAGAAATTCAAATTTGTTACATGTGTCATTTTCCTCTTGATCCCCCCCTTTCTTTCACATCCACATTTGGATAAAACAAGGTCAAAGTTAAGATATCAATTTTATTTCACCTAGATTTATGACACTCTTAGACCCCATGCTCTTTGATTTTATCTCTCTTATCACCCTTGTCCCAAATTTTTATAGTTAAAGTCATCTTTATCACCTATGTTTAGTCTTTTAAATTTGTATGGAGGAGGAATTTAAAAAAAAAAAAGTTAAAATCCAATCATTTGAAAACAAAAGGCAATGATATATAAAAGGTAACATAATAATATTATTAGTCTAATCAAATGAAAATATGTGATTATAGGTACATCTCCTATCTCTAATTGAAGCTCAAACTCTACAGTCAATTTCACATAGAGCCAAAGTGTTTTGGAGTGTAGTAAGCTAGTAGATTGGAATAGGGTATTTTAAAAAAGTATATAGGGATACCTACTTTCTCACATAATTACTCAATATTTTTAGTAGATTGATAACTCTATAATGGGTCCTAAAGAGTGAGGAACAAGTCATGCAGAGGTAGGTCCATTTTATTTTTCATGCATATAGCTTTCATGGGATGATCTATATACTCTATTTGTTAACCTAAGATTTGTGTAGCTAGGAGAAGTTCTTCAAAGTCTCTAAGGTCAAAATTACTCTTGTTTTGACAAAGAAAATTTGAGTGTCTTGAATTTAATAAAGAGTTCTTATACCTTGGTTTTTCCTTCATTATCCCCTTCACCCCATTTCATTTACCCCCTTCATTGACAAATTATGATTCCAAATCTATTTTCCCTCTTCTTTAAATTCTTTTTTTTTTCATTTATTAAAAACATGCTAACACTACTTTGTTTCATTTTTATCTATCTTTAGACACAAAACAACATATTTGATAAACTATGGATCATTTTCATCATGTTCTATATATTTACTAAAACTATTTTTGTTTTCATTTCACATTTATCTTGATATTACTTTTTTATTATTGTGGAAACCTAAGTTCACACCCTTTTTCCATTGTCACATGAGATGTGGATTATTTTTCCTCACTGAACTATGTTATTTCCCCTTTTATGCATCCCATTTTTCCATTTATGATTGAGATGTGGATTGTTACTACTCACTCATCTATGTTTTTTTACCATTTTTATTTTTAAATCCTATTTTTACCATCTTTTTTGAAATGTATCCTTTATTTTATTTGGTGAGTTTGATTTTTCTTACTTGAGGTTTACCTGTTTCATTTTTTTGATCCTTAGTAGCATTGGCTTTTTAGTTACCTAATTTACTCTTGTTTTACTTGGTCATTTGGTCTAATATAGCACTTGTCATCTATCTTGCCAAATTCCCAAGTACATCTCATCCACATAACACTATTTATCATGGATTTTCTTGTGTCTATTTATTTTTGCTCCTTAGTTTTGTATTTTTGGGTTTTTCCAAAGTAGTCTTTGCACACTCCATAATCAAAACTAAAATACAACTGACAAGCATCCTGCAATAAAGGTAAGTTAAGGTATGCATCATTTACTTTTTAGTTGTTTAATTTTTAGTTAGTTTCTTTTTCTATCATTTAATTTCAATTATTTTATACTTTTTATAATAATACATTTTTTTAGGATCAATGTTGTGTATATTTTTATATTCTTTCTCAAAACACCATCCCTTATTACACCTTAGTAACACATGATGGACTTTAAGTGGGGCAAATGTATACATATAATATTTTCACACTTTTATCAATTATTGATGCTTTAAGTCTTCAAAAAACCCATCATAACTCAATATCTCTAAGTTCATACCTTAAGGGGTACACTGAAAAAGGGGTGGGTATACCTTTGGTGCTTCACAAGATTGTTATCCCTTATTTCCATAGTATTCCCTATCTATTCAACTCCTAAAACCTTTCCCTAGGCTATCTCTCCTTCCTTGCACATTCCTCTAATATTTTCATCTTTTATCCTTATTTCCATTCCTTAGTACCATTTTTACCTGTTTAGTAAGCTAGGTCAACCTGGTCAACCTAGCACAGTCTGAGGTCACATTACCTCTTTAGGTCTAGTTTCCATCTAGCCAACCGAGCAAAAACTTTAGGCATTATACTAATAATGTGCTAGGTCAACTTGATAGACCTAACATATCCAACATGTCTAAGTGATTTTTGGGTTAGATAGTCCTATATATATAATTTCATTTCAATCATTTTGATTTGAAGGTAATCAGGAGTTATTATTCACTCATGCTTCTTCATAATCTGCTCTTCCACCATTCAACTTAAGGAGTCTTAGCTTAGGTTTCTTATTTGGAGAATATTAGAATTATGGATAGGTATTAAATTATTTGGTATAAAAAATTTATCCTTTTGAACCAAAAAAACCTCTTGTGAATCCCCATTGGTGAAGGGAGAGATTGAGTCATGACAGGTTCATATTTAGGTAAGTATATTCTAACTTTGTTCTCCTCTCTTTTAGTAGATAGAAGTAGCATAAGTGTTGTCTTGAATAATATTACTCCTAATGATCCATGTATTAAGGTGTTACTCATACTTTATTTAAATTTTCCTATACATGTATTTTATTGCTTTGCATCTAACCCCTTATTTTATGCCACAAGCTCTGGTGAGAACTATATTAGTTTACTTTTCTTGTTATTAGATTAGTTTACTTTCTTGTTTATTATAATGAGTGAATATAGAAACCATAGGAATATTTTAGGGTTGTTTTATAATTGTGTTATAATTTAGGATTTTAAACCCTACCTAACATGATTTGTTGTGATAGATGATATAAGTGATCCCCTAATCGGGTCTAGCAGATCCTCATATTGGTCATGCTCTAACATAAAAAATATGTGTTGCAATTGTAAGTGTAGGTGTGATATATCTTATTTGATATAGGATTGATTCATTCACACCATGAAATTTTGATTTCATATAGATTGATCTTGAGTAGAGAATGGACAAAGGCTTTTAATGGATATATGTCCACAAACTGCTCACATCTATGATTACCTTGGAAGGGAGTTCCCAATTAGATGAAAGTGGAAAGAGAGCCAAGAATGAATCATATGATCACTAATTATAATGTTTCTAATGAAAGGGTCAACATAGTTGATTCATATTTAGGCATTTCCACCCTATAAAATACCAAGGTTTGTGATCTTAAAGCTTCTAATGTTATGCCTGGGTTATGGAAGTTACATTTTGATGGCGCTAGGTGTAAGGTTGGATCTAGGGTAGGCATTATTATAAATGACCCTATTGGTGAGAAATATCATGCTTCCTATAGAATATAATTCCCTTGTACCAATAACCTTGTAGAATATGAAGCCTATATTTTAGGCTTGCAATTTTCTATAAACACAAGGTCAAAGAACTACTAGTTTATGGTGATTCAGAACTAGTAGTGAACCAAATGAAAATAAAATATCAATAAAAGTTGTCATACCTCAAGAGGTATAAATTTATAGTCTAGGATCTTTTGGAATCATTTAATGCCTTAAATATTGTCTTTATCCCTATGGAAAAAAATTAATATATTGATGAGCTCGTATCTACTATAGCGAATCTCATACCTGACCAAGATTCCCCCAACTTTAGTATTGAGCTTGTGCCATGCCCTTTTATCCTAGATAATATAAATCATTTTTAGGTCTTCAATGATGACCAATAGATATTGGATTTCATGAATATTTTAGGATAATTTTAAGTGCAAATAATTGATGAGGCTAATGATAATGCATTTAGAGAAGGCAAATTTGATGGTAAAGTCATTTAACTAAATGACAACAAGATCCATATGAGGATGTTTGCCTTGGAGAGGTTGTCTTATCAAGACAAACTGGTTGAAGATTTGAAGGTTCCTAAAGTAAATGAGAATGACTATAATGTTATTGATCTTGGCCCTCAAGATAAACCTCAATAGGTTAACATTGGAAAAGCCTACACTAGTCTTGAAAGTAGGAAAGCCAAGGAGTTGTTAACTAAGTACAAAGATGTCATAGATTGGTCTTATGATGACTTTAAGATATTTGATCCAAGATTCATTACTATACATTTTAAATAAATTTGTAAACCCTTCAAATAGAAATGAAGACATATAAACCTTATCTCATAACCCATGATCTCCAAGGAAGTCAAGAGATTGCTAGATGCTAGAATTGTGTTTCCTATCAAGCACTCTACCTACATGGCAAATTTAGTGCTAGTCAGGAAGAATAATGATGAAATTAGACTATGTATTGACTTTATAAATTTAAATAAAGCATCTATAAAGGATAATTATCCTCTCCCCTTGCTTGACCAAGTAATACAAATTGTCTCAAGTTTAGCCATGATGTCTTTTCTTGATGGTTTTTTAGGATACAACCAAGTGTTGGTTGACAAAGAAGATTTAATGGAGACAATTTTAATAATTATGTGGGGCACCTTTACATATAAGAGAATGCATGTTGGATTGATAGATGTAGGACCCAATTGTTAAAGGGTCATGGACCATGCATTCCAAGGACTGATTGGTAAGTGTATTATAATTTACATGGATGATATAGATATTTTTTCTATGAATATTGATGACCATTTCATGCATTTTTAGTAGGTGTTTTCAAGATGTAGAAGGTATGGAATCTCCGTTAACTATAAGATAAGATTTTTTGTGTTATTGAAGGTAAATTATTGGGCCATGTCATCATTAAGGATGGGATTTCCATAAAACCTAAAAGAGTGGAAACTATATCCAAAATAGAGCCTCCCAATAGTAAAAAATAATTGAATTCATTATTTGGTAAGATAAACTTTGTAAAAAAAGTTCATTTTTGTCTTTGTAGAGATTGTCAAGCCATTGAATGATATGCTAAAGAAGGATGCCAAAGTTTCATGGAATGAGGAATCCAAGAAATCCTTTGAGGACATCAAAAGTGAAATTATTTAGGCTCCAATCTTGACAAGTCATGAATTTTCAAAGGACTTTTATCTCTATGCTTTCTCCTCTGACCATACTATTATTGTTGTTTCAACTTATAAAATAAAAGGATCTAACCATCCAATTGCTTTTATGAGTACTAATTTGAAAATTTCTAAGTTAAACTATCCCCTAATTGATAAGTAAGCCTTTGTATTGGTTAAAGTTTTCAATAAATTTAAGCATTACATTCTTAGGAACAAGGTGCATTCTATTCTACCAGATCCAGCTACTAAGCTAATGCTAAGCTAGTGTTAAATTGGAGAATGAAGAGGTAAATGGATATATATTCTCTAATATTATGAAATAAACATAAAGACTATAAAACTAGTAAGGTGTCAAGGTATAATCCAAATGATTACTAACACCATCCCTAAACTAAGTATTATGTAAGTTGATCAACAAACCTTCAAAGCTAGTGAGTGGTATGATTACATCATTCAATTATTAATGAATGGTACTTGTCTTTTAGGGATAACTAGGGAGAAAATGAGAGCTTTAATGCTAAAGGTATCTCACTACCTCATCAAGAATGGGATCTTGTACCAAAAGTTTTTTGAAGGTGTATATCTTACATGCATCTCCAAAGAAGAAGCCACTAAAATTATGAGCACTTTCTATGAAAAATTGGGAAGTGGACATCCATTAAGAATAAAAATAGCCAAAAATATCCTTAGGAATAATTACTATTATCCCATTGTCTTCAAATATGCTCATAAGCATGTAACAAAATATCATTCATGATAGATCTTCAACACTAAAGAGCCAAAGATAACAACGAATTTACAACCAATCATGATTGACAAACCCTTTACCCAATAGGGAATGGAATTTTTAGGGGTAATCAAACCCAACTCATTATAAGGTCACAATTATGTTCTAATAGATACTAACTATTACAAAAGGAGGACTAAATCATTAGCCACCAAACAATGAAAAACATAAGAAGTGGTCAATTTCTTAGAGGAAAGCATATTCACCAAATTTGGAACTCCTATCTCTTTGGTATGTAATAATGGGTCAGAATTCACATCATAGAGATGATATAATTATCATATGACAAAAATATCATCCTCAAGTCTCATCTAACTATTACCCTCAAGGTAATGGAGTGTTTGAAACAACAAGCAAGAACTTGATGAAAGCCATTAAGAAGTATGATATAGAAAAACCTATAAAATGGCATAATATTCTCAAGTATGCCCATTGGGATGATAGAACAAGAGTAAAGTAGGATCTTAAAGCATCTCCCTTCTTTTTTGTATATGGATAAGAGACTATATTCCGCATCATGCTGAAGCTACTAACTTATAGGTTTATGTATAAGTATATGGAAGAGGATAAAGATTTTACAAACTCAAGGCTATTAGACATTGTATAGATAGAATATGCATGAGAAAAGGCTTTAGCTAATTTTAGAAGACATTAGACCATGATAAAGAGGTGGTTTGACAAGAGATCAAGAATAAGGTGTTCAAATAAGGGGATTTAGTTATCCTTTGGGACAAAGCATTTGATCCTAAGGGCAAGCATAGAAATTTCACACCTCTATGGATTAGACCCTATTAGATTGTAGACATGCCTACAGATAAAATGTTTAGAGTCAAATAATTATAAGGATCAAAGTTCACACTACCCACCAATGGGTAGTAGGTCAAGCTCTACTTCTTTGTTTCTCCTTTTAGAGTCTTTATGGAGTAAATATGTAAGATCATTAGACTTAGTGTAGGTAAGATAGTTAGTTTCTTTTAGTCCTTTCTTTCTTATCCCTTGTTTGTAAAAAATTATTTACTTCTCTTTTACCTTTTGATTTTCTACTTTTTTTGCATGTTTTCTTTTATTACCTTGTTCTTTAATTCTAATAAGTCCTTTTGGACCACCCTTAGCTCAAAGCTTATTTGGTTTACTTGAAACTCCAAAGTATAGGAATGTGGGTATGAACCTTATACATATGCTCACCATGGGTCTGAAATGTGAGCCTAATGTTTTGATTTGAAGACACTAGTAAAGACTAATGGAAGGGGCCAACTATTACATGAGAGCTTAAACATTGTCTTGACCTAAATTTGGTTTTAAAAAGATTTACACTTGTATGATGAAATTTTAACTTGTTGAGGTATAGTCATGATTGGATTTAACAATCATCCTTACTTATGATAATGGTTATAGCCATAGGTGATTTTTTTAGGATCAAACACTTGACAAAATCCTTAAACCTAACTACCCTGGTTCCCAACCTTGATAAAGCATAAAATATCTAAAAATACAAAAATAAGAATTCAATGCAAAATAAAAATATTTCCAAGTATAGGTGATTTTGGTAATCTTCACTAGGTTTATGGATGCCTGACTGGTAGTGGAGCAAGGCCTTGAGAGGATCCAAATGCATCTCTATTAGGGTTATGGATG
Source organism: Torreya grandis (assembly GCA_037957365.1). Taxonomy (NCBI): domain Eukaryota; kingdom Viridiplantae; phylum Streptophyta; class Pinopsida; order Cupressales; family Taxaceae; genus Torreya; species Torreya grandis. The sequence goes on along the minus strand of JARHVA010007496.1, from coordinate 406,770 downwards.
CCTGGTTGGTATTAGAGTAAAGCCCAAGCCTTTATTGAACTAGAAACTACTAAACCCTTAACCATTGGTATGTTTAGGGATATGTACGGCTGAATTTTGGCTTACATACCTCTTTTATATACTTGTTACATTTCTCTATGTTATTAGATAGGTTAGCCTATGAAATAACCTTAGCTAAATAGACTATATATAAGAGGTATTGGTTAGTCTTTATTGATTATGTTAAGTATTATACTATTAGTTAATTGTTGTGGAGGTTTCCCCCTTGAAGTGGCTTTACTATATTATCCATTATTCTACTCTGCTATCAATTATTATTGTTTGATATCTCATATTTACTTTATTTATGTGATATAAAATTATTATATGTAAACATCTAAGTAATTTCATTACAAGTGGCACCAGATTTTTGATTTTGGTAAGTTTCATATGGTTTTCTGTTGGATATAACAAGGCATGACTTCTGGGAGTGGTGGGAGAAAAAAAACATAACTTGCAATCTAGGAAGAATCAATTTTTTCTATCAGTGCTGTATTGCTTGAAACACTTTTTTGAAAAAAAAATATTAAAAAAAAAGTCTAGGAAAAAATTTCCCTTTGCACAATTATAGTCATTGGATTCATCTCAGTGAGATGATCACAATGGTATACTCTATTGGTACACCTTTTTTATGCCAAAATTTTTACCTTAGTGTATAAAGGTAGTTTTTGGATTCATCTTGACAAGGCAATCACAATGATACCATCTCTTGGTACACCTTTTTTGGGGTAAAAAACCTCCTAGGGTTTGTATATGGTAGGTCCTAGTACTTGAGGAAGAAAATAAGAGCAACAAACTCCTAAGACTCATGTTGTTGACAACATGGAATCTGGTAATTTAGATCTTGTGATTTTATAGCTTTAAGTAGACATAAAGAACCTAGTGATGAATGATGAATTTGTTGTAGTCCAAGCTAATGTGTTAATGATGTGTAGAGAGATTAATGGGGTTCATAATGAATTACATCATATCACTACACAATTGGTTTCCCTTATATATTAGTTTTAGCAAAACCATCCACTTTAGCATTCAAATCCTCCTATCAACACCAACTCCTTTTCTGGTATGAAACTGATGTTGCCAAAAGTGGACATGTGTAAGTTCAATGGTAAGGGTCCTCTAACTTAGATTACCTAAATTGAGAGTTTATTTGAGCTGCATCAAACCCCTAGTTCTTATAAGGTGATAGTGGCATCTCTATATCTAGAACCTGAGCAATTCATTTTGTATCACTAGTTATGTGCTCAAAATAAAAAAATGTTGCTCCTATTACATGGTCTATTTTCACTAAATAATTGTTGGCTCATTATTGAAATAATGTCTCTTAGAAATATTTTAGTGAATTAGCCAAACTACCATAGTCAGTAAATGTTAAAGATTATATTCATCAGTTTTAGAATCTCTCTTTATGACTAGAATATATCACTGAGGAAAATTTGACTAATCTATTTTTGGGTGGCCTTAAGAATAGCATCGAATTTGAGGTTTGAATTTTTAACCTGGCATCTATATCAAAAGATATCCCTAAGGCATGTATGGTAGAAGAAAAAGAGATGGTCAAAAGGAAAACATTCACTATTGGTCATGATCACACATTTATAGCACCATCATTTCCATTGCCTACTAGATTAACACAATGACAAATTAAGGATAAGTGAGCCAAAGAGTTGTGTTATGGTTGTGAAAACAAATGGAGCAAAGACCATCATTGTGCTAAAAAGAATTTATTTTACATTAAAAGTGTCAATGATGATGAAGATGATGAAGAAGTACATGGTGAGGATGTAGAAGGTCCTAAGGAAGAATCTAAATAATCTCAACCTATTATTTCTTATCATTCCCTTTTAGGTATTAGTACTCCCCAAACTCTTAACTGATGGGTTTCCTTAAGAAATATAAGGTCACTATGTTGATTGATTCTGGGAGCACACACAACTTCATCAATAGTAAGTTGGCTACTTGTTTAAACTATTTCATTTATCTAGCTCTAGAATTTCAAGTTATGATTACAGATGGTGGTATTATTAGTTGTTCAAGAAAATGTCATAGTATTAAATTGGCCATGGGAGACTACTTTTTAGATTCTCCTATATTTTTTATTCCCATACATGGAACTAATATTATTTTGGGAGTACAATGGCTCATCACTTTATGCACTATTGAGAGGAATTTCCAAGAATTATTCATGAATTTTCATTTTAAAGAAAGGACATTTGAGCTAATGAGATTAAGGGCTAAATCTCCACAACTTGTTAGCTCCCATCAAATGACAAAGATTTTTAATAAGTTTGCTAAAATAATTTTAGTTCACTTATTTTCTATGAAAGTACAACCAACTCACCCATCTCCACCTCTTTATCTACAAGTGATTGATTCCCATTCTATTATTTTTGGAAACATGCCAAAAGGACTTCTACCTAGCTACATGGATGATGCTATCAAACTTATTCCTAGTAGTATACCACCTAAAATCAGGCCATACATGTATCCCTATGCCCAAAAATTGAAATTAAAAAGATATTATAGGAGATTTTGGACGTAGGAATCATTCTCCATAGCCAAAGTGAATATTCTTCACCAATTGTCATGGTGAGAAAGAAAGATGACACCTAGAGGATGTGCCCTAACTATAGAGAACTAAATAAGTACACTATCAAAGATAAGTTTCCTATTCCTATCATTGATGATTTTCTAGATGAATTGATTGGTGATTTTTATTTTACCAAGTTAGATCTATGTTCTAGGTATCATCAAATCTAGATACGTGATAAAGACATACCCAGAACAACTTTTAAGACTCATGAGGACCATTATGATTTTTTTGTTATGTCTTTTGGTCTAACAAATACACCATATAATTTTTAGAGTTTGATGAATACAATTTTTAGGCCATTTTAAAGGAAATTTATTCTAGTTTTCTTTGATGATATCCTCATTTACAATAAAAATTGGGAAGACCATTTGTAACATGTGAAACTGGTACTATCCATTTTGAAAAACAACATCAATTATATGCCAAACCTTCCAAATGTACTTTTGGGGCTTGTGAGGTTAAATATTTGGGTCATCTAGTTTCTTATGGAGTGAAAGTGGATCCTAAAAAAATATAACCAATGATGAACTAGCCAATTCCTAAGACACTCAAGCAACCATGGGGATTTTTGGGGCTAACTGGTTACTATCATAGGTTTGTCAAAAGTTATGTTACTATTATATCCCCACTCACCTCTTTGTTGAATAAATACTCCTTTCAATGGAATTATGTAGCTATTCAAGCATTTGAACAATTATAATTGGCTATGTGTACTACTCTAGTATTGGCCACTCCCAATTTTTATAAGACTTTTGTGGTTAAATATGATGCATCTAGGTAAGGTATGGGTTTTGTAATAATGCAAGAAGGTAGACCACTTAAATTTGAAATTCATCAACTTAAAGGTAAAAATCAGCACAATCCCATATATGAGAAGGAAATGATGGCCATTTGGATGTAGTCAAACAATGGAGACCTTATTTGATGAGTCATCACTTTTAGTTGAAGACTGATCATGATAGTCTCAAATATTTTTTAGAACAATGGTTGTCATCTGAAGAACAAAAAAAATGGGTAACTATTATGTTAGGATATGATTTTGAAATAGTCTAAAAAAATTCAAGGATAATGTGGTGGTAGATACACTATCCAAAAAGGATGAATCAATTGAGGTATTATTATGTGCCATAACTATTTTGTAGGTAGATTGGCTAGATGAAGCATGATTAGAATGGGAACATGATAGTGATACCTATGATTTGATTCAAAATATTTGGTAAGGTTTATGTGGATTTGAAAAATTCACATGGAAGGGTAATACATTATTGTATAAATTTAGATTGTACCTATGCAAGGATTCTTTTTTTGAACACAGAATCCTTTATGAACTTCATGTAATGTCAAATGGGGGTTATTCAATATTTTTTAAAACCTATCACAGAATCAAGCAAGATTTTTTTGGGGAAGGACTCAAGGGGGATGTCTAGAAATATGTGGCTAAATGTATAATCTATCAACAAAACAAAGGAAAAACCATCAAAACCCTAGGTCTTTTATAACCTTTATCCATCCCTAACCAACATTGGGAAGAAGTATCTATGGATTTCATTACAAGGTTACCAAGATATGATGGTCAAAATGTTATCATGGATCATCTCAGTAAGTATGCTCATTTTTTTTCTTTATCACAACCATTTATTTCTAGTATAATAGATTCTTCTTTTCTCAATATAGTTTAAAAATTGCATGGGAACCCTAAGATCATTGTCAGTGATAGAGATCCCATTTTCACTAGTAATTTATTGACTAATTTATTTACATGTTTGGGCACCCAATTGGCTCATATTTCATCCTATCATCCTCAATCTGATGGACAAACTAAGGTAGTTAACAAATGTCTGGAAGGATATCTCCATTGTTTTGTTTTTGATAAATAGGATAAATGGGTTCATTGGTTACCACTTGCTGAATGGTGGTATAATAATTCTATTCATAGTTCTTCCAAAATGTCTCCCTTCATGGCACTATATGGATACCACCCTCCATATATCACTTTAACCTTGAAGGTCCATCCTAAGTTTCATGTAGGTAAAGAATATATTCGCCATCAATAAGAGGTCCTTGCAAGTTTACATGAAAATTTAGCTGTGGCCCAGAATCACATGAAGAAATAGGCAAATCAACAAAAAAATGAGAGTCATTTTGACATTAGTGATTAGGTATTTATTCATTTGTAACCATATAAGCATATGTCATGAAAAAAAATGGATAACAAGCTATCCCCTAAGTACTATGAGCCTTATCAGATCTTGGAAAAAAAATTTAGTGTGGCCTACAAGTTAGAGTTTCCTTCATCCATTCACATATATCTAGTATTTCATGTATCATTCTTAAAGAAATTCATTAGACACAAAGTTTTCATTCAAATATAATTACTATAATTAAATGAGGAAGGCAGAGTTGTTCTTGATCCTAAGGTGATCCTTCACATGTGCACTAAGCAGCTGTGTTCCAGAGTGATTACAAAGTACCTGATCAAATGGAAGAATTTTCCATGTGAAGATGCCACTTGGGAGGATGAATCATTTGTATAGTAATATCTATAGTTTCCAAAACATTGATGACAATGTTGTTTTGAAGGGGAGGGGCTTGTTATGACTTTAACCATTAGTGTGTCTAGGGATATGTGGGGCCAAATTATGGCTTACATACCTATTTTATATACTTGTTACATTTCTCTATGATTTTAGATAGGTTAGCCTATGGAATAACCTTGGATAAGTACACTATATATATGAGGTAGTGGTTAATGTTTATTTACTATGTTAAGTATTCTTCTATTAGTGCATTATTGTGAAGGTTACCCCCTCAAAGTGTCTTTGCTATATTATCTAATATTCTGCTCTACTATCAATTATTACTATGTGGTATTCATATTTGCATATTATATGTGATATAAAATCATTATGTGTGAACATATAAGTAATTTTATTATAGAAAAATGGTTCTTCATGAACATCTAAACATGCTCCAAGTTAGTGTTAGCGATTAAAGACATAAAACTTGGAAGTTGTCCCTAGAATCCCATAGAAAATATTAAGTGGAATCAAAGCACACACATGGTATGGATATGTTTTAAACTTTTATCCCAATCTTATATGTACAAGGCTTATTTCAACCATGAATAGATCTTGATAATGGCTTTAATCAAGTGGAATGGATGACCTAGTTGTTTATCTGAACTAGAGTCTCTAACTTCTAACATATTTCTATGTTTCCCCTAAAAGTCTCCATTTTTTTGAGGTCAACATACCAACATTTTTTGAAAATTAGGACCCTTGAGATAATTTGAACCTTAAACACTGAAAACTCAATATGATTAGATCATTATCATAATTTGAAGATAATCCACTTTGATATGAATGTCTTATTTACTTGTAATTATACTTTGAGCTTGCCTAATGTTGCTAATAATTTGTCCTCATTTATTAAATTTTTAGGTTTCATAGAGATCTTACTTATGGATCATGCTTAGAGTTTATATATTGACTCTATCCAGACTTTCACTAGCCTTTTGTTTGTGAAAACTCAAACATGGATTCATATTTTAAAAGATCTTCAAAATCCCTATCATAAACCCTTGGTTCAAATTTATATTTGGTGGGAATTCATTTAGTGGGAATACTTTTAATTTTGACTTAAAACTGATTTTATGCTAAATCTTAGTCATGTTTCATAACATTACCAAACCCTAGCCTAAAATCATGCTTGGTCCCTTTTCATTTTTTCTCCCTTTTTATTTCCTTTATTTCTAACCAAGTCTAACTTTTGTATTGGTAGGGTCCTTTTAATTTTTATATCATGGTTCCCTTTATTACCTATTTAGCTTAAATTCTTAATTCTAAGGCCTTGTTCAATTTTATCAACATGAGTGAGACCTTAGTCTCAATTCTTTAGCCTAAGTTCTTATTTTATCTCGAGTCCTGACTTAGATGCTTTTGCCTTTTGTAGATCTAATGACTCTCACTTCATCTCCCATTTAATCAGATGGAGCAAATGAAACCCAAATATCCTAAAGCCTTCACCCTTCAAACCAATCCCATGTCATCAAAAATATCATGATCAATGGTCCATGATTAAGTGGCATCAAAGATCAAATGATGTGAGACTACCTGAGGACAATTGGGTCCCTTTAATTAAATATGAGCTTAAGCCATCATTTTTCCCTAGGGCCCCTTTTTATTTTTTAATACAATTAGACCTTAGGATAAAAATGAGGTCATAGTTTTAATTATTTAAGGGAGACAATCCTATGCAAGTGTCTAGATTATAATCAATGGTTCACAGCCACTTTCCCAAGATGGATCCAATAGAGCAAGGATGATGTTGAAATGTCAAAGGCCAAAGGAATTACCATGGAGGGGATAAGTGTCACCATCTTAAGAACTAAAACAAAGATCACCAACTTATGGGTCATCCCTAGGGTCAACAAGGTTAAATCTTAGGATCCCTATAAAGTTACCACATGGTTATCTCACATTCAAAACTTAATGTTAATAGAACCCCAAACTAGTGGAATATACTCACACAAATCTTGATTGGATGGCTCTCACCTAATCATGGCTCTTGATTAGATGGATCAAATTGAATCTAAGATCTATGGAATACAAGAACTTCATGATCTTAAATTGTACATTCTCATGAACATCATTTGACATTCGTGAGGCCATCATTAGCATCCATGAGGCCATCAAATTCAAGATCTTCAAATATTTTACTTAGACAAAGGGGAATGTTTTATATAATTTAAGGCATCATTTGATATTATGCTTCAAAACTTAGCATAAAATATTTTTACCTAAGTTTATGACATGTTTATTGACATGAAATAAACTTGGATTAAAATATTTTAGCCTAAGTTCCTTTCTATGATAATGCATTGATTAAAGTTCATGCATCTTTAAGGATCAATTGCATATGTTTTGTCAAGCCTAAATGATCCAATAGTGTAAAATCACCAAAAAATATTGAGCAGAGCTCTGAGAACCTATGGTCTTAATACATGGTAGACATGCATTCAATAAATGACTGGTGTAGGATATATAATTCAAATGACCCATAGAGATGCCAAGTGGCATAACCATTTGGCTCAATGCAAAAATGGTCAATGACATGTAAAGTATTGGATCACAATCAATGGCCTACATTGATCTATGTGGAATGATCTGATCATACAAAGCAAAAGGAAAATTTTAAATAACAACTAGTGATTTGAAGGCATTTATGAAAAATTCTATGAAACTTGCTAGATAAACTCCAAATAAGTGCCATGTAAGCATAAAGTGACAAAGATAAGGATATTTTATGCTTTAAAATACAAACATATAAATACAAAGGTCAAAAATAAATATGAATCATGAATGAGCCTAAGTTTGAGTAGGCCATCACCATTAAAGCTTTAGGAGAGATGCAAACTTGAATAAAAGATCCTAAGTAAAACTCAGATTGATCATAGTCAAGCTAAAAAGAGTCAACTATAATTTAAGCATGAAATAATTAACTAAGAGACCATTTACAACCTAGTGGTGAGCAATTAGAAAGTTTGAAATCCATGACAACTCATAAGCAATAACATTGCAATGAGATAGAGTTATATTTATCTACAAACAATAAAGGGAGGGTTTTCAAAGACATAGGCTTGGACACTAAAATATTGAATATGAGTAATACAAACTAGTCTAAACTCTTTTAGACCATTGAAGAGATGCAATTCATCATGAAGGAGGAATAAAAGATTGCCACCATGACCAAAAGGCACTATGACCTAGTTGCAATCAAAATGGCCAATCTCCACCATGTTGTTACTAAATGTATTCACATCATTGCTCCCATTTTCAAAGATTGTAGAATTTAACAAGGTTGGTTTATTAATAAAAAGACATTTAAGATAATTACATACATTTCTCCCTTAGATTTTGATAGTTACTAAAAAATTTAAAAACCCTAAGTAGACTTTCCCACCATCAAGGAATCGCCTAGAAAGAATTACTTAGACACCATCCTTAGGCTATGGTTGATCCAAGGGAACCATGTGGTCTGAGACCCCACTAGAAATATCCTAGTTGCCTAATTTAGAGAGGGGGTTAGGGTAATTATAAATATATTGAATAGAATATTTGGAGCCCCTCAACCACTTATGTCAATAATATTTGGGTGTCTTACATCTACTTCATGGTATAAAAAGAGCCCACTCCCCTAATTGGAGAGATGATCAATATCTATCTAGGAGAAAAATTCATGGCCATCAAGAAGAAGACTAGTACCTAATTTTTCATGAAATCCTATCTATTGGATGCCTTGCTAGCCTCCACCAAGATCCCTTATATCAAAAACTAGTCACCTAAGGAAATATTCATAGTTTCCCATCACTATTCAAAGCTACACATATTTAAATATAGGCAAAACATCCAATTCATCTATGACTCTGTGTATCCAACTTTGGCAGAAGTTGTCATAAGGATCCCCATGGCCAGGGTCAACCCTATTGTCAAGAAATATGTGGAGTTGATGGGAGACATTTGGTATACCTGGACTATATAGTGATATAGATTGAGGGGATTCTTAACCAACCTTATAAGTTTCCTGTCTATGTTCCCATTAAGTTGGTAGAGCAAGAAATTGTTTACCAACTTATTCATAGTGTGGAAAGAGTGTGAAAGGATAAGAGGAAAGGCATCCTCAATCCCTTTCCTTTGATTATTGGTAAAACTATGCTAAAAAATTGGGATCAGGTAAATACTATAGCTAGACACAAGGAATGTTTCAACTTGTAGCTTGATGTGTTGAATTAGTGAGACCCTAATGGCATGGTCTCCACACATTTAAAAACTAAGAAATTTCCCAAGCTAGTATATGAGCACCAAATTAGTGTCCATGACACTGTATACATCAAATCAAGTAATTTTAAAGAAATATTATATAGGCTTAAGGTAGATAACATTAAACTTGAGCATAGATTGGCCAGTGATTAAAAACCTCCTTGAGATATATGGAAAATGGGGACCCTAGAGTACCATTTACTACCTGTCCCTTTAAGGCCCCTCAAGAGCAACCATAAATGGAAGGGTGATAGCCCCAAGCATATATTACACAAGGTCATAACAAGGAAAATTTAGAAGAGAGACTTGGTGAGGTCCCCTCATCCTCAACCCTATCTCAAAGACCAATATCCCCCATTGAATTTCTAAACATGGTTTCCATAGAGCCTGAATAAATAGTGGAATATGCCCTCAAGGTCCTTGCTAAGGTATATGGGTATGATGATGATGAGATGTTGAAGGACAATCCCAAGAAAAGGAGACTGAGAAAGAAAAAGGGAAAGAGCTTGTCTTGGATCTAGTCCCAGTAGCACCATTGAGGAAGAGAAAGGTATAATTAGCAATGGTCCTAGTTGGGAAAAGGAATCCCATGTTGACTTTCACTCATATTATGTGTGAAATCAACTTATTTAGTGAATAATACCACATTCATGAAATAATCATCCCTAATTAGTTCATCCATAGGAAAATTCAAAATATTCCCTCCTTATCCCACTAATGGGCCATGACCTAAACTATCAATATTGATGTACATGATGATATCAATCCCTGGATAAGGGATTTGATGGAATAATAAAAGGGAAGAATAGTGGAAACTAAAAGGTTAGATATAAAGTAAACAGAGACTCTAGGAGCTTCAAGTAGAACCTAGATGGAGGCCACTAAACCTCTAAAGTACACATAACCAACTACCACTATATAATTGAATCATGAGAAAACTATATTGGAGAGAGTGACAACAATAAAAGCCATGGTGGGGACTAAAGATTTCACATTTTAGAAGGTTGATTCATATATAGGCTTAACTCCAATTGGGGGATAACAACCTAGTGAACTTCCCATCTATGAGGAAGATGTAGAAAGCCTAATTGAGGCTCATCAAACTTAGGCTAGAGTAGGCATAAGGGTTATGAAGTAAAGGATATATAACTTATAAAAGAAAAAGGGAAATATAGAAACATAGGTAGTGTTATTAGTCTTAGAGGTAATGGTCAAGATGCTAGATAAATCCTTCTATGACATGTTTGATGCCTTGAAAATAATGAAGCTAAGGTAGAGTGCATTGACATAGTATAATATAGTGGTTAACGGTCTAATAGCCCAATGAAAAGCTTTAGAGGATAAAAATATAGGGTTAATCAACATATGGGTTAAAAATTAGATCCTTGGGTTCAAGAGCATTAGTTTGAGACATTTGAACATAATTCTAGAAATTATTATTAACAAATTCCAAGGTTTTAAATGCTTGGTCCAAGGATATAGATATAATCCTAAAAAATTATGAGGAGCAAATTGAAAGGATTAAATATCTCTTTGGGACCATGCTCTTTGACCCTATATAGCCCACTGTCTTAGGCATCATGAAAGATGATGAGTTCAAGCATAGGGCTACTTTGTTGACACAAGAGATAAGAGGTAAAAGTCAAGGCAAATCTATGGAAAATAATAGAAACATCCTAAACATGATATTTAATGTAGGATAAAGTATAATTGAGGCCAAAAACATTAAGGAAATCATGGCTAGAAATGATAGGGAATTGAATAGCTAGTTGACAAAGTGGAAGAGTGTCTCCTAAAACTGGATATGGACTTAGAGATAGTGAATGAACAACACTAAAAGGCTATTAATATCCTTTAGACCAATATATGTCCTCACATGTTGTGTATCCTCTTTTTCTCGAATCATAATCACCTTTTAAACCCAATACCTCCTTGAAGTGGCTAGAAACCCTTGAGGCATACTTGAAGTATTAAACCTTCTTAATTGTGGCATCTTCTTGGTCATTGTAGGTGAATTTGTCAATGTATAGGATATAAAATATGACCTTATGCTTTTGGAGTCCTTATACAAAATAAAAGATATCATTTTTTTTAATATTCTAAGATAATCACTTTACAGCAACATAATGTTTTAGGTTCTCAACCTCCTTGATAGGTATGTTTGATGACCAAACACTCATCATTATAAGTTACAGGCTTATAAGTAAGCTCTATGGATGTATATGTGTTCATTAATAATATTTTTATTTCTCTCATGCTACTTGATTAAGGTAAGCCTTCTTCATTTGTACCCCATATCACATTTTTCTTCATCTTGATTGTGTATATATGGCCTATGTATGGAATTGACAAGGATTATCCTTAAGGAAGGCTCAAAATCATTGTTTGACATAGTCCTTATTATACTTATACTTGATGTGATCATTTTAGAAAAGACTTTTGAGAAGATACTTTCTTAATTTAATTTAGCTAGGTATCTCATGGCAAGGCTATGACTATACTATAGGGTACCTTTTATATGGTCTAAGACTAATTATAGACCTTAAAAAGGTCATCATTTATGAACTAGGTCATTTAATTCTCATTAATTATGTCATCTATAACTTGAGGTGATGTTTTGAGCATGAACTTTGAAGAAGGAACTATCTTCATCTACTTTGGGTTATGAAATCTATGGAAAGGATCATGACTGTAGGTATCATGTTGTAGGGATAGAGTGTGATTTAGCTTGTATGTGACCTTGAAGGATCTCAAAAAACCCTCTATAACTATTAAAAATGTTGTCACTCACTTGACATTAGACCTTGATTTTCTCATCCTCCTTCATGTTATTTATTTGACATAGGATTGGACTTGATCTCATCCACAACTATCATGGTTTTAAATCATCATGTCTTGGCTGAATATGATGTTATCTTTGAGTGTATGGCCTCTTTTGATCTCCATAATTCCCCGTTACCTATCCTAGCCTTCTCATGATATGGGTGATGGGATGGAGGTGAATGGTGGGGTGTTGATAAATGGGGAACATAAACCATAAATGGAAGGTGACAAAAAAGCTTAAAAATAATGGGAAATGGTTGTTTATGATAGTGAGGTTGAAGGTGAGAAAGAGCACTATGGGCATGATAAAGGCAACCTAAAGGGTCATATGGAAGAATAAACCTATCCGTATCACATCCTATTAATTTAGAGTCTATTGGAGGAACACAAGATGATAAATTAGAAACCTGGTACTTTGTTAAAACCATAAAACATGCTAAATTTCCTTAAAGAATGCTAAATTGGGATTTCTTGGTGATGATTAAGATCATATGTATATTTTTTTAATATGAAACAATCATGAAACTTTGATAAAAATTATTGGAGAACATGATAAACATTATGGAGACCTTCAAAGTAAAATTTTTGGAAAAATTGATGCTTGCATCTCTTTCTTTGACAATACAGTTCTGTTTTGAAGCTCATAGACTATATAATCAAACTCTTCTTGTCAAAGATCCTCTATTTGACCATCACACATGTGAAAAGGACCTAGATAATGGCATGGGAAGGTATATTATATTCCTAAAAATCTCCAAAATGTATAATTTTCTTGAAATGATGCCCTAGTGAGGAGAAACTAAAGAAAATTGGTTGCCTTCATAAATGCAAAACTATAAAAATTAACCTAATTTCAAATTGATGGTTGTTGAGGGTGGATAAGTGAATTACAAAAACACTTAATCCATGAGGAATCTATCTAAGTCTAGTTTAATTGAACCAAAATTTATATTTGAACCTACACTTTGTAAATCATACCATCAGTAAACCTACAAGCAGGTCACTATGTGCAAAGTTACCAATTGCCTAGAGATGAATGGTTTTCAACCTGTATGTACTCTAAGAGACCTAAAATTATTCATGAAGATTTTTCATGTGATACTTCTCCTAGTTAAGATATCTATCATATGAAATTCCATATAACTCATAATTTGCCTTTCAATAATAAAGAAAATACTCCTTTCTTCACTTTTAAAGGAACTTTAGCTTATGAACTACCACTTATTTGCATAAAAAGGGAATCCATATGACAATTAGCATAATAAGAAAAAATTAATACTTTTCCATGATTTAGAAGGTTAAAATTGGCATGTGTGAGCTATAAATAGCCTTTTTGAGCTAAAAATATATGAAATCACCTTTTCCAGACATGAAACTTTAGATTTAGGTTAATATAATTCAAATGAATATGGTCAAAGGTAATTTGACCCAATTTATGACATTTTAATGCTAATTTTATCATTTAAAGATGTAAATTCTCCCATTTTAGGAAAAAAAACTCAGTTTTAGATTGGTTTGAATGGGCTTAATAGTACTAGGAAAAGTTCTGAACTGTAGTGGTTGGAATTTGGTTTTGATAGGCAAAATTACCAACAAGGCCTAGGAAAGAAACAAAATGTGTATAAAGAACACTGTTGTTTATCTCAATTGAGAATTAGATAAATAGGGTGATTTGAGAGTAAATTAAATATGTTGAAATGACTATGGATTCTGATCAAAACTAAGTTTCAAAATCCCTATACACAATCAAAGAGAAAAAATATATGTCTACTTTCTCTTTAAGAGTGTTTTTGCTTGATTTGAGAAGGGAAAGTCCTTTGAGAGGTATAAAGGGATAAAGTAAATTTGTTGAATGGTTTTATAGTGTTATCAAAAAATAATTTTAAACCTCACACATAATAATAAATGTGAAAAAAGTAAAAATATAGTCTAGACCTAATGAGCATAAGACACACACATGCATGTTGCATTGCCAAGACAAAACTACTTGTTTGGAATGGAGAATGGATGTAAGGAGAATGGTTTTAAATATGTTAATATCTCCAAAATTATGAAATTAACCTAAATTACTATAGAATATAGTGATAAATAATATAATGATAAAAGCCTTATTTAGGCACGTAGGCTTAATTCTCACATAAAGGCAGACCTACGAGCAGTCATGAAAAAAGTGACTAGTTGAAAGGTAAAGTGAAGGATTGGGGGCATGTAAAAACATAATGTGTTATAAAATACCTTTCAATATCACTCATAAATAGGGGATAATAAATAAAAGTTAGTTTAACCTCTTAAAACCTTTTTCAATCTCCCATCATGCAAAACTACATTTTAAAGTAGGTTTTCTCCTGCTTGATGTGGAATTTGCCCTATTCATTTATCTAATTTATTTTTTATGAGGTATCAATGTCTCCAAAATATTTTTGAGTCATCATTTTATGGTTTAGTTCCATCATCTATATGAATGAATACTAAGATCTCAAACCCCTCTCAAATGGCTTATTTGCAGCTCAAGGAGTACCTTCTGACACTCAAAGCTTTCATGAAAATTTGCATGGGACATATTGAAAATTAGATGAGATGGAGGGGTCTCATAAAAACAATTTCATGGCATTATGAGAGATAAATATGATCTATTCTTTATGAACAATCCTTAAGAACAAAACATGCTTAAAACTTTCCTAAAACGTTGATAATGACCAGTCAAGATAAATGGACCTATAAATCACATTTAATGACATATTCTGATCCTAAAACTTCTCTAATGACATTGAGGACTCTAATTATTTTCTCCACATGTACTTTTTCCATATTTTTTTATTTGTATGTATTATAATAAATGCACTATTTTTCATGTTTTTTGGTGTTTTACAGGAGTTTTGAGTAAAGGATAAATTTTAAATAATTTAAAGAGGTAATTTGGTATGTATTACACCTATTAAAGCCAAAAAATATTCATAGGATATTTTTTAAATGGTCAAACAAAGCTTGTTTCCCAAGGTAGTCTCAAATAGGCTAAAAATGAGACTAGGTGGCAAGGTCATTTCATGTTTATCACACTTCCATAGGGTCTCAGGACCTAAAAATTAACATAGAGGTTTTTTATATCATATATAAAGTCAATAAAATTATTTTGTGTGATTTAACATGTGTGGGATAAGTATGGAACATGAAAATAGGGTTTTAGAAAAGAAGCCTAATTGAAGAGAGAGAAAGGCATAAAAATGGACTTCCACTTAGAATCTAAACATGAAACTTGACATGAAGTTTTAAGGCCATAATATGTCCTATAATATACTATTTTTTTTATCATTATCCTCTATAAATTATCCCACATAAGGAGGTTTACATGTTTTTAGAGATACAAGGAAAATAGGCCTAATGAAAGCTTGAAGAGCAAAATGGAGTCTTTAAATTTATTCTAGGAAACAAAATGGATTATTTCAAGTATGATAAGATATTATAAGGACATTCATGGATAAATAGTGTCTCTGAGAAGATGAAATTGAGTTTTGGACCACTCAGACCAAGCTAGGCATGATAAATGAGGAGTTTCAAGACACCTATGCAAATAAATGATGTAATGTCAAATCAAAGGAGTTTATTAAGGCATGGTAGGTATCCAATTATTTTTTATAAAGTATATAATGGAAAATTTATTATTTATAAGTCCATTTATAATTCTTCTTATGAAAAGAAGGGCAATTTTCAAGAAGTTAGTTAAGGTGTCAAGCCAGGTTTTAACTCCTATGCCACTTGGAGAATTAGAGCATCTTCAAGAGTGAGACACAATGATTTTGAAGTCTATTTATTATTATTATATAACTCATTTATTTTTTTAAATCATGAAGACAATTTTCAATCCCCTCCTACTATGGCCCTTTCTCTCTCTTTTCATAATTCTCTATATAAGTAACCACTTTTGTCTTTGTAATATATCCACATCTGGTATGATGAAACCATGCTAATTTGAGAACTAATTTTTCCTTTAAATAAAATATTTAAATATGTTTTTGAGTTCTCAAATTCTTATTTAAGTGTGTGAAGTAGTTCATAGTTGAATGGCAAGTGATAGTCATCTCTCCTTGTGTTCATCTTACTCTTTCATGTTTTTTGCAATAGTCTTCCATCTAATATGTCACATGAAGTGTAATTAGTGTTTTTGTATCTATTTAAGTGTAAATAAGAGTAATAGTGTCTATAATATAATTTTTTATTCATTCACCTTGAATAATGCATTGCATCTTACCTCTATATTGATGTTAGAGAAAACTTGGCTGTTGAGATCAATTTTGTGAATCACCTTTCATAGGGTAGGTTCATGTTATTAGTTTGGAGTTGAAATTGGTACATCATCTCATTATATTAGGTTTATTTCATGTTTATCTCTCTCTTTTCATCCCAATAATATAGTATCATAGGTGATGAGCCTAAACAAATATATCAAGGGAGTTATCCCTTCAATCTAGAGATTCATCTCTCCCATACGTCACCCATAACTTGAGAGATGTTTCCATGATTCAAAAAATTTAAGGAGGATATAATAGACCTAATTTAAGGTGTAAATTTGACGTATAACAAATTTGGAATACCTGGTTGGACTCATAGTCCAATAATTTGTCAAAGGTAGATGTGAATGTTAGCAAATTTAAAGTTTTAAGGCTTCCTTCATGTAACATTTGGTGTCTCCAAAACTAATTGGCTCCTGGTTGTAGAATACTACCTCATTTTCATGCCTATGTTAAAACATAATATCATTTACTAAAGGCATTCCATTTGAGTTTTAAGACCTTCCTTACTATTCTCTTAGAAAAAAGAGGTTTGTTAACAACCATCCATTTTCCAAAACATCTTTAGCTACTCACTTAACCATTAGGAATCTCTTTATTCCAGATTATCCAACTTCTCCTAAGCTTGATAACATGGCTAAAAATCTATCTTTTTTTGCATTTAATGGTCATATTCATTTATCCCTTGATTAATAAATGGCATCCCTATGTCATACCTCAAAAGTGTGATTTCATACATAGGATAAGATACTACTAATCCTATTTAGAACATAAGAAATATTGCCAATTTTTGTAATATTCATAACATTACTAAAGAGGATGTTTCCATCAGGTTGTTGGATATGTCTTTGAAGGGAAAATCACTCAATTGGTATGGTACTTTGGATCCTAACTCTCTCACTACATGGGATAATTTGGGTGATGGTTTAAAGATGTTTGAAGATAAATATGATCATTTGTATTTGATCAATAAGTTGACCACAATAAAAATATCGCCTCACGAGGCCACTAAATACTTCAACATAATGTTACAAAAGACTTGGGATAGGATTCCACTCCTAGTAAGGCCTAATACCAAACATGATTTCATTTATTATCTCAAGGATTTCAATGGTATTATCTCTATGATAATTAACTCCATGGGAGAGGATAACTTGCCTAATTATTATGATATTTCCATAAGGGATGACAAATTCCTTATCCAAGATAGGAAGATATCCCCTAGACCTCCCATGCCTTTGTTTCCTGATGTGCAATATCTTATGCTTACCATTGATCTTATTCCCATACCCAAACACAATCAATTTTTTCCTAATCAACCAAGAAAGGAAAATGTATGAAGATATTATTAACGCTCTTAGATAATAGGTTTAAGATCTTAATATAATACAATAACAACAAATCATGTCTCTTCAAGGACCTTTCTATCCCTACCATTCTTACTAATCTACTAGATAAACTCTTCAAGGTCAATATCAAGGACAAGGGTAGCTAACTCAAGTGAGGAAATACAATGCGAAAAATAATAATGTCACTTATACTAATAAATAACTTGTATCCATTCAAAATAATATTATACAAGACAATGGAGAGCATACTTCATGGGAGTAGCCCCATGACTCTTCCACTTACACAAATGATGCCTTCAATCAAGCCTATATTTCTCAATGGGGAATAATTCCTTATATGAATCAAGAGGAGATGCTTAATGGAGAATATAAAATTGGATGAAGTGCTAAATAATTTGTTGTTTTGATGAATTACTATTAAGAGGAATCATGTGCAGTCAACTATCAAGTAAATCTCAAAATTAGTCCAAGATCCATAGCCACCTTCACAAGGTCAAAAAAAGAGAAAATGAAGAAGTTTAAGGAGAAATTAGTTGTCCAAATGTGATCTCTCAATTACCTTAAGGATCACGTATGCCACAAATAATTACTATGTCTCAAGTAAATAATAAAACTCAAAATATTAGAGCTCTTTCTATGTCCTCTCTTATACACCAAGTTTCATAAGCTAGTGGTAGTGTTTTGGATTCTAAATTGAAAGATAAGGTTGGTAGTTCCCCAATAAATATTGTGGAAATTATGAATAAGGTTAATGTAATCATCAAAATTTTGGAGACACTATATATACCTGGTCAAAGACACCTGCTCTAAAATAATCTCTCCAACCTTAATGCATCGTTTAGGCAACTTAGTGAAAGAGAGGTAGTTTTGAACAATGAATTAAAGACTAAATATTGATAACCAATAAAATTTGAAAAGAAATACAAACCCCCCACACTGTATCTCTCCATCATCATTAGAGTTACATTGGTACACAATTTACTAATTGATAGTGGAGTAAGTACATCAATCATGCCTAAACAAATGGTAGATAAGTTGAGGTTGAAGTATGAACCACACTCCAAGGGGGTGTTGTCGTTGGATGGATTATCTACCAAGATAGTTTTCATTATCAAAGGTTTTAAACTAATTCTCCATGATTATCCTAAATTTACCATCTCCCAATATATGGTAGCTATATATGTGCCACCTCACTTTTCCCTTTACTTGTCAAGGGATTGCACTTCGAAGATTGGAGGTTATTTAATTTTAAATTGGTCTGACATGGCATTTAGAACTAGGTATGGTGCTAAAGTTTCTATCAAGGCTAAACCCTTAGATAAGTTTCATGTGGAGACATTTGTGCCTAACACTTCAAACATGAACTTCAATATTAATAATGAAGGAGGTTATCCTAGTGATTAAGAAACTCTAACACCTCTTGATGGGATAACTAACCTATACCTTGATGAGTGAGGAGATGATCAACATGGATTTGGTCCATATAAACATATTGAATAGATAGGTCTTTGTACATATATCATTCATGAAGAGGATGATGAGTATATTGAACTAATTCTTAGTGATCCCCTTCAACAAGTTTCATGGGGTAATTATTTCCTTCATATGGATGATGAGGATGAGTCTATAAGTGTGATAGATCTTAGTAATGAGGAAGATGATACAATTATACCTACCAAAGATGAATAAGTTCATGAGTGTGATGATATATGTTAGTATTTTTATGCCATCCTTCAAGAGTTTGAAGAAGTAGCCCTACTCTCCTTCCTAAGTAACCTGATCTTGATAGTAATGTCATTGGTGGACCTAATGAATAGGGAGAAGAGTTTCAAGGCACTAAAAAATATACTATAGTAATGGAAGATTATAATAAGACAAATTCATAAATTTGTGTGATTGAGGAACATCAGAGACCTCAATCTAATTCAAAGGCAATTATAGACATGTTTCAATAGTAAAAGATAAGTTTGAGGGATTTAGAGATCAAGTACATCATAGTATAGATGAAGCTGAAGTTGATAAAACTCTCATGACTCCTAAGACGTAGATTTATAAGCATCAAATGAGCATGAAGGAGTTCAAACTAGCTTCACTATCAAAAATACCTCAAGAAGAACTAAAATGACCCTTCAAAGGACTTTCAAGTGATTCACTTGTAGCTAACATAAGTCCCATGAATAATAAGTCCTTTGATTACATTCATAAACAAATTTTCTTTGAAAAACATCAATCATATGGTGACTTATTCTCATGGAGCATTTATGACTCAAGAAATACTCTTTTTGATCCTGGTTAAAGAAAGGGGAATTGTTTCATCACCTCAAATATGTTTTGAGGTATTTACATAATAGGTTAGGTGTGTTGTTTTGAGTCTTTTATTTATGGTTTTACCTAAATGCCTTTGGCATAGTGTGTTTCATTCTTGTTTTTTTTTTTGGTCTGAGTTTAAAGTCTTTATAAGGGATGTTAGTTTTAGATTGTAGCATAAGAGTGAATGCATTTCCCAATGAGAGGATAAGGTCATTGATCCATTATCATTATAGGTATGCTACCCTTATGAATCATAAAATTATTGACCAAATTTTGACGTCAAGTTAAAATTGGTCACCACCTCTAGGTTGAAACTTTATAGGTTTATCAAAAACATACATATGGTCTTGTCATGGTCTTAAATAGTCCCAAAAAGTTCCATATCTATCCTTGCCCAAGTTTTGTTCTTATGTACACTTGTCTATTCCTAGGGGTCAATTTCAAGGTCTTATGATATCAAACATGGTTAAAAATTTTCTTGTACCTATCATCCTCCTTTATCTTCATAAAGTGAAGGAGACCCACTTTTTTTTAGATTTTGGCCTTGTTTGTTGAGCCTCTCTTCTATATGATTGTGCAATTTCTAGAACAAATTGATTATTAGCCTTCATATTTAGAAGAATTTGGCATTTGTGCATGGTATTACATATTTTATGGAATAAATCTAATAATACCTTTTTGGTATTTTTTGAACTATGTAGATTTTCAATAATTAGTCTATTAAAATAAATTCATTAGGAGATTTCACTCATCAGTGTTTTTGTTGTAAACATTTTATTTGATAGGTTTGCCTTTTAGGGTTTTTTACTTTGGATATTATTTTTTGGGAATTTATTCAAAACTTATTTTTTATAAACTTTTTGTTTATTTGAGATTATTATTTAGTAATAATTTGGTCTTTGGAACTTTTATTTTGAATGGAATAGGTCTTTAAGATTTTTACATCAAATATTTTGTCTGTTATCAGACATTTTCTTTTACAAACCTTTGTTGCAGACCTTTTACTATGGATATTTTTTTGGGTGGAATTTTTATTTTGTGATTTTTTTATGGACATTTTGTCGAACATATAATAAAGATATTTAATATATATGTTGCAAACATTTTTTTTACAGACATTTTATCCACCAAAAATTAGGTCTTCATGATTTTTGCTGTGGGTCTTTTATAAAGACCAGTCTCAACACAAAACCTAAATACCCAACTACCAAGAATGATAAAAATACTTGATATACTTATCTAAATAAATCTAAAATATTTCCTAATAGTATGCTAAAGTTACCTAGCAACTAGAACTAATGAAATTTGAACTACGTAGATAATATAAAAAAGGTGAACATTGAACATTTATATCACATGAACTAGTATTCAATGTGAAAAGACTTTAATCATGACATGAAACCATTAAACCCTTAATTTATTTAAAAAAATTTGTACTCTAATTATACTTCTCTCCTATATAATAGAGAGCCCTATCTACTAACTGTGATAGCACTACATGAAAAACTAGTGATCAGTGAAGGCATGAATTGATCATTAAGCATGCAAAAAATGTAGAATGAGACTATAATAAATGAAAAAAATGTAAAGAGAAATTTAGTTTTCATCTAGGTAATTTAGAGGATAAGTTATACCATCACCCTACTCCATTAATAATTAGACAGAGTTCATGGATATAGTCTTTGATGTCACCATATTTGATAATAGGTACACAAATTATTCAGAAGTATGGGACATTTCTAAATCTATCAATGTATTCTCATTATATGTAGATAATATCTCTCTCTCTGAGTGATTATTTTTCAAGGATTTAATTTCCCTAAAAAGATAGGGATTGTATTTTACTACCACCAATCTTGAGGTGATACCATACATTGACCTTTTACGTGACTTATTATTCAAAGGCAAGGCCATGCAAGATACCTTCCTACACTATATTGGAAATCATATGGTTGTGGTTTACATCTCAAGAGCTGAATTCCAAAGCTATTTTTCCTTGCCTGCACTTGATGTATACTTTGACAAACATAGATTGGTATAGTGGATCCAAAAGAACACAATGGAGAAAGTTATATCTTAATGACTCTTCCCCAATGAGACCATCACATTTAAAGGAAAGCATCCAAAGGGGGATACTACAATTAACAATTTTATTTGTGAGTATATATTAGCATGGCTTTTGTAAATGAATTATATGATATTCCTAGCATTAAATTCTTCCATTTGGATTAGGTGCCATTACTGCACATGATGTTGACTAGTGACATCATGTTTACATTGGGAGAGATAGTTAGCTTTCATTTAAGGGAACATATCATCCATAAAGACAAGCAACCCACTCTTGTCAGCCATTTTTATAGCATTTCCTATTTATTATATGTTTTCATGGGGACTTGCTATAAGATTCTTGGTGAGCTATGAATCCCAGCCATCGATTGTATTAAAAATAGGATTTGTGACCACTTTCAATTTATACACATTTATGTGTATACAAAGAATATGGTCATGATTATTGAGGATGTTTATCCTTAAGTTTGTTAAGCCATTCATGGGTCGCCAATTCCCAAGATAGGAGATAACATTAGGAAAACACTTTATGAGAGGGGTGATTACTTCTTATACCTAGACTTCACTATCATCATGATATGGGGAAATAGGGTTCATCCCCTATGCCTTTTAAAATATGTTCATGAATAGGTAGCCAAGTAATAAATTGATTTTCAACTATGGTAGAGCTTACAAGAGAGTCTATCAAAAGTGAAGAAAGCCTCATTAGTTTACAACCACATAGTTATTGTCTGAATGGTGTATACCATGATAACTAATTTTGGAGAGTTTGGTGAAAATAAGAAAATTTATCACTTCCAAACATTTCCACATAGGGATTGGGACCCCCATGGAGTAATCCAAAACCATATACAGAAGTTCAACATCACTTATAGCCATGAGCATTATCCATATGAATTCTTGTTCCTTAATGCATAGAATGATGAATAAGTTTTGGAGAGGGAAATGATTACTAGGTTAAAGGAGGATCATTTGAGGATGATCCAATAAGATCCTACCATATCTATGAGGGAATTAGATAGTAGAAAATAATATTTCAAGGATTGACCCATTAAATTTTTTAGAAGGGTGGAATGATAGATCATTCAAAAGACCAACCAGGATCTTTATCACAAGGACTCCATATGAAGCTTAAGGATATAAATAAGGAACTTGGGCTAGTTGAATCCAATCCCAGGGGAGTATAAGAAGGAGAACCCATTAATTTGGACTCTAATGAAGAGGGGGAAATATAGGAAGAACAAGATACTAGCATAGTAAAAATGATCATAGCTATACTATAGGCATATGATACCACATCGATAGGGGTAACAATAGAAGAATAAAATTATCTAGGCTAGAAAGGCTCCTCCTCATAGTTAAAGACCCCTTTTGTATATACAAGGAAGCCTAAGACTCCTATAATAAATCCCATAGTTGAATTATCTCAAGGATTGCCTATAAGACCCCACCACTTAGAGGTGATATAAGGAGAGGCTCTCAACTTATAATATTAAAAATATGACTCTGATGAGGACACTAAGTTGAAGAAGGCTAAAAAATTGATCTTAGGAGATAATAAGGGTAAAGAACTAGTTATGGAGTTAGTTCATTCCTTAGGTGCTCAGTCTATGGAGACTACTCCTTTATTTGTTTATCTCTATTCATATGTTTGGATATGTTTTAATTCCCTATATTTTGATAACTCCTAAGGTGGAAGTTCCTAATTACACCTCTATTGATCTATTTATCACAACAATTTTCATACAGTTCCCCTTACTCAAACTAAAGGTTGAAAATGATGTTTCTTCTACTAGTGCTGATATCACCTCCATTAATCTACTATCCACCTCCAGTCCATTCACTTCCATCGTGACCA
This sequence comes from Torreya grandis, assembly GCA_037957365.1. NCBI lineage: Eukaryota > Viridiplantae > Streptophyta > Pinopsida > Cupressales > Taxaceae > Torreya > Torreya grandis. The sequence goes on along the minus strand of JARHVA010007496.1, from coordinate 382,627 downwards.
CCTCTATCATCCCTTATAGCACTACCACTATGAGATCATTAAAGAATAAGAAGGTATCTAGGAAGGTGGGGATAGCCATGGTTGATTCACAGTTCCCTATCTAGTCCACTTAGATCACCCTTTCTAT
>JARHVA010007496.1:240000-377500 GCA_037957365.1 Torreya grandis | reverse complement strand
TCTAGCATGAAGAGAGAGACTAATGAACCTATCTATGTTTTCAATGCCATATTTCAAAATATGTATAACTAATTAACCCCAAGGTATAAACCATAATAATCATTAGCATTAGATATGTATAAGAATGCTTTAGATCAAATTATAGTGGTTTATCTCAGAAGAGTAGCTACTATTACCATCTTGGCTTTGGCATATGAATAAGTCATCAACATTGATAGGTAGCTCAATCCTTAGGTGTTTGGTATGCTAAGCATAAAAAATGGCTTCATATCATTGAATCCTATCCTACATGTGAAGAAAAATGTTCCCACATTCAATCAAGCTCTACATGTTGCCTTTGCTGACATAGACAACATAGATTAACTACATCTTACTGAAAAAATATCCATCAAGAAATGGCTACCAATATAATCAGGAAATTGTTGAATCTTCTACTTCTATTCTTTAAGGCACTTATTCTAAAAAATTAGAGTTGGATTCTATTTAGAAGATGGTCCAAAAGCTAACTAATGATTTATTGAGTATGCAAATACTAAATAAAAATCAAAACACTACATTATAGAGGTATGATAGAACATCCAAAAATCTTGAAAAAAACATGGAGAACCCTAAAAAGATCCCATTAATCAACATGGTAGAAATAACTCTACCTAATTGGTGTAGAATTCACAATACTTCTCAACATGTTGAGATCAACTATGTGGAATTTTGTATAACATTCTAAATATTTAAAAGAGAAGTGGTGAGATAAGACCAAATACACAACCATTAGAATCCCACTAGGATCCTAAATCTTCAAGTGCTACCATGTTCTTTGAGACTCATGAGTTTCCATTTCCTAGTGAATATGATATTATACTAGAAGACAACATAGATGAGATTCATGCTTTCTAGTAGTTCCAAAAAGGTGTCTAAAATCTAAGGAACATGAAACCATTAACTAAATAAACTCCTCAAAATATCTAATTAATTCCTCCCAATCCTAAATTTAACAACAATCCACCTCCTCTAAGAGGGAATGATCATCCTCAGAGTAAGGAAAAACCAAGCAAAGGAGGGTATAACATTATTGAAGATATGAAGAAGATCAAGGAAAATATAACTCTTAATAAGTTAGCCTAGATCATTGAAAAAAATGAGATATTATGTAAGTCTATTACTAATAACACCCCTATCAAAAGAGATAAAGCATCTATAGATAAAGCAAAATTTGTATACACCAATGCCATATATAAGAGCAAACTAGAAGTTTCACAATTTTTGCTAACTATCAAAGTGTTTGGTAAGAACATTCATAACTGATTAGTTGATTCTAGAGCTTCTAAAACTATTATTCCTACTTCCATATGTCAAAATCTTGGCCTTAATCTAAGCCCTTCAAAGATAATAGTGTCATAACTAGATAAAATAGTGGTACCAATAGTTATAAAATTAACCAACATATGCATTCAAGTAGTATCTGAACCATGAGTCTAGATGACCATTGGTATATTAATAGTGTAAATTCCCAAAGTCTATGGACTATTTTTTAGTAGGGACTAGTCCAAAATTCTCAATGAATATCTTTCTATAGACTTATCTCACATATAGATACCATGGAAAAATATTGAAAATCATATCAAAATTGATAGGGAATTGAGAATAAAATATCCCATTATAGAGTATAATTTCAAGAATGAAGAGGTAAAGTATGAGTCTTATAACCTTGGTATTTAAACTTTTACTATGTATAATCACGTATAAAAATCATAACCTAAAGGTTCCAATCAGCAATGGAATTTACATTTTTATGGTGATAGATCTAAGAAAAGATGAGGTATATGTATTTAACTGATTGACCCAGATGGGAAGAAATTCTTGGAAGCATATAGATTGTAATTTTCTTGCACTAATAATAGGGTTGTGTATGAGACTTTAATTCTAGGATTACAATTTGCACTTAAGAACAATGTGAAGCAGATGCTAGTATTCAGTGACTCAAAGCTGATAGTCAACTAGGTCTGAAATAAGTACCAATATAAGCTATCTTATTTAATAAGGTACAAACATAGAGCATGTGACCTAATTGAGAGCTTTGAGGATTTCAACATAGTAGCAATTCCTAGAGAGGAAAATCAAGATATATATTTGTTGGTTTCTACTATTGATAATTTGGAGCCTTCAGTAAAAACATTCTCCTTTGAGTTGGTCCCTTACCTTTTAATTCCTAATAATATAGAAAATTTCTAAGTCTTTGATGATGACCAATAGATTATCTAGTTTATAACTAATTTGGGAGAATTTGAGTCCCAAATCATCAATGAAAAAGATGTTAATCACCTCTAATAAGAGGAATCAAATAAGGAAGGTATTCTCAAGGTCAAAGAGAATCACATTCTAGCTGGGTTGGTCTCCTTAGAAAGACCATTTGACATAGACCCTCAAGATCAATAGCTTAGGCAGCCCAAGGTCAATGAATTTGACTAAGGGAAAATTTAGGAGATGAACATATCATACAGTATGTTAATATTGGCCTCAACTATACCTTGGAAGAAATATAATGAGTGAAGGATTTAATCACTTGATACAAAGATGTCATTTCTTGGACTTATAAATATTTGAAAGTTTATGACCTTAAGGTAATTACTCATATAATTCCTTTGAAAGAATATCACACACCATTCAGATAGAGGCAAATAATAGTCAATCATATTCTAGAGTCTCTCATTAAAATGGAAGTGAAGAAGTTACTAAGTTCAAGAATAGTCTTTCTAATCAGACATTCCACCTAGGTGGCCAATCTGGTCATAGTCATAAAAAATAATGGTGAGGTTAGATTGTGTGTGGATTTTAGGAACCTAAATAAGTATTCTAAAAAGGACAACTATCCCCTACCTTCATTGGATGAGGTGATATAGATAATAAGTGGTTCTAAAATAATGTCCTTCTTGGATGGGTTTTTAAGATACAATTAAGTACTAGTACAATCTGAGGATAGGATGAAGATTGAATTTACTACAAAGTGGGGAACTTATATGTATAAGAGGATGCCATTTAGCTTCATAAATACAAGAGCTACATTTTATCATGTGATGGATCATGCATTTAAGGTGTTAAAATTAAAATGCATAATCATCTACATAGATGATCTTAGTATATTTTTAGAGAATAGGAATGACCATATAGGCCACCTCCAATCAATATTTGAGAGATGTAGAAGGTTTGGTTTCTCACTGAAACTGAAGAAGAGCATATTTTGAGTAATAAAAGGCAATATCTTAGGGCATATCATCACCAAGGATGTGATCATCATTGATATAGATAGAATTCAAAGAATTTTGAATATTACACTACTAAATAACAAGGAGATCAAATCATTCTTTGAGAAAATCAACTTCGTAAGGAAGTTTATCTCAAGATTTATAGATATTGTTAGACCTCTGAATGTAATGCTCAAGTAGGATACCAAAATAGAATGAACAACTGAAGCCAAAAAGTCTTTCCAAAACATTAAAGATGTAATATCTTAGGCCCCAATTTTATTTATTCTATATCTTATGAAATATTTTTACTTGTACTCATTCACATTAGAACATATGATTGATGATGTTATAACATTGAAGAAAGATGAGACTGAGGATTCAATTATGTTTATGACAACAAATCTAAAAGATGTAGAACTTAGGTACTCCATGATTGATAAATATATTTTCACCCTTATTAAATCCATGAAGAAAATTTGACATTACATCTTGAGAAATAAAATTATTTCCATTGTGTTTGACCCTATTCTCAATCTCACCATATCATAAAATGAACTAGGAGAACATTAAGGCAAATGGATGGTAAAGCTACAAGAGTTTGACATTGAAATCAAACCTACAAATATTGTTTGGGGTCAAGGAATTATTTGACTCATGACTAAACCTGATCCATGTATCACTCTATAATAGGCATGTGAAGCTCAAGTATATAGGAGAATGGTATATTGATATAATATAATACTTGCTTATAGGTACATGTTCCCTAGAACTCAATAGAGAATGAAGGAGAGATTTGAGGCTCAAATCTGCTCATTACATGATCAATAAGGAAGGCTTATACAAAATAAATTATGAAGGAATTTATCTTAGGTGTATATTTATAGATAAAGCTAAAGAAATTATAGAAAAATTGGATCAAAACATAGGTAGTGGTTATCCTTCTAGGAATACCATAGCCCACAAGATCTTAAGTATGGGCTACTACTAGCCAACAATTTCCAAGGATTCTAACACTCATGTAAGAAGATGCAAATCTTTTGCTAAAAGGGAAGTACACAAAGTAATTCCCTTATAGTTGGTTGTTAAAGGAAGGCCATTTTCCCAATGGGGTTTAAACTTCATTGGTGTCATTAACCCAAATTCTTTAGTAGAAGTTTGTACTCACTACTATAGACTAATACACTAGATAGACTAAAGCCATAGCCATAAATAATTTTAGAGAAAAATATTTGAATCAATTCTTGGAGGAACACATCATAACTAGATTTATCACCCCTATTTCTCTAGTTTGTAATTATGGATTAGCTTTCATATTAGTAGAATTCACTGAGTGCGCACATGAAAACTAGATCACTATTAGGACATCCTCTAACCATTACACTCAAAAGGAACATGGTAAAGGTAGGTTTATATTATATTTAATTATTTTTAGAGTATCTTTTATTTCCTACTTTCTTATATTATATTTCTTTCTTTCTTATAATAGATGTTAATGCTTTCTAGATTAATTATTTTATTATATATTATGATAATCTAAATTATGTTTAGTCTGAGGTAACTAAGTTAAAATCCTAACCAACTAAGATTATTCTTAAATAGACCTATATAATAAATTGTTTAAATTGAAAAAGAGTTATAACTTGGGACCTATTCACAAAATGGGTATATTTTTGTGTTTTGTGTCTTTAAGATGAAGGTAGGTAATCATGAACCATTCTAGATTGGGTCACAATTAAATACATTTATTAGGTATATAAAATTTTATCTCAAAATTAATTCACATTAATTTATAAATTTTTCTCATTCCATTTTATTAAGCATACTTACTATATTAAATACTTGTTGGAAGTGATAATTCTTGGTACAAATGTACCTGATAGGGACATTTTGGTAATGATTTGTTTTATAACTATACTAGCTCACTAGGGTTCCATCTCTCCTATTTCCATTCAAAAGAAAAGAAAAGAATAAAAGAACAAATGATTTCAATATATAAATCAAGAAAAAATAATATCTAAATAAAATAAAAAAGGATCACATGATGAAATAAGGTCAATTTACCATGCATCATGATCAAGTATAGATCACTGGTTAGTAACAAAGAAATCCTTGAGCTTCCCTTGTTTTAATGAGTTTTAATAGATACTTGGATGAAACCTACAACATCATCAAAATTTTGAAAAACTCACCTCAATAAGGGATAAATTAACTTCACATTCAACACACACAAATCCAAGGAATTAGAAGGTGAGTATGTTGTATGAATCTACCTGGGATTCTATTTCATATTTTTAATTTACGTAGTTTCCTATGACATGGTTTATGTTTTATTTAGGGTTATTAACCAAAGTTTTGGGTTCTTAAATACTTAGGAGTATTTCTCCTATAAGTCACCATTTTTTTTACCTAACATGCCCCCTTTTATTCCTAAAGGGATGGGGACCCACTTTCTTCATATTTTGACCTTGTTTGTTGAGCCTCTCTTCTCTTTGATTGTGAAAATTATTGAATATATTCATTATTAGCTTTTATAGTTTAAAGAATTTTTCATTTTGGCATGGTATTAAATATTTTATGGAATAAATCTATTAATACATTTTTAGGAGTTTTTAAACTATGTATATTTTTTAGAATTAATCTATTCAGAGAAATTCATTCAGAGATTTCACTCATTAGGGTTTTTGTTGTGGACATTTTGTTTGATAGGTTTGGATTTCAAGGTTTTTGTTTTGGATATTATTTTGTGGTAATTTATTTGACACTTTTTTTTTGTAACTTTGGATTATTTTGGATTATCATTCAATGGGAATTTGGTCTTTAGATCTTTTGTTTTGAATAGAATAGGTCTTTAGGGTTTTTCTATTAAATATTTTGTCCAAAATAATTTCCTCAAAATCACTTATCTTTTTATTGAAAATTTTCAATGGAAGACCTTTTGTTAAAAACCTTTTTCCATGGACATTTTTTCTAGTGGAGTTTTTATTGTGGGCATTTTACCATATATATTTTGTTTGATAAATACTAAACAACTTTAATACATATGTTGCAGACTTTTTGTTTTGGACATTTTGTTTGCTATAAATTAGGTATTTGGGATTTTTATTATGGGTATTTTGTAAACACTAATCCCAACACAAAACATAAATACCTAACTACCAATAATGATAAAAATACTTTTTATACTTACCTAAATAAAGCTAAAACGTTTCCTAATAGTATGCTAAATTCACCCACCAACTAAAACTAATGAAATTTGAACTATGTAGATAATAAAAAGTAGATGGACATTGGACATTTATATCACATGAACTATTATTCAATGTGAAAATCATATATATGTGATGTTAAACAATTGAATCCTTCATTTCTTTTGAATAAACTTTCACTCTAAGTATACTACTCTCCTACATTACAAAGAGCCCTAGATACTCCCTCTAAGAGCATTGCATGAAAAATTAGTGACTAGTGAAGGCATGAATTGATCATTTAACATGTAGAGAACCTATAATGAGACTATAATTAATGAAAATCATGTAAAAATAAATGGCATATTCATCAAGGCAATTCATAGAAGTAGTTCCACCATTATCCTACTCCATTAAGGATTTCATAGAGTTCATGGATATAGTCTTTAATGTCACCAAATTTGATAATAGGTATGCAAGTTATTCATAAGTATGGGACATTGTTGAATATATCGATATATTCTCATTAGACATAGACAATATATCTCTCTCTCCGAGTGATTTTTTTATGTATTTTCTTTCCCTAAAAGGATAAGGATTGTATTTTATTTCCACCAAGCCTAAGGTGATGCCATGCATCAAACTTTTTCATGACTTGTTATTCATATGAATGGTCATTAAAGATACCTTCCTACACCATATTAGCAATCCTACGGTTGTTTATTTCATCTTAGGATCCAAATTCCAAAAGTATTTATCCTTGCTCACCCCTGATGCATACTTTGACAAACATAATTTTGTGTAGTGGAACCAAGAGAACACAATGGAAAAAATTATATCTTCATGGCTCCTCCCTAATGATACAACCATATTAAAAGTAAATAATCCAAAGGGAGATAATTAAAAATTTTAGGATGGGAGTACGTATTGACATGGCTTTACTGAATAGACTTTATTGTATGCCCAACATTCACTTCCTCTATTTGGATTGGTTGTCATTATTACACATGAAGTTGACTAATGACACTGAATATGCATTAGGAGAGATAATTATCTTTCATTTAATGTAACATATCATCCAAAAAGATAAAATTTCAACTCCTACTAGCCATTTTTACGTGATGTCTTATTTTTTAGATATTTTCCAGGGGACTTGCTACAATATTCTTGGTGAACTATGCAACCTAGCCATTCACTATATTAAAAATAGGATTTGTGATTACTTTCAATTTATGCACATCTACGTATATATGAATAATATGGTTAGGATTGATGAAGATGTCTATCCTTAAGTTTGGTAATCCATTCATTGGTCACGAATGCCTAGGATAGGAGAGAACATTGTGAAAACACTTTTGAAGAGGGGTGATTACCTTTTGTACCCATAATTCACTATCATCATGATCTAGGGAAATAGGGTTCATCCCCTATACCTTCAAAAATATGATGCTAATAAGGTATCCAAGCAATAAATTGATTTTTAGTTATGGTGGAGCATAGAGGAGGAATTGTCAAAAGTGATAAAAGCCTCATTCTTTGGCAACCACATAGTTATTGGCCTAATGGTGTATACCATGAGAAAGAATTTTGGATAGGTTGGTAGAAAGAAGCAAATTTATCACTACCCTATGCTTCCACATAGGTATTGGTACCCCCATGGAGTAATCTAAATACATATATAAAATTTCAACATCCCTTATATCCATGAGCATTATCCCTATGATTTATTTTTTCTAAATGCATAAAATGTTGTAGTTTTGGAGAGGGAAAGTATTAATGGGTTAAATTAGGGTCATTTATGGATGATAAAACATGAGCCTACCATCTATATGAGGGAATTGGATATTAATAAGATAATATCTTAAGGATGGACCCATTTATATTTTTGGAAGGTTAGAACAATAGAGCAATTAAAAGACCAAGCAGACTCTATATCATAAGGACTCCCTATGAAGCTTAAGGCTATAAAGAAAGAACCTAAGTTATTTGAAACTAACCCCATGGGAGGATATGTAGGAAACCCCATTAATTTGGACTATGATGAAGAGGGGAAAACATAAGAAGAGTAAAATACTATCATAGTAAAAATGCCTATAGATACATTATATGCATAGGCTACCACATCTGTAGGGGTAGTAATAGAAGAGGCATATACTCTAGGCCACCAAGGCTCTTCTTCATAGATAAAGAAACTTATTTTTTATAAAAGGAAGCCTAGGACTCCTATAGGTAGTTCCATAGTAAAATTATCTCAAGGCTTGCTTACAGGATGCTTGCACATAATGGTGATAGAGGGAGAGGCTATTGACTTTGAAGAAGAAGAAGATGGCTCTAATGAGGAAACTTAGCTAAATAAGGTTAAATAATTCAGCCTTAGAGATGATAAGGGTAAATAACTATTTTTTGAATAATATCATTCCCTAGGTACTAAATTCATGGAGACTATTCCTTTATCTTCTATCTTTATTCTTATGTATGGATTTGTTTCAATTTCATCTATTTTGAGAACTCCCAAGGTGGAAGTTCCTACTTCCACCTCTGTTGATCCATTTTTCCCGACAACTTTAATACAATTCCAATTTCTTAACCTAAAGGTTCGAAAGGATGTCTCTTATACTAGTGATGTTATCACCTCCATTGATCCACTGGCTACCTCCATTCCATTCACTTCCATCATGGCCACCTACAACATCCCTTTTGGCACTGCCACTATTAGATCATTGAATAAAAAGAAGGCATATAAGAAGGTGGAGATAGCCATGGGTAATTAATAGCTCCATGTCCATTCCACTTATATTACCTTTCCCATGCCATCATCCACTACATATAAAGAGGTTGTAGTGACTAGTTCAAGAAAAAGAAAAAGGGCCAATCCCCAAACTATCATAGTTTATCCACTCTCTCAGTTTAGAGGAGTGGATTGGTCTAAAATAATTTTTCATTCCTTACTTGACACCCATGTAAAATAATATTATAAGAAAAATTAAGTTAAGGAGACTAAGGAAGAGGTTGTAGTCACAACCTCAAAATAAATTGATGTCAATAAGCTAGGCATTCCTCCTTGGGCCATGGATTTAAGGGCCAAGACCTCTCAAATGCCTAGTTTTAAGATCACTAAAATCCCTTATCTCACCACCTTATTTGAAAAACTATCTAATAGTATACAAAGGGTGAAGAATATGAATATAATGGAAGACAAACATATGGATATAATATTTGAGGGGAGATAAGAGGTCTTCTCCCTTACTAAGAGTCAAAATAGATAGCTAGGGCAATCCCCTTATGTTGAAAGTTTTAATGACCTAGATGAAACACACAAGGATGACATGGTGGTAATATATGAGGTAAAAAATATGGATAGAAAATATTTGAGGCCAAAGTATAATAGTTGAGATAACAATCCCAAACTATCCATATACTAGCAGGCACAGAGGCAAAGGTTCAAGATACAACCTCTAGATGTTAAAATTCTTTAGAAGCTATAAATTTCATATGGGATTAATTATCCCCACATATAAATAAGACTAAAAAATTATTAAATTATTTGAAGAATGAAAAAAATAAATTGAATATGCTAGTGGCATACATAGGTAATAAGACATATAGCCATTTAGACCTCATGACATTATTAGAGGCATCTAGTACCATCAACTTAGTTGTTATCATAATATAAGAATCTCAAGAATAGTTAACATTAGTTTAGGATTTACTCTTGAAGTATCAAGATAATGAGGATGTTATTATTCAAATATTAAATGATATTAAGTTCTTTAAGGTGAAGGATACTATAGGAAAATTGATCAACAAGATCAATTTTGATCAGCCCATACAAGAAGACACTGATAACTTCAAGTACAGTCTGTAGGGCATAACATTGGAGGACATAGATGATGAATTGAGCTTTAGTTGAAATAAGGTCACCAAAATGGAAATTTTCAAAAACAACTTCCAAGCTACCAAGGTAGAACATGTGAAGGTCCTCAATCAAGTCAATAGGATCTAAAAACTACCTCTGCTAGATTTAGACATCATTTGATAGCATCATGATGTTAGAGAAAAGTATTATAAAGAGATTTAAGCAAATAAGAAGCAATCTCAAGTTTATAATTCTAGTACCACATTGAAATATATAGTATCTACATCTACTACTTAGCCACAAAACTAACCAAAGTACATACAATCATTTAGATGATGTAGCCTTGGAAGGATAGATTTTATGCATGGATAGTTTTGAAGTAGTGTATATATATTTGTAGTTTTCTTATAGTTCAAGTTATAATTTTAAAGTTGACTTTTTATTTGTACACATACACATGTTGCATTCCTTTTGTAAAGGCTAACTTAGACTAATTGACAACTATAAGTAAACTTTATAAGGTTTTGACTGTAGTTAGAACCTATGTTCTAACCATTACTTGTAATGACTTTTACATGAACTTGGAGGATGAGGAGACCCCTTCCCCAAGTCTATTTAAATAATTATAATACACAGTTTGGATTTTTCATAGAATTTTCAATATACCAAACCAAATTAATTCTTGTTTTCAACTTCATGTGTTTGCATATTTTGTTTCCACTATCTGGGTAATTAGAATTTTTATTTAGTTGGTTGTAAGTTTCAATAATCCTTAATGTGTAACAATTTTGAATGGGTTCTTGATCTTCTTGATTAATATAATGATCTTAAATGTGTAACAGATCTTGAATGATTGGAAAATTATATTGATAGGATGGTTAAGTTGATTGATTCATAATTATATGTGTGTAGAATTGATTTATTTTGGAGTATTTTTTTATGTGTGTGTAATATCTACCTCAGATAACTCACTATATCAACACATAATCTCTTGATTAAAGGTGTATAACAGCTTCCTTACAAGAATTAGCCTTTAACTAAGGCTTGTGAGTTTCTTATATCAGTATCCCCTTGGAATTCTTAGCCACGTCTGATTGTGTGTGTGAAACAACTACTATAAATAGGAATAGGTTTTGAAATTATTTTTTCATTTATAAATGAGCCAAGGAAGTGATTCCTAAAGACCACATAACCTTTCTTTCCTGACTGACCTTCCTTTTTGAGTTTGTTTTTAGACCTACCTACTTAAGATTAGTAACCAATCATCCATCCAACTCATATATATTTTCACTACCTTTTAAGAGACCACACATCCATACAAAAACCTTATCAATAACCTACACACTCTACCAACTATTCCATCAATAGGTTGTAAAGACCGTATACTTGCAACCCATGCCTTGGAATGGAGTTCTTCTCTATTGAGATCCTAAAATGTTAGAGGCTACCTCATTATTTGTGGTGTGCATAAAAGCCACATAAATAATTTTATTATGGTTTAATGTCATTATTAAAGGTTATTTAGGTGTCATTAAGATCACAAAATCATACACTAACATTTTATTTATCTCTTATATGAAAAAATGACATTTTGGACACCTTTTGGCCTAATAGGAGAAGTTGCATGTACCATTAAAAGAAGAAATTGGGTTAGATAATGCTTAGGTATGGTTATATACTAACAAAATATACAATTCAATGCCTAAAATAAGTAAAATGAAACTTTACAAGAACTTTTGGGTGCTTTTGCGACCTTAAAAGATCATATTTCAGTTTTAAATTATTTTAAAGTGTCTCTTTGGCTCCCTAAGATCATTTTATAGCTTTAGAAAAAGTTTTAGGTTGAAATTTTTCTTCAATCATTCTCTCTCCTCCATTATTTCCTTCATAAGCTTAGAAATGAAAATTTGGAGAGAGAGAGAGAGAGAGAGAGAGAGAGAGAGAGAGAGAGAGAGAGAGAGAGAGAGAGAGAGAGAGAGAGAGAGAGAGAGAGAGAGAGAGAGAGAGAGAGAGAGAGAGAGAGAGAGAGAGAGAGAGAGAGAGAGAGAGAGAGAGAGAGAACTTTGGACATTGTTAGGGCTAATAGTAATATTTAAATAAATGTAACATTTTTTATATTAATATCCCCTTATTTATGAACAATCACTAAGAGTGACATAGGTCACTATGACTTATCCATCTAAGTCAGGTCTATTCTTACATCTATTTCTCCACTTAAGAACTAGATGGATAATAATGGTTTTTAGGGATGTTTATAGAGGTAAAATATATCCTTTAAATTATGATTTCATCAAATATATTATCTCTATGAAGTGACTTTAATATGAGGAAAAGTGTATTGATATATAAAGTGTTTTAGTCAATCCTACTACAAGTTTTGGTTTTCTTGAGATATTTACCATATTCATGGGTTCCAAATTATTCACCATTAATGGAGGAAAATTAAATTCCATGGAGCTCATGGATACTTCCTTTATATGTGATTATTATTCATATTCTTCAAGTGCTTGGTCTTTAGAAACATTATCATTGCTTGCAAGTGCACTACATGTTTTATTGCCAAATTTAGCTCAAATATTAGTTGTATATCATAGTATAAGGTTATGAGATAACACCTCTCTAATATAATTATTATAAAATCAATATGTTAGTCCATTTACACCCTCCAATTATATTCATAAGTGTTTCTTCCATACACAAGCCTGTACATACTATAGAGATAGTTTGAAGATGCCATAATGTTGTATCATAAAGTAAAAACCATGGAAAGAGATTAATTTAATCCCTAAACACTTGTATAAGTCTTCAAAAGTCTAGTAAGGCATTAATTAGCTCAGAATATACTCTAAGACCAGACAAAAACCTTATACATTGGGTTGATTGTATCTACAATTCTGTATAGACTATATGGACAAGTTGAAGATGACATGATACATGGATAGAGGACTTATAAGCTATGAATAAGTGTTAGAAAAGAATATAATATTTGATAAAATTTTATAAGGGTCTAGGGACTCAATTGGCTCTCTAAGCAGCCTATATAAGGAAAAGAGACCTAAAAGCCTTAGGCCCATAGATCGTTTTTGTGGACCAAAGAATTAATTGATCTCTAATAAGATAATCTCAAATAGGAGAATTAACTTCAATGTAGATGAATATAGTGTTGTAACCCATTGAATATCACCTCAGTGATTAGACATTCAAGAAAACTAAGGGACTAATTTAAGAAGCCTAAAGACCACCCATAGGCCTACTTGAAGGATCAACCCATCTTCAAGCCCAAGGAAGGGGTAAAGGGTGTAGAATAATATATGAACCTAATTTATACTTAAACCAAGTTTAAAATACATTGAGAAGGTTATTGTTATGAAGATGAGGTCTTAAACACAAAGAATGTAGTTAAATTAGGTTATGACACACCTAAAAGACTGTATATGGAATAGATAAAAGCAAAGGGAGTAAAAGACTCAAAAGAAGCCTATGAACTATATATATATATATATATATATTTATATATATATATATATATATATATATAGTGGAATAATCTCCTTTGATTTGAATCCTTAAAATCACCATGATATAGTGATAATATACACTTCTAATTTTCATTCCTAATGCTCAAGAAACCCACTAGCACCTATAGGTTGCTAATTAAATAACTCTTCTTAAACCTAAGGAAAGAGATAAAGGGTGTAAAAAAAGTATTAAAGACTAATTGGGTTACTAAATTATAGAAATAGGTAGTTTTAAATCTCAATGAATTTCAAGGTGAAGTCCCAAACACAAAGAATACAACCAAATACCCTAATAGGCACCTATAGGCTATGATGAAGAGTAAGTTGGTTTAGGCATAGGAAAGAAGAAAAAATGTATATCAAGAACACTAAGATTTATCTCAATTGACAAAAAAATAAATAGGGTGGTTTTAATATAAATGAAATATGTTGAAATGGATATGGAGGTTGATCAAACTAAGTTTTAAAACCCTATACATAGTCAAAGATGAACCTATAAGTCTGCCTACTCTTCAAGAGTGTTTTTTTTTTTTAAAATTTGAGAAGGGAAAGTCCTATGAGAAGTCTAAAGGGATGAATGCCATTTGATTAATGGTTTAATAGTGTTATCAACACCTAATTTTAAAAATAACTAATAACAAAGGTGAAAATGGCCAAAACTTTGTCTAGACCTGATGAGCATAGGACATACATAGGCTTGATTGCATTTCCAAGATAAAATTACATGTGGAATAGAGAACTAAGGTAAGGATAATGGTTTAAAATATTTTAATATTTATATAGTTATGAAATGAATATACAAGACTCTAGAGTCTAGTGAGAAAGATTAAAACTCTAGAAACCCTATTTAGGCCTATAGACCTAATTCTCATATAAAGGCTGATGTACGACCAATCATGAACAAAGTGACTCGCTGAAGGTAAAGTGAAGGATTTGAGGCATGGAAAATCATAAATTTTTATCACATACATTTCAAGATCACTAATAAATATGGGAGAATAAGAAGAAGTCAGTTTGACCTCCTAAAACCTTATTCAAACTCCTGTCATGTAAGACTACATTTCAAAGTAAGTTTTCTCCCACTTGATGTGACATTGTCCCTATGTATAGAGCTAATTGGTTTTCTAAGGAGGTAAAATGGTATACACACAAAATTTTTAAGGCATAAATTTATGGATTAGGTTGAAAATATACATTAACAAAGAATAAGATCCAAAAACCCCCTCAAGAGGCTTGTTTACAACCTAAGGAGTACCTTCTCACACTCAAAATTTTCATGAGGATTTACATGGGACCTAGTGGTGATTAGAGGTGATTTAGGGGTCCCATAAAAATAATATGTGTCATTAGGAAATAAAAAATATCTATTATTCATGAATAATCCTTAAGAAAGTGATTTAAATTTTTGGGAATAATGGAGTTTTATTCCTATTTTAGTTAAGGGTCTAGATTAATAAATTAGTATAGAATATAACAATAAATACAGTCTCGATTGATGCAACTATTTATCTTTTTCACCTTTATAAAAATAGAAATAAATAATACGAAATATAACTTACCTATAAAATAGACTAATAAGGCTGATATAGAGGTTAAAAATGATTGTGTAAGCCTGGGAAGGTATCATAAAACTAAATTTGGCTTTCATTAGGCAAAATGATAAGAGTGCCAAAAATGGATGTTTTGGTGTTTGACATTATTGTCTATTCCTACTGCTATTTTACAAAATAATCATAGAGACCTCAAACTTTTTAGGTAGTTTTTATGTGCCTATGTGAGCATGCTTATGAAAAATCAAATGTTGATTATCAACAAAAATAATTGTAGAGCTGATTTTATCTCCAAACTTGATGTATACCTACACACACAAAACAAAAAACACATCAAAATACAAAAGGGAAAAATTGGGGTTGGGGAAGTATGATCACATGATCTATAATCCCTATTTTCCTGATCACTACCTACATTAACCCTAAAGCTAGGGTCTCAGATCAAATGTGGTTCTCCCTTAGGGAAATTGCATAATTAGCATGCATGGTAGATGCAAAAATGAACTTTTGACTAGGCCCTTCTTTGATCAAGCATGAAAATATATGTGTGATGCAGAATTATAAGTTCTACTATTGATTAATTTTAATTATTTAGTGTGCCAAAGTAGTAAGTGCTAGATATAAAATGTCTTGTGAAGTCATTTATATAAGAAACTCTTTATTTTAAATTTAGGAGCTTTATTCATGATAGCCAACATCAAAAATATAAATAAAACTTATGGGAAGGGATAAGAAGGGTTTGGAACCTATTAATCAATAAAAAATGACCATTGGATAACAATAATAGGCATGATAGGAGCACTGCACACTATAGTCCACCAGAATTCTATTGTTTAGGACTCAAAAAAATAAGCTAGGACTAACATAGGCCAAGTCTATGGGTATAGATTAGTTGATTAAGATAGCAAAAAGGTGACAATAGTGAGAAAAAAGACCAATACAAGTAAAAAAAAGACATGACTAGTGTGAACAAGGCTTGTATTCTCTATTCAAAGTCTCTTGTGAAGAGGAGTGTGAAAAGACATGATATTTGTGGTTGTTTGACCAATTTAGGGTGTATACAAAATGCAATGTGCTTAAAACCCTTCGAAAACCCTGAGAGTGACCAGTTAATACAAATGGACCTATAAAGAACTTTTAATGGCATATTTTATCTTGAAACCTCTTGTATGTCATTGAGGACTCTAATTAGGTTCTACACATGTACTTTTTATATTATTATAGTTGTGTAGACTACATTAAATGCCCTATTTTGCATGTTTTTTGGTGTTTTGTAGAATTTTTGAGTAAAGGATAAATTTATAATCATTAGAGGATGTCATTTGGGATGTGTTGCACCTATTAAATCCTAAAAATATACATATTAGATTATGTAAATGATCAAACAAAGCTCATTTTCCAAGGTAGTCTCAAACAAGTCTAAAATGAGACTATTTGGCAAGGTCATTTCATGGTTCTCAAACTTCCGTAGGGTATCAAGACCTAAAAAATTACATGGAGGTTTGTTATATCCTAGGTAAAGTGAATCACATGATTTTGGGTTATTTACCAAGTGTGTTAAAAGTTTGGATCATGAAAATAGGGTTCTTGTCAAAGAGGCCTAATTGAATAGAGAGAAAGGCAAAACAAATGGACTTCCATTCAAAATTTGAACATGAAATTTGATAGGAGGATGTAAGGAAATATTTTATCCTAGAATATACCCTTATTTTTTCATTATCCTTCATATATTTTCCCACATAAGGAGGTTTATAGGTGTTTAGGGATGTAAAAAAAATAGGCCTAATGAGAGCTTGAGGAGCAAAATGGAGTCTTTGGAGTTTTTATACAAAAAAATTGATTTTTCAAGATTGATAAGATATTTAAAGTCCATCCATGTATAAATAATTACTTGGATAATATTAACTTGAGATTTGGGCCAAATGGACCAAGCTAGGCCTGAGAAAATAAGAATTTTAAGACACCTATGCTTATGAATGATGAAATGTCAGATTAAAAGAGTTTAATAATGAATTATAGGTGTCCAATGAGTTCTTATAAAGGCATTAATTGTGAATTTATGATTGATAAGTCTATTTTTCACTCTTCCTATGCAAATCAAGGTAGTTTTCAAGAAGCTATTTAAGGTATCAAGCCAAGTTGTAACTCTTACAACTCTTAGAGAGTTGGATCATCTTAAGGAGTGAGAAAAATGGATTTAGAAGTCTATTTAGGAATATTATATAACTTTATTATTATTTTAATTGATTAATACACTTGTCAATTCCATCCTAATATGGCCCTCTTTCCTCTCTCTTCACAATTATCTATATAAGCAACTACTTTTGGATTTGTAATGTATCCACATCTGGTATGGAGAAGCCCTGTTATTGTGAGTATTGATTTTGCCTTTGAATAAAATATTTAAATCTAATTTTGAGTCCTCATATTCTTGTCTAAGTGAATGAATTATTTCATAGTTGAATGGCAAGTGATTGTCACCTCTCCTTATGTTCATATTACTCTTCCATGTTTTGTGTAATTAATCTACCCTCTAACATGTCACACAAAGTGTAATTAGTGTTTTTGTATCTAGTTAAGTATAAGGAAGATTTAAAATGTTTATAATCATATCTCTTATTCTTTCACCTTGAGTAATTCATTGAATCTTACTTTCATGTTGAAATACTTATGTTAGAGAAAACTTAGGTGTTGAGATCAATTTTCTGAATCACTTTTCATAGTGAAAGTTCATAATAGTATTATGGAGTTATACTTGGAACTTCACCTCATTAAGTTATGTTTATTTCATATTTATCTCTCCCTTTTCATCATAATAATTTATTAGCATAGGTGATGCACTTGAACAAATATATCAAGTTAGCTATCCCTTCAATATAGAGATTTATATCTCCCATAGGTCACCCATAACTTGAGATATGTTTCCATGTTTCATAAAAATTAAAGAGGATAGAATATACCTCTTTTTAAGGTGAATATTTTATGAATAATATAATCCAAGGGATTAGACTTTGATTCATCTCCTTTGTCTCCATGTGGGTCCTAAAGAAATTTAGTTGAGACTGAACTAGTATTTAGGATGTCAGTGTCACCCAATTAAGCCTCCTAAAATAACCATTCATCATCATGATCACTTTATTTGGTTACTAATGGTTTTAGATAATTATTTATCTATTTTATCCTTTGATTATTCCATGGTAAATAATTCCTTTCCATTATATGTTATTTTTATAGGTTTTTATGATTCAGAACCTTTTATTTTATCCAATACTCTTTTTGACTTTTATTGTGAGGTTTTCTTTCTTCTTTGGAGAGAAACTGAAAAGGATCCCTACTTCCTCTTATATAAAAATTTGTTCTATAGGAGTATAATTTGATTATGGAAGGGGTGAATGAGTAGCAATTGAATTTAATTTGGTAACAAGTGGTGATGATTTCAGATTAATAGTGACTATTGGGGGTGAACTTTGGGAAGTGAATGTTTGTCTAGGGGAAGGAGATAATGATGGAGATGGTTCAAAGGTTTGGACTAGGGTAATTAATGGATCCAAATAAATAATAATAAATATGAAATATGGTAAACTCACCTACTACACTATTATGAGTGGCATAAATGGAAACATAAAGATTGACCCTCTAGAGTGATATATAGTTGTTGGACCCCCAATAGTACTAGTGAGATAAAGAAGGGTGGAAACTAGGGTGGTTTATATAATTTTGAACACTAGGATAAGAATATAAATATATCTTTGGTTAGCTTCCTACCCACATCTTACTGGTACTTATCCTAATTGATTGACCTATTCTTGTCCCTGGGATTGAACCTATCAAAAGGATCCTTGAGGGGGTATTAAAACCCAAATATCTACCTCAATTTTCATGGAATATTCCTTGGTGGTTTATAGATGATATTACATGTTCTTAGATACCACCTTAGACATATTTACCAAGTTAATTCTTATGTGGACCTATATATCATTCAAATCATTTAGGAATAGTTCATTAGATGGATATGATACATGGTTGTAATCAATATTCACCTTTCCCTTGAATTTATTCAAGTGATTCTTAACCCTTTACCTTGGATACCATTGCCCATATGGTACTTAATTTAAATCATAGTGTGTTTTAATTTTACTCATTGGATATAAATTCTCTCATCTAGTGTATTAGATCCTACCAATGTCGAAGGGAAATGGGTGAGCAACTCCTTGTTTGGCACTTCTTAGTCTAACATCCATAAAATTAGATACATGGGATAAAATTTCGTACTCTTACTCCTTATTTGGAACCAAATAGGGTAGATACATAGGAGGATATTTATTTCCCTCTATTCTAATGACCATATGGTTTAGAAAGAGAAAATAGTCAGCAATCTTTTTAATGGTTCTTCAAATTTGATCAGATAATATGGGTGTGTCTTTGTCATAAATTCATTGGTATGAAATTAGATAGAAGGTCTTAGTTAGTATGTTGTATTATTATTGAATTTTTGTATATGAATAATATTCAATTCATCATAAATTTTCTTCTTAAGATACTCAACTTATGGCTCCTAGGGTTCCTCAAAAGTTGAGTAAATAGTCCCTGCTATGGCATATACTAGCTATGACATCATATAGAAGTTTTTATCTAGTTGATTTTCTTAATTAAGTACTTGGATGATAAAATTTGCACTAAGTATCTCACCAATATCCATGACCTCAGTGTAATTGAGGATGATGTATAATAGGGGAATAAAAACCTCATTAACATAGGTTATATTGGGGAAACCATAAATTTGGTTTATCAATTCCAAAAAAATTCAAATTCTAGGCCTAAAAATTGCAATGGGAATAGTAGAAATAGGGCCCCTAACTATGAAGGCAATGGTGTCACTAGCCCATTACTAGAACTTGTTGGTTTCATTATTTACATACATCCACAAATTAACTAGGGATTTATTATAGGCCATATCAAGGGGGAATCCTATAGTATTTTTCAAAGGTAAGTCAACTAATATACATTATCAAGGAGATACATTGGTAGAAATGTAAGATTTTGCCAAAAAATTTATCCATCTAAAAATAAATCAAATAATAGGTCAATACAGGTCATTACTTCAATATTTTTCAAATCATTATGTATGCATATTGATTTTATTGCCACCATGTCCTCTCTGTATCTTTACTCAAAATTTGAGATTTTATCTCCAAGGCCACAATGTTCTATTTCTTTAACTTCCTCCCATATAGTGTAATAATGTTTGAATTTTTAGTTGAGGGCCACTTTGTCAAACCTTGTGTACGTGTACTACTTAGGTCTTACAATGGAATATGTAGAGGGGAGTGGTGGACGTTGTGAAATAGAATCCATTGTTTCACACTTAAGAGATATAGTTCTCTAAAATTGTGGAATTTCTTGGTTTTAGGAGAGATAAAAGGTGCACTAGTATTTATTTATTATTAGGAAATATACATGTAATTAGCTTAGTTGATCACATATATTGAGTTTAGAATCTTAACCTCTACTAAATGGAATTCACTTAGTCTACTAATTCATGTAGATTAATGGAACTAATGGCCTTGGATTTATTTTATTTTTTCTAATTTTTTATTTTGAATTTTCTCAATGAAATGTCATCCCCTTTTATGATCCTTGGCACTAGGTGATTTTTATTAATTTTGATCTAAGTTATTTATCACCTCCATTTGACACTTGGTGACATTATTTTTCCACAAGAGCATCATATTTTTTTACCTAGGCTCATTCTTTTGGTGACATTATTTTTCCACAAAAGCATCTTATTTTTTACCTAGGCTCATTCTTTGTTGACTTGTTTCTTTATTACCTCAGGATTGCAAGATCATGGGATGTGGATAGATTTTGTTACTTTGTTGACCTAGTGGGTTTCATACCCCATTATAGAACTATGTTGGATTAAGGTGAGTGAGATAATGATATATGACTATATATATGATCTACTTTCTTGGGAGACATAGAAACTTCTCAAATTATTTTGATAATGATGGGTCTATGAGATCATGACATGTGGATAACTATCATAGATCTAGTATCCCCAATAGTCCCTTAGTCATCATGTGAATGGGTTCATGACACATGGATGGATGTCACTACTCCACTAGTCTTGGGACCTTTGTACTCTAAATTTAAATATATTAGTCACTAGGTGAGTGGGATCATGATAATTGGCATTATCCTAACCTTCTGCTTGCCCAAGAGTCTTTTTAGAGATTTCTAAGTGTCCTAAAATATATGGGTGAGTGGCATAATGACATGTTCATGGTATAAAACATTGAATAACATTGAATAATAAATATATTTTTCTTGCCTTTAAGGCTCTAAGAGAGTGAGTGAATGTCACGTGTATGGTTATGGTGACTTGGTAGGTGTCTAGGCAAAAAATAAAAATAATTTCAATTAAAGAAACACTTGCATAAGATAAAATAAAGAGAAAAAAAACCATGAGAAAAATGAAATTTATTCTAAAATAGGAAAAACCCATCATGCTTCTATATTAAACATGTGATTTTCATGAATTGTTAAGATCTGAAAAAATGTAGATATACATGCATGAAATTAAAAAAATAAACATACATGACTAAAATAAACTAAAGGTTGGAGAAGTAACTCAAGATAAGCCTAAGCATAGATTTGTTTTGTAATAATAGAAGTTTTTTTTATGTCAATTTAATTTTCAACAAACAAGCTTATGCTACCCCACCAATGTTGAAAGAAGGAAGGCTACTTGATAAAGTGGGTACTTTTAAATAACTTTAAATGGGGGTATGTTGGGATACAAGAAATGGTGAATCATAAGGGGAATACCCTTGAGTATTAAATAATTGTTAATCTTTGGTTATAAATTATAAAGTGAACATGGATCATGTGATATAAAGATAACTAAACTAGAAACATGAAAGAATTTTCCAAAACCACATGAAACATACTAGCCTTGATTATACCTTGAGTCTATGTGTGGTAGAGTGATCTTCTTTTACCCTTGTTTTGAAAATTTTAAAAAATAGTTGGAGTTGAATTTATATTTCACAATGGATTTTTTGAAGCATAAATTTTTTTAGGGGCTTATGCATTGATCTACTACCAGCCAGGCATTTATATTCCCAATAAAGTTACCTATGATTCCCCCATTTTCTCCCTTCACAAAATTGCATGATGTGTGATAAATTGATATTATTTCATCATGTGGGTCTTTTATCACCTTTAGATTTTCTTCTTTATTATTATTTAATCACTCTTTAAGATGCATTAATCCTCATTTTGTATTTATTTTATAATACAAATGGGAAAGAAGATTGGGAACCACTGTGAGCTAGTGTACGGGAGAAATAAAATTCAAATTTTAAGAATGTCCCTAGTAGTGGCCTCAATATCAATGGGTATTATTTCAAAACAAGTATTATCATGGAAAGTGTTCTTGTCCTAAGGAATAAATAAATCTTTCTTAATTTTCATGTGGTAATGAGAGCCACTTTTACACACCTATTAAAAGTATTTAATTGTCAAATGACCATGGTCTATTTCTTATTTCATACATAAATCCAAAAAGTCTCAAATACAAGGGTGTAAATTATTTTGGAACAATTAGATAGTGTACTCCACTTAGTCTCTTGCTTCACTTACTCTTTATGTTGGGCCTACCTCAAGGATTTAATATATAAGCCCAAACTTGTATATGAAGCATAGTAGATTAGATATTATCTTGATCATTTAGAAAGGAATCAATTAGGTTGTTATAAATTAAAGGACACTTACTATAGAAAATAGGAAAGTTAACCTAAGTAGAAAAAATTCTAAAATCAATAAAGGTTAATCTAGAAAGAATGTAAACTACCATAATGACAACAAAAGATAGATAGTAAGAAATTGAACTACAAAACTAGTAAAACATATAATAATTTTACCTCTATCATAATGTTTGGAATTACTTAGTGACATTCTTAGTGGTATTATCTATGAATTAAAGCTTACAAAAATATGCATTGATTGGGAAGGCTAGGTTATTACCCTCAAGGTCTTTCAAATAGAAGGTGGTGTTGTCTAAAATATCAAACACTTGATATGGTCCAATCTAAAAGGGAGTGAATTTGTTGTTTTGTCCCTTATTCTCATGGGATTTATCCCATAGGATAACTAGGTATGAGATCTAAAATGTATTTATCTTATATCTTTTGTTGAACCATCTTTTAAAAACATCTTGGTGTTTTCTGAAGCTTTGAAGTGATTTAGTCCTTGCATCCTCAAGATGGAATATATCTAAGAATCTAAATTTAACTCTTGGATCATCTTCTAGTAGTCTAGTATAAATTGATAGGTTGGGAGTTCAAGGTACATATGTAAAATAGGTTTCCATCTACACACTAAAAGGAAAGGTGAAGTCTTGAGGGCCTATTTTTGTTTTATTATATCTTCCCATAATGTATTTTCTTATAGTAGGTGTCATTTTCTTAGGTTGTCCTGGGCTAACTTATTAATGGCATCCTTTAAGTTCTTATTTCTATATTCATCGACTCTATGCCATTGTGGGTAATAGTTGAATATGATTTAATTATTATATAATTATAATTGTCCTAATTATTAAATTAAAATGATTGTAAATTTGGGCCATTCACAATAACCAAATATATGGGAGTACCAAATCTAGTCAATATATACTCCTTTATAAACTTAATGACATCTTGATTTCTAGAGTTATTGGTGGTCACTGATTTAGTCCACTTAATGAAATAATAAGTGGTAATAATGATGAACTTATTCTAAATACTTGGGATTTATCACCCTAATGAATTTGAGGCCCCATCGTGTAAATGAATGACCTTCAATGAATGGATGTAATGGCATTGAATTATTAACTTCCCTCTTAATGAATACTTGGCATTCATGGTAGGTTATAAAATGGTTATGGGCTTCTATGAAAATAGTGGACCAATAGTATCCCATCCTCAATATCTTGTGGGTTTTTGTGGTCTCAGAAGGATTACCATTGCCTAGTTTTTGGTGTAGGTTATCCAAAATATCTGTAACTTTTATTGAGACACATCTCAAGTAGATACACTCATAGTATTTAAGGTAGATTACTTCCCATTTTATCATGTAGTGGAAAAATTTATCATAAAATACCACCTCTATTATTTATTTATCTCAATAGGGCATGCTTCCATGAGTAGACAATGAATGATTTGAGCATACCACTCACCTTTAGCTACTTAAACTTCATTAACTTAACATAAATGTGTGGGTATATCTTTATCATTAGTTGGATTATTACATGGATTATCATCATCTTGGTTGGTTTTATATCTATATTAAACTCTTGTAACTTCACCATCCACTTTTCCCTTATTTCACCAAGTTTATTTTGTCTGAGCATGATCTTGATCACTAGGGCTCGGACTATAGAATATGTTTTGTTTCTCAAGATATAATCCTTGAACTTATTCAAAAACTTGACCAATGCATTTATTTGTTTATCTATCATTGAATATTTAATTTAAACATACTTTAAATTAGTACTCAGAAAAATAATTGGGTGTTCAATGTCATCTACCTTTTGGGTGAGTAATACAAGAATGGCATGCTTTAAAGAAAAGAACTACAAAAATAAATCATTGGTAAAGTTAGGACTAATCAGTATTAGAGCCTTAAAAATAACTATCTTAATATCATGGAAGGAACTTTTGGCCTCACCTATCTATTCTATCTCGGTGTCCTTTTTCATCATGGCATTTAGTGGCTTGGTAATTTTTACAAACCCATAAACGAATTTGCATATGAAATTTATATTTCCAATGAAGGATTTCAACTTGTTTTGGATGTTAGGAGGAATTATATTCATGATGGCCTCAACTCATTTAGGATCAATAAAAATACCATATTTATTTATGATGTGTCCCAACAACTTCCCTCTGTGACTTTGAAGATGTTATTTTAAAGATTGAGGGACACTCCATATCTTTTGCATCTATCAAACACTTCATGCAGGTGATTTTCATGATCTACTTTATTTTTATAAAATATAGTGAGTTCATCCATGAATATGATGATGTGCTTACAAATAAGCCCTTAGAATGCATGTTTCATGGCTCATTAGAATGTTTCCATACATTGATGAGGTTAAAATGACATTCTCTTTATAAGCATATGTTCCCCAATTTATGGTGAAAATTGTCTTCATCTAGTATTGTGCTTCCACCAACACATAGTTATATATTAATAAACCATATAAGAAGGACATCATTTTAGACCCATTGATAGTGTGGATTACTTCATCCAATGAAGGAAAGGATAATTATCATTCTTTGAATATCAGTTCTTGTTATTTAAGTTGACATATATCCTTATTTTCTCATTCTTATTCTTAATGAGTACCAAGTTTTCCACCCAAGTAGAATGTCTGATAAGAAATATAATCTTGGCATCTAATGTATTATGAAATTTAGTATAAATTAGAGGTTCCATAATGGGATTTATAGGCCTTTAGAGTTTCCTGAAGGGTCTACTATCCAGATTTAAGGGAATAGTATGGGTGATTACCTTAGGATCAAAAGTCTTTAAGTCTCATAGGTCCAAGTAATCACATCATTATACTCCATCAATATATCTTTCAAATTTTAATTTTTAGTATAATTTCAAGCTAAACCAATGTTGACATACTAAGTAAACTCTTTAGTCCCCAAACTGTCTTTGCCAAAATCAGATTGATCTATCTTTGGCTATTTTTGTCTTTTAGATTGTGGATCTAAGTCAAATATCCCTTCTAAGGATATAATTCCGATGAGGAATCTATTCTCCTTGAGATACATGATACCATCATCCCCAAGGTTTTATTATTTTAGACATTTTATGTCCTCTTCATCTGTGATTTGGTCTTTAAAAGCCCCAAAATATTTATTAACTGGATAATCTACCAATCATCTTGAAAGACCTAGAAATTTTCAACATTTTTAGGGACTAAGGCGAAAGGAACTATCTATATAAAAATGTTTTCATATTAGTGTATTAATATAACATGTCCAAATTGTTAGTTTGAGTGTGGATCATGATACCCCATCCATATGTATTTTTTACATACTCATACGACCCTTCTATACACCTTTTTGCTCATTACCAATCATCCATATCCTTCTAAATGGTCATTCCACCTTAGCCAAAAAGTATTCCCTATGCCAATATTATTCCCCTAAGTCCAAAACCTATAGGACAAGAGTACCCCATTTGGACTCTAGCAACCCATAAATAAGTGTCCCATTTTTGGTGGTCCTGTTCATTTACACCTTGATCCCCAATGGTCATTTTCATCTGGTCCTTATCCTTAATTAGGTCAGCCTAACATGAATACATCTAAACCATGACCAATTGTTACCTATAAACACTCACTCAAATCTCATTTATAATTGAGGTGACCAAACATACAAAGCAAGCAATAATACAAACAAATCACTAAGATAAACTTCCCTATTCTTGGCACATAATCACACAACATAGCTACAAACCTACTCAAATCCTCATACTAGTCCCTAGCCATCTCAAACATTATAAATTTTTCATTTGAATCCACATAAAACTATTACACAAAGTACACTATTTGTGAGAACTACATATGGCTTGATCCCTCTTCATATTATTGGTATGTAGGAAACCTAACCACATAAGCGGTGTACATTGCATGTTTAGTACTTATTTCACACTAAACCCCTCTTTCTCAAGTGAATCAAATGTCATTATATCAAACATGATGAAGGATTAGGGTTTGAAGACAAAATCACCTCCATAATGAGTTTCATCAATAATCAGTGTTTGATTTTTCACAAGCATACTCACACAAGCACAACACAACTATCTAGAAAGTTTTAGATCATCTATAATCAGTTTAGACAATAGCAGTAGGAAAAGACAATAACATTAGATACCAAAGCCTCCAATTTTTATTTCACCTATCCTTTCACCCAATGAAATCTATATTTAGGTTTACAATACCTTCCCAATCTTGCATAGGTATTTTCAACCTCTGTATCAGCCATCTTATTCTATTTTCTAGCTAAGTTATATTTCTTCTTATTTATTGTTATTTTAGAAAGGTGAAAAAGATAAATAGTTGCACAAATTAGGACTACATTTATTTCTATATTATATACTACTTTATTAATCAATACCCTTAACTAAGATAGGAATAAAACTCCATTATTCAAAAATAATTTAAATCTTTTGATGAACTTGACTTACTTTATTTGCACACAAAATCCTAAAAACCTTTGGGAAAATTCTTTGTTGATTTTAACATTATTTTTATAATTTTTCCTACATATATAACTCATAATTTCAAATTTAATTTTTAAAATTCACCATACTAATTTTGAAAACCATCTATTTCAAACCCTTATTTCTATGCTATATCGCTTTCTACATTCAAAGAAGGAATTAAGAAACTAAGAAGAATGGTCAAGGTTAGATGTTACCTGGATGTAGTCGTGCGCACCAAAATCAGACATTGGAAGGTACTCCTCTTTGGCTGTGGAGGAATGACACCTACAAATAAAAAGAGACTAAGACATGAAAAATGTTAGATGAGGAGATGGTGGGCTGTCAAGCAAAATCTTGATCCCTGAAGTACGGAAGACTTCCTTGAGGGATATCAACCCATTGATTAAAAACAAAATATTTGACAGAAACAAAAATAGTGAAAGACAGAATGAAAGAAATAAAATACAAAAAGCAAAATGCATACCTGATATGTAGCAAATTGCTCTACACAATCACCGATGTTGGTCTCTATGTCGGCGTCGATCAAGGAATGGTGCCGACGTCGGTTAAAGTGCCGGCGTCAGTAGGGGTAATTACCGGCGTCAATCAAGGCATCAATTTTTGGACGAGGTCTAGTCGGGTCTGGACTGGATTTTAGCATTGCAAAATGGTCTGAAGTTTTCTTCTGGGGGTTAGGGAGCTGGTCTAGGAGTTAGAGGGATTATTTTGGGGGTTTGTGCAAAAATCTGGGTAGAGTTACAGACTGTATATTCTAGAAAGGGTAGATAGAGGTGATACGGGAGGATGTCTAGTCGGGTTTGTAATCTGAATATAAGTCAGGGTGGTAATATCAATTAAAAACAATAACCAGAGAACAAAATGAAAGCAAAGAACAAATGCTTACCTATTACATGCTGAAGACAGAGTAGGAGACATAATTGATGTTGTCAGTGTGTTGTAGAAGTTTGATGTAGCAGACCTCCAGCGAGATGACTGAAGCAGAATACCTATATCGGAGAGAGAGAATACCAGAGATTTGATTGTAGATTGATTGGATGCGAAAGTTGGCTGATCATTTTGAAGGTCGAGTGAAAGAATGTTTTGAAAGAAGGTCCGATAACTGGTCTCAAAACTGATTGGCAACCGAATAATGAATAACGGATAATGGACCCTGCATTCGGGTTGAGAATGTAGTGTTAAGGATAATTGATGCCAGTAGGACTGCCGATGTATGACAGATGTCAACGACATCAACTGAGTAGTGACTGATGTCAACAAATGTAGAATGGGGATAGAGGCTAATTTTAGCTTTCTGCTCATTTTTACATGCTGCCAGGGGCAATGCTCATGGGAAAATGGTCAACATGGGTTAAATAGGCATGGGAGAATAAAATGGGGGTTAAGGGGAGGATGACAAGGGTTAGACACAATTTCGGTGTCTACATTTGCCCCTTTTTGTCTTGTTGGTTGTTCTGGACGAATTGCAAGACAAAAATAGGAGGTGGTTGCCCCAAGTGTGGGATAAGGTCAATTCCATCTTGTTGGTTGTTCGAATGAACTGTAAGACAAAAATAGGAGGTGGATTGCCCCGATTATGGATGAGGTATTCCCCCTCAAAGTAGGAGTCGAGGGAAGGGAAATGGGAATCGGGTGCTGATTTAACAAAGAGTAGATGAAAAAGGGGTGAGGGTGAATACTGTAATAGTTATGATTGCACGCATATCACTTCACAAGATGGTCAGGTCAGATTATCATAGTTTGAGGGTCAAGGAGTGCCAAAATTGAAATAATCAGGCCCTAGCATGTGGTCGTAGCTGATCAGGTTATTCAATCGAAGCTGTAGCTCCAAGGGGTCATCGTGTTCCATGTATCCCAGGCTCAGGAAGTACTCTTAACAACACAAAAAAGTCACAAGTAGTGCAGATCAACTAGCTTGCGATCCTATACTTGTGAGGGTCCAAAATATAGTCTATGCACAATTTGGCTAACCATTCATGAGGTAGCATATAGGCAAAAACAACCAAGGCAACATTGTCTTAGAAGTGGTCGAAGTCGAAGGAGATATGCATGATCTCCAATGGTCATTGGTCAAGGTGGATGAATGGACAAAAGGATGTGGTTGAGCTAACCTCAGAAGATGTTATGTGATCTGAGTGATGCCTACATAGCCCTTGTGTGAAGGGCCTCAGGCCAATGTAGTTCTCCCTAGAAGGGAGGAAGGGTCAAAGGGATGGAATTGGTCTTGGTCGAGGGCAAGGTCATGGTCAAAAGGAGGAAAGAAGGTTTGTCCATCAGAGAGATGAATAAATGAGGGTGGTTGAGCTAACCTTAGAAGATGTTATGTCATCTGAGTGCTACCTACATAGCCCTTGTCATAGGGCCTCAGACCAATGTAGTTCGAACTAGTTGAGAAGATTGGTCGATGATTGGTTTGGTCATGTGTCGAAATGATAAGGAAAAAAAGATGTTATAGCCTTTTCCAAATGGTGTATTCTGCAACATTGGCTGAGGGGTCATTCATCCCTAGCAATTTTCCATATTCATGATGGATGTATGATAAAGATGAATTGAGGTCTATTTATGCTTCAGCAAGTATTGGTTTATGCTTAACATAAATTGCGTCTGGTCGATAGTTTCCATGTGTATTGGTGTCCAGAGAAACTAGTGTGAATAGGCTATGGGAGTGGCCTGAAAAGAGAGTTGAGTTGAGTTGATTGACAAGTGATGAAGTTGAATGTGACCAAAGTGTAGAAGAAGTGAAAGGCATATTGCTCTTTCATTGACAAGGACCAAAATGACAGCATAGATAGGGGTTATGAGAATGAAGAGCCCCATTCATGCATGACATCGTTGACCATATGTTCTGTTAGAACGGTAATCAAATCACTTTGATATTAAAGTGAGCTTGAAGTCCCTTGAGTAGGTGAGAGGAGGAGGAAATAGGGTAACCCATTTTAGAACAGAGATAACTTTGCCCCTTTTTATGGGAGACCCTGAGACAACTATAAGTCAAGTCCATGACTCGTTTTTTTTTTTTTTGTGCAGACTGATCAATGCAGGAAGTCTGTATAGAGATGTCATTGTGCTTGGTGGTCAATTGTGAAGCTGATCGATGCGAGAAGCTTCTAAAATAGTGCTGGTTATTGCCAGATTAGTCATAGCCATCCTTTGAGGGAGTGGTCTAGAATTTTGCTTAATATAAGGGCTTGTGAATAGTTGTCCTTCGAGGGAGCAGTCTATTAGCTATAGCGATGATAGTATAGCTATCATTCGAGGGATTAGTTTGCCTTTTTAATTTGATATTGATATGGTGACCATGGATATTTTGACATCTTGATTTGTTTTGATAGAAATGTGAGTCATGGACAAGATTATAGAAGGTCAAGGGCTCCCTTTTATTAGGACAAAGCATCCATACTGTATAAAAGGGTTATAGAGGAATGGTTAAGAGGAATATGGATGAAATGAATTAGGACTAAGAGGATAGGGATTGCTTAAGGGACAAGCTCAAGTTAAATGTCAAGTGAATGAGTACTCGACTAGCAGTAGAATGGTCATAGATGCAATGCATTAAGAGGCTCAGGTTCTGGTCATCCATCAAGAGAGGATAGATGATAAGTCCTTGATCCATACTTGTGTGTGATGATGAAAGGTCTGAGCCAATTAGGGGTAAACTTGCCTCATTTACTTCGCTCCATATTGGTCACATGTTGATGATGATTAAGAAGTTGGTTGATGTGGTCGCTGATTTGTCGAGACTGGTCGAGGGTCGGGTCGAGATTGGTGTTTGGTCATGATTAAGAGGTTAAGGTTGATGATTGGTCAAGGTTTGGTTACTTGGTCAAGGTCTAGTTTGATGATTGATTGAGGTCATGGTTGATGTGTGATTGATGTTTGGTTGAGGTCATGATAGGCAGTATAAAATTGAGCTCCCCCAGCCATTTGGTGGTAGGAAGAATGTCTAACACCCAGTGCAGATGAGATGGAGAGAAGATGAGGGGGAGAGACTTGGGTACCCCACCTGGTTAATAGGTTAGGGGTTCCCAAGCGAATGGTGTTTATGCATTGAAAAAGTTAGGAGGGATGGAAACCACCAGCTCCGTAGGTGAAGGAGGAAGAATGGGCGAGCATGGAGATTGGTCAATGGTTGGCTTGGGGCAAAGGTCTGTGGAGGCCTGAGTGGGGTCATGATATCCCAGGCTATACCATTTCTTGGCATTGTCATCGTTGAGTAGTTTGATGGGCTGATGGGAGCCCTGCTCATAGCATCTAAAACCAAAACCCTTCCATGCACACCTGTAAGGTAGGTGTGTGCAAAGGCAGGGTTGCCAAGAAATGAGAAGTCTGATGTGAATGGTTGGGGTGAAGAGAGAGGGTTGCCATTAGTAGGAGCTTTATCAAGCCCCCCATAGAAAAGGTTGGTTTGGAGCTGAGGAGGACTATAAGTCACGATCATCCCAATCTAATGGTCATAACTACGGCTGTGATGAAGGCGTCCATACTCTTGCAGAATTTGGAACATGTCTAAGGTCAACAAGTGATACTCCCCCAATGAAAGTCTTTGGAAGATGTCTTCCATGGGGTCTGTGGTCATCGCTTGAAGGGGAGGTGTGAGGGCGACTGCATGTTGTGAACTGGTTGAAGCTTCTACAGATGGAGGCGATGCCGAAATTGATGGCTTCATAGGAATGAGGACGTCATTTGGATGGTAGGTGGTGTTACAAGTTTTGAAGGGTGAAGGGTCAGAGGGAATGGTGTGGAATTGCCCATCGTGCTCAAATTTCACACAACGGTGCAGGGTGGAGGGGACAAAGGCTATGGCACAGATCTAGGGTCAACCTAACAACATGTTGTATTGAAACTCTCCTTCGATGATATAGAAGAGCTTCGAGACTATGCGTGGACCAACGCAAATGTGAAGGATGACTGTGCCAATGGTCGTGGCAGTGGTGTCATTAAAGGAGCACAAGATTGTGTCAGTTTTGGAGATGCAATTCTTGGGAAGAGCCAACTGATCAAAGGCATGGGTGGAGATAATGTTGATGTTGGCGCCTCTGTCGATCATAACATTTTTAATGCATGTCTGATCAACATAGGTAGTGATGAAGAGGGTGGCATCCTGATCTTCCATGTTGGATGTGGGAATCTCAGAATCATTGAATGTGATGGAGGCGATAGGGGCTAAAGAGTGGACAAGGGCAGCAAGTGGCTGGGGGTCCTTGAGTTGGACCTTCACTACCTATAGGGCTCTGATGAGGGCTTGACAATCCTGGGGTGAGGTTTAGATGAGGTCATAAAGGGACATCTTCAAAGGTGTCTGGTGAAGCTATTTTAACATGGAGTCATGAATTGGTTCAGAAGAAGAAGAAGAAGAGGGTTGAGGTGTGCCAAGGATAGAAATCTTAGGCTTGGGCGGTTGAGGTGGATTGACGAAAGGGTAGGTCCAAGGAATAGTGGATTTTTCTTTTGCCTTGTCCTTTTGTGACCTAGTGGTTATGTGAATGGCATTGATTTTAAAGATAGGAGGTGAAGGAGATAAAGGGGTTGTAACTTGTTGATGAGATGTTGATGGGTTTGAAGAGGTTGGAGGGTTATGAGAAGGAATCAGGGGTTAGTCGAGAGTGTCCTCAAAGAGAAGAGTGTCTTTCTCCAGATAGCAGTGAATGATAGCCTTGAGGGCATAGCAAGTCTCGGTATCATGTCCTAGCATATGATGGTATAAGCAAATCTTCGTGTCATCAAACCAAGAGGGCTTAGGCCCGAGGGGTTAGAAAGGCCTGATGGGTGGAAGAGTTATGCTGGAAGTCTACAAAATTTGGTGTAAGATCAAAGAGTATGAGCCCACTAAAGGGTCCGTGCTCGGTGATGTGTGTGATGCTGGTGACTTTTGCTTGGGCGGAGTTGGAGGAGGCTTCCGTACCACCTTCTGGGTTGATAGTGCAGTGATAGGTAGAGATGATACATTCTTCATGAGAGGTACCACCTTTTTGGGAGAGGGTAGGCTAGCGGTAGGCAAAGGAAGTAGAGGAGGAAACTGGTTTTGATTAGAGGTATGAGTGGGGAGGACTTTGGTCAAGGTCGAAGGATGAGGGCCCAAAATGGAGGGCAATGGTGATGGGGAAGGAGGAGTTCACCTCTGTGGTTTGGCAGTCTTCTTTGATTTGATTTGAAGACTACTATTGGTCAAGGTCTGGTCTAAGTCCACCTTCACTTCTGGATGAGTGAGGTTGGAGACAGGGTGAACGCCAAGTGACTTGATTGGTTTAGACGGGGCAGATGCGGGTTCTAGTTTTAATGGGGTTGATTGAGGTATAGACAGTCTAGAAGTGGAAGTCTAGTTTTTGTTGAGAGTCTTGGGAGGTTCTACCATGGGAGGATTAGTAGCATGAGATGAGAGGGCATAGGCATGTTGAAGAGCTGTGAGATGCTCCCATAATACCTGATGCTCCACTTTCCTTAAAGGGAGAAGTTTGAGTTTCTCCACTAATCTGGAAAATGGCTGAGAAGATGTTGGATGAGGTTTGGGTTCTTGAGAAGATGTTGACGGTTATGGGACCGAAGGTGTGGTAGTCTCTGTCCCAA
Source organism: Torreya grandis (assembly GCA_037957365.1). NCBI lineage: Eukaryota > Viridiplantae > Streptophyta > Pinopsida > Cupressales > Taxaceae > Torreya > Torreya grandis. The sequence goes on along the minus strand of JARHVA010007496.1, from coordinate 343,306 downwards.
GGCATGATGAAGTTGTGATAGATTCATCCTTGGTTAGAGATGAAGGAGAGGCAGGTTCTTCCCTAGGTGGAGAATAAACCAGAGAATGAGGTTCCTCAAGCGGGTAAAGGGAAGGGATGATTGTGCCCTCCACTTGCGGTTGAGGAGTAGGAAGGGTTGGGTCTTTCATGGGTAGAAAGAAGGAGGATGGTGAAACTAGCGGTGCTGGTAAGATTGAGGCATCCTCCAAGATGATAGAGGTTGATAGAGAACTAACCGGAGAAAGAGGTTCATCCACATGTGATGGACTGATGGATGGACTCACCTCTTGAGGTTGATCGGAAATGAAGGGCGAGACCGTATTGACTATTTGAATGTTGTGTTCATGAATGTCGTCAATCAAGGTTTGGACATTGTTTTGAGTTGGTGGATGATTGGGGAATGGTTGTTTGAAGATGTCGATACCCTGATTAGGTGGTGGATTGGGATTGTCTAGGATGAGATCACCCTTTTCAACCATGTCTTGGATTATATTTTTAAGGGTTTTATAGTTGCATGTGTCATGGCCTTTAACATGGTGGTAGTTGCAAAAGTCATTTTCCCTATACCACACAGGGATAGCACGTGAGGAATCAAATTGTGGAGGTGGTTGGATCTGGGGGAGATTGAGGACCCCTTGTTTAACAAGTTTTTCTAGCACAGACGTGTATGATTCTCTGAGAGGAGTATACTGTCATTGTATGTATCTCTGCTGGAATTGGAGGGTGGTGCTCTGAGATGTGGATGGCTCAGGCTGATTGGTTGAAGGTGAAGAGTATGAAGGTCTAACGACCACAGCATTAGCCAAAGATTTAAACTTAGGATTGGATGATGAAGGTTTAGAAGAAGAGGAGTCATTGGTCTTAGAGTTGGGATTCTTGCTCTGCAACTTGAGTTTATTCACCTTGATGGCACGTAATTCAAGTTTGAGGGCCATTGTGAAGGCTTCATCGAAGGTGCAGAAGGTCTGAACCTGTAAGGTGGAAGAAATATGTTTGGCGCAGGCTTGGGAGAAAAGTTCAATAAGTTTAGGTTGGGGTAAGGAAAAAGAGAGTTGATTGATGAGGCCTCTCCAGTGAGCAACGAAGTCAGCTATGGATTTGTCCTCAAATTGGTGGATAGAATAGAGGTCTGTGATCGAGACCTTCTTGGTGATGTTGATGGAGAAGTGATCAAGAAAGAGCTAGGCCAGCTGTGTGAATGTGAAGAGGTAATGGCTGGCAGGAGAGTTATACTAGTCAAGCGCAGCACCAGAGAGAGACATAGGAAACATGTGTAAAAGCAATGCATCGTCATGGGCAATAAGGTAATAGGTGTGTCTGAATGCCCATAGGTGCTATTATGGGTCTTCCTTGCTTTTAAAGTGAGAGAATTTAGGAAGCTCCCATTGATTGGGGTATGGCCTGATCGGGACAGACGGGTAAATGGGCTCATTGCAAATTTGCTCGTATGAGAGAGCATTACGTGAGCCAAAAATGGAGGTTTCTAGGCTGGACATCTTGTCCATCAGCATTTTGATGATATCTACTGACGGACTGGTAGGTGGAGCACCCCCTAGATTATAAGGCACTTGAAAGAGGCTAGAAGAGGCATACGACGTAGTCAGTTGTACCAGTAAGGGTGCAACGTACGGATGACTAGTCGTAGGGATAGAGGAGGAGATTAACAATGGTTGGGTAGAAGGCATGGCTAGGCTCGATGTTGCCACAAGAGGTTGATTAGTGGTAACATGGGCCAATGGATGGGTAGCCATCCTAGTGTTGATAGGAGCAAGGGTAGGTGGAATAGAGATGACCAGGTTCTGAAAGGGGGTAGAGAGTGGTTGAGTGGGCTGAGGTTGATAGGGGGCCAAAACCCCAATGGAAGTGGGCCCAAAGATGGAGGGAGAGGCCACACTTGGATGGTTGGTCAAAGGCTAGTCATTGGTCGAGGCAATAGCCTAGGTGTCTAAAGGTTAAACTATGGATGCTGTTGATACGGCTGCAATCTCGAGAAGAGAGGTCGACATTCCATGAATTGGATTGCCTAAGGAGTCTCACATTTGGCTATTTGTGAGATAGTGCTGCAAGGCTTTGATGTTGAGGTCCAAGAATCATGCAAAATCTTGGTCCCCTTCTGGGACAATAGGAGTCTAGGTTGGGGATGGTCTAGTAGGAGTTCTTTCAGTCTCCGAGTGGAACTCCATTATAGGACTGGTTATGGACAGGGTAGATAGAAGCGGATGATGCCTCGCGTGATCGACTAGAGCCTTGGCTTGGCTACGAGTTAGAACCATTCAAGGCAAGAAAGAACATCCTCACAAGCTCAAACAAGCAAATAAGAATAGAAAAGATGAAGAACACAAGAAGATCCTAAAAAAAAACCCTAGGAGTAAATTATTAGGATTATAGTGGCTTATGCCTTAGAATATGTGTAGAGGAAGATTGGTTTTTGAGTCGGGTCCTAGAAGAAGTAGTCTATGGATGGTTTTAGGTTAGTTATGGTGCTCAAAAGTCTATGTTAGGTTCCGTACTTGGCTTGGTGCTAAGGAGCAAGCTCCCCTCACTTCACGAGTCCAGTGATAAACTGGTCTCGCTTAGCCAAAATATACTTCCCCTAGAGATTAGACTCTGCCAGAGAATAGAGTGGGCTTTCCCCTTGGTGATGAAATCCAAGTAAGATTGCCGGGATGGGTAAGGTATCCGCTGGGTGATGAAATCCCAGTCGGGCCTTGTCTCGGGTAAGTTAAGATGTTTGTTTTGTGTAAGTGGTTTGTTCATGTAACATCAAGTGGACTATGATTAATTCAATATGCAATTATTAATTACTAGGTGTGGTCTAAGAAATGCAAGCAAATAGAAATGAATGCAAAGTGTTTTAAGCCCAAGTTTAAATGTGAAGTTGGAATGAAAACATGTTGAGAAAGGGTTGAAGAATATGATTTTTGACTAGTCTAGAAGTGCAAGAAAAGAAAGAAAAGTTCTTTTTAGTCCTACTAATGATGTCATTTAGAAGAGATGAAAGAGGTTAAAAGGGAGAAACCTAATGCACCTATATGAAAAGAAAGAAATAAAGAACCCAAGGAAGGCCCTAGGGTCCCATCGGGCGTGCCAGAATGTTTATATGCTATATCGCTTTCTACATTCAAAGAAGGAATTAAGAAACTAAGAAGAATGGTCAAGGTTAGATGTTACCTGGATGTAGTCGTGCGCACCGAAATCAGATGTTGGAAGGTACTCCTCTTTGGCTGTGGAGGAATGACACCTGCAAAGAAAAAGAGATTAAAACATGAAAAACATTAGATGAGGAGATGGTGGGCTATCAAGCAAAAGCTTGATCCCTGAAGTACGAAGACTTCCTTGAGGGATATCAACCCACTGATTAAAAATAGAATATTTGATAGAAACAGAAATAGTGAAAGACAGAATGAAAGAAATAAAAGACAAAAAGCAAAATGCGTACCTGATATACAGCAAATTTCTCTACACAGTCGCCGGTGTCGGTCAAGGAATGGTGCTAATGTCGGTTAAAGTGCCGGCATTATAAGGGTAATTACCAGCGTCGATCGAGGCAAAAATTTTTGGATGAGGTCTGGTCAGGTCTGGATAGGGTTTTAGGATTGTAGAATGGTCTGAAGTTTTTGTCTGGGGGTTAGGGAGCTGGTCTGGGAGTCAGAGGGATTGTTTGGGGGTTTGTGCAAAAATCTAGGTAGAGTTACAGACTGTATATTCTGGAAAGGGTAGATAGAGGTGATACGAGAGGAAGTCTAGTCAGGTTTGTAATCTGAATCTAAGTCAGGGTGGTAATATCAATTAAAAACAATAACCAGACAACAAAATGAAAGCACAGAACAAATGCTTACCTATTACATGCTAAAGATAGAGTAGGAGACATAATTGATGTTGTCGGTGTGTTGCAGAAGTTTGATGTAGCAGACCTCTAGTGAGATGAGTGAAGTAAAATACCTATACCAGAGAGAGAGAATACCAGAGATTTGATTACAGATTGATTGGATGCAAAAGTTGGCTGATCATTTTGAAGGTCGAGTGAAAGAATGTTTTGAAAGAAGGTCCGATAATCGGTCACAAAATTGATTGGCAACTGAATAATGAATAACGGATAATAGATAACGGACCCTGCGTTCGGGTTAAGAATGTAGTGTTAAAGATAATCGATGCTAGTAGGACTGCTGATGTCAGCCGATGTATGACCGACGTCGGTGACATCGGCCGAGTAGTGACCAACGTCGGCAAATGCAAAATGGGGACAGAGGCTAATTTTAGCTTTTTGCTCATTTTTACATGCTGCTAGGGGCAAGGCTCGTGGGAAAATGGTTGACAGGGGTTAAATAGGCATGGGAGAATAAAATGGGGGTTAAGGGGAGGACGACAAGGGTTAGACACAATTTTGGTGTCTATAACCCTATTAAAATATACTAGGTCCTTATGATTTTGGCGGTATCACCTTCCATGTTAGTGAGCTTTGTATCCTTTTTATCCAAATTTTAGTTTTTTATTTTTAGGACTTAACATTTCTTTTATTCATTACATTCTTTCCATCAAATTTTTCATATTAAAACTTATTTTAAAAAATCCAATCTAATTTCACTTTGTTTTCCTACTTTAACAATGGCCCAATATACCAACTTTGATGAAACTGATAAGAGGGAACTTCAAGATATTTTAACTAAAAACCCTAATATGCAAGATGATATGCTTAAAATACTACAAGAAGAAAAAAAAAGAAAATGATGGTCAATACTATCAAACCATATAATAACCAATTATAAATGATACTACAGGGAAAACTATGTCTCAACAACCACCTATAATATCCCAACCTTCTTATATGGCACCACTAGTTATGACTAGTACATCTTCACCTCCTGATGTTGCTAACATTATGAAAGAGATATAATCTCTTCAATCTAAGGTGATACATCTTGAGCAAGGTGCCTCTAAACCAACACAAGCTTTAGACTCTTTTTCTCTACTTCATACACCATTGGCACAACATATTATGTCTACACCCTTGCCACTAGGTTTTGTTCAACCCAAGCTCATTATATATGATGGCAAGGGTGATCTAGAGACACACGTGAGAGATTTTAATGCAACATGATTGGACTCTGTGACTAATGACTAGTTACTAACCAACTAATTTCTATGGAGTTTAAAGGTTTATTCTCTATAGTGGTTCTATATTCTACCGAATCAATTGACCAAAGTATTCAATCCTTTAAATGACATGTTCCTAGATCATTTTAGCATTGACATATGTGACAATTTTTATTATTCCTAATTTTAAAAATAGAAACAAAGGTCAAAAACTAACGCATTTATTCATTATGTGGCCTAGTGCCCTATAAAAATCACAAAATACATTATAATCATATCGACACAGAAGAAGCTTTGTTGTATCAATTTCTCAAATAGGAGGGAGAGATAGAACATTACAATCCAATAACTATTGTAAGACTCTAGGTAGAGATACTATTCTTAGATATAAGACTATCTTGGCTAAAATTACTAGCCCTATGGCTGATCAAGAAATACAAGATATCTTCAAATAGACTATGTTCTTAGATATAATACTATCTTGGCTAGAATTACTAGTCCCATGGCTGATCAAGAAATACAAGATATCTTCAAATAGATTATTTTACTAGCTTTGTATGAGTCAATAATGTTTAAAAAAAATTCTTCCTTCACTGAGTTATGTCATACACTAAAGGAAAGGGAAGTAAAATTACTTTTAATGAGAAAAATTAAGCAAACAAGCATATCAAAAACAAAAAATAAGAGAAACTATAAAGTCCCATACAAAGTAAAGGTTAGTGATAGAAAATTTCAAATAAACCTATAGTTAATGTGGCTTCAGAGTCCCCTCAATGAGTGGTTTTATTAGTACCTCTTCTATGAGCCTTTACCAATCTACCAGTATCTCTACCTAAAGTCTTATAATAGTTATTGGATTGTAATGTTCTATCTCTCCCTCCTATTTGAGAAATTGATACAACAAAGCTTCTTCCATGTGGATATGATTAGAATGTATTTTGTGATTTTTATAGGGAATTAGGCCACATAATGAAAAAGTGCATCTGTTTGTGACATAAGATATAGGACTTGATAGATGCTAACCTTATTGATCTTATCACTCTAGTTTAGCCTCTTTAGGAAAAGTAATCATAGGATAAGGCTCTAAAATTTTTCCTAGATCCTTTCTCACAACATTATAAATAGGAGACAAGGGGCACATCATGTGTTCACAATGCATATCATGCATACCCTCCACCAACTACATACCAGATGCCTTCAGTTGAGTCACATCATTTGAGCAACATGATTGATGTGTATACTTATAGAGTTTAAGCAAGACCTTTGATCTCCTTTTCATAGTAGGAGATAGTTGAGGATGATTTAGATTACTATGTACTTTTTATCAGAGCTTACATGGATCACCATCTCATTCATAGTGTTCTCAAAGATAATGGATATAGTGTAAATGTGCACTATGACATTACTTTAGCATTTAGGATATTTAGAGTAGAATATCACCCTAAAAAACACAATTATCAGTGGATTCAGTGGACACATACAAAGTTCATTGGGTGAGATTTTACTTCCTTTCCATGTTGATCTAACACATATTGCCACACCATTTACTATTATTCCCAGTGCAAGAGTATTTCACATGTTGCTTAGTCAAACATATATCAAAAAAATTTGTGAAATACCTTCTATAGTTAATATATGTGTGAAATACATTCATGTTAATAAGGTCATTGTAGTTGGTGGAATTCTATATGAGTTACCACTCCCCACTTCAGAGCCATCTCCTACACTGTAGTCACCAGTTTAGCTCCTCCACTAGTTAAAGTTATTCCTCTAGTTGAGATTAAAACATAGTTGAGGCCTCCCTCTTTAGCACAAAGAGTTTATACACTTCCATGTAATCCTCTCTTAGAGCGACCAGTACATCAGTGATAGTTTTAGGACTTTAGATAGTTTTTATCTATAGTATTCACACCCAAAGTAGTATCATTGAGGTATCACACCTCTACAAATAGAGAAAATTTTTAGAGAGATTATTCTTCAACCAAAATTAATCCCTAGGATCCACACATTTGCATCCACTTCTTATATTTATATGGGCACCCCATAATTTATTTCCACTATATAGATTTTAGAGCACTTATAACATACATAGCTTTTAGAGTCACAGTCTCAACCCTTCTATTGTTCTTCACGATCATGCAAAATACCTCTCCTTGATATAGGATAACATGATAAGGAGTCTATTATGAGACTCATTGGTTAGTATAATTTATTCTTAGTCTTTATTGTACGTAATTTCTTAGCTTACTTGTACATAGTCTCTTTTTGCTTTATCATACATAGTTTCCTTATGATTACTTGTACATAGATTATTTACAAATATTAAATATAATACAATATTTCAAAATATAAAAAAAAATATAACATTTCAAAATATAAAAAAACATTCAAATAAATAAAACTACAAATAAATTTTTAATTATACACATTATCCATGCTTTACATTTATACTAGCATGCTAGACTTACATTTTGCTATTCTATGCTATTGTCTATCAATTTATCTACATTACCATGCTTCACTTGATCTAATTTGAGTCTATGTAGTGACACCTAGACCCTTGATTTCTTTACTCTACCCATTGAGGGGGCATTGTAATTTTACGTCCAAGACTTACATCAACATATCTACCCACCAGGGAAATCTTCTAGATGACTAGATAATCTAGGTTATGTCATTCCTACACCACACACTCTAGTTATCATGTTGATGTACATTAATTACTAGCTTTAATAGATTATTCTAGTGATACTCACTAGTATATAGCACTTGTCTATTTATTAACATCTACATAGTTTTGTAAATCATGTTTTACATACTTCCACTTCTTGATTTGATCATTTAGTTGCAATAGTATTTTTATCATTTGCATGCATTTATTTTCTTCCTTTGAGTAGCTAGATGTGATTTCATTTCTCAATTATTATTTTTTTACTCGTGGGTACCTTAGGACATTTACCAATGTCCTTTTCTTTTACTCTTGTATGTGCTTGTGGCTCTCATACCAATCTTGCTTGTTTACAATTATATATGTATGTGGGAATTTGAACATGCCTTTTATGTTTGCTTTCCAAATTTGAGTGGCATGTGCCCATGTCCCTTTTTTACTTGGCTCCTTGGCCTATTTTGTATGCTTATTTCTTATTTCCTAACATGCTTATTTACTTGTTTGCTTCTCAATTATTTGTAATTCCATGATCTACATCATGCATTATCTTGATTTATTGGATTCTATGATGGATACCATGCTCCATCCCTCCTCAAAAACTAACAATATTTCAAATTTTAGTTTAGTATACTGCACATGCTATTACATTTTTACATCTATCTAGGCATACCCATGTTAATCTAATAATATACAACACAAACTATGCTATATCTTGAGACATCTTTTGAATTATCATTGTTACATAATGTATTTTTCAACATAACACACTTGAAAGGATATTTCTTCTAAGGGTAGTCATTATAGGATATTCATTCCTACCCTCAGAAGAGAGGGAAACAAACAAGGGTTTTGTCATAGAGATCAAATCCCTCTACCATTAAAAATTAGTTTTTATAACACTAAAAATAATAATTAGAATTCAAAACATGTAGAATAGACTAGAAAAATAGGGATTAACATAGAATAGTGATCATAAATAGTAAAGGAAAAGATCTCCCCATTTAGACTACAATACCCTATAACAAAGTGTCTACTTTTTGGTGCTCCTATCCAAACAGCCAAAAACCCAAAAATTTTAGAAGCATATATAAATATAAGGTTAATTATAGTTTTGTCAGCTATAATCTATTTTAGATTAGGTAGTTTCCATATATTTCTACTTAGATTATCCATATATAAGGGGCATCATTCATGGCATGATGGCTCTCACTCCCATTTTTAGATTGGATAGTTGGTATAACTTCTATATCACAATCTATGTTACAAACACTAGTGATTGCAGGTAATGTGCACAACACATTTGCCTTCTTTTATTTCTAGTTCATTGTATTACCCAAGTATTCTCAGTAGTTTCATGCCTTATTCCATTTATAAGTGGTTGGCATCATTTTTTAGTGGCTTCATATAATCCTAGTTCTTCAGTTCAAAGTGGATTTCATACAATCCTAATCTCCACCTTTTAGAGTGGCCAATATTGGCCTAGTTCTCAATACACATTTAGGTATCCATGCCACATTATTAGATTATAGAACATTCATGGGTTTCATGAGCCATATCATATGGAACACATTCATACCAATATTAGTTCATAGTTCACACTTAGTTGGAAATGATAGAGCTAAAGGACTAACTAGCCTTTGTATTCTTGAGCCACCTAATAAGAGGGATTAGACACATGGTCTAAACATCAATTAACACATGCATGATCACATAGATTCACTACATAGTGGGTAATGATGGATCCAAATGGCCAACCTTTATATTTTTAAGAGACCCTTATGGAATTAAGCACTCAGCTCTATTCATGATATTACTCTTGGTATATAACATACCCAACATCACTCAGCATCACTCAACATCACAAAAGGTTTTGTATTGGTTCACGTACCTAGTTACGTGTATTCATTCCTTTCTCTTCCTCTCTCTTTTATGTAGCCTTTGTAAATTTTTATTTTATACATAACATGTCTAATAAGAAATGATCTACTCCTTATTTTCTCTTACATATTTAAACTTCACGTTGCGCTCTCTCTACACACACTCAACATCACACATCTTCAAGGGTTTCACTTTCATAGGTATGTTTAGGTATGCTATTTATTTTTCCTTTATCTAAGTATTTCACTTTGCTACATCACTAGAATAAAGGGCTTGAAAATATAGTCATATACAATATCCAAATTGGTATTTTGAGTGTGGCTTGTGATACCTCATCCATAGGTCCTTTTTTCATGCTCTTGTGACCCTTATAGACACATTTTTCCTCATTACCAATCATCCAAAACCTTCAAAATGGTCATTCCACCTAAGAAAAATAGTATTACCCATGCCAATCTTATTCCTCTATGACTCAAACCTATAAGATAGGAGCACCCCATTTGGACTCTAGCACACCATATAAAAGTATCTCATTTTTGGTGGTCCTATCCATTTGTACTTTGATCCCCAATGGTCATTTTCATCTATTCCTTATCATTAATTAAGTTGGCCTAGCATGAATACATCTGACCTATGACCAATTATTCCCTTTAAAAACCCACTCAAAGCTCATTAACAAGGGAGGTGACCACACTTAAAAAGTAATCAAGAATAAGTAAAACTTCCCTATTCTTGGAAAATAGTCACCCAACAGAGCTTCAAACCTACTCATATCCTTATACCAATCCCTAACCACCTCAAGCACTATCAATTTGGCATTTTCATCTGCATCACACTATTACACAAAGCACAGTAGGTGGGAGAATTACATATGGCTTGATCCCTCTTTAGAGTATTTGTATGTAGGCAACATGCCCACATAATGGGTATGGATTACACATTTAGTACATATTTCACATGACCCCATATTTTTTAAGTGACTCAAACATCATTTTATCAAGGATGATGGAGGGTTAGTGTTTGAAGACAAAATTAGCTCCATAGTGAGTTGCATGAACAACCAACACTTGATTTTTCATAGGTGCACTCACACAAGCACAATGTAACTATCAAGAAAGTTTTAGGGATTTTTAATGAGTCTATACAACAATGATAAGAATATAAAAAAACACTAGATGCTAAAGCATCCACTTCTTATCACTCCTATCCTTTCACCCAACAAAACCCAGATTTAAGTTTATGACACCTTCCCAATCTTTCACATCTATTTTAAACCTCTATATCAACCATCTCAATCTATTTTGTAACTAAGTTATATTTCTTCTTATTTATTACTATTTTTAAAAAGGTGAAAAAGATAAATAATTTCACAAATCAGGACTATATTTATTTTTATATACTATACAAATTTATTAATCTAAACCCTTAACTAAAATAGGAATAAAAATCCATTATTCCCAAATAATTTAAATCACTTAGACTCTTGGATTGGTGACAAGTTGGCTAACAAATCTACCAATGCATCTGATGACTAAATTTGTTCCCTTAGGATGACTCTAATGTTAAAATCCTTAAAAGATTAAATTATGTCTAAAAATATATTCTTTTATTTATTTATATTAACTAAATTGCATCGATATTTTATTTTGATTTGGTTGATCACTAGTTCAAAATCACCAAATATTTTCACCTATTTAACATCATACTTCAATTCAAATTATAGACCTAGGATTAGGGCCTCATAGTCAATCTAATTATTGGTGCAAGGGAACTATATTTTGTATGCATTGAAATATTGTTTCCCCTCTAGATCCACTAGGGTTACACCAACACTAGAACCTTGTTTATATTTGGATCTATAAAAATATATATTCCATAACTATTAAGATACTTCAAATTCTTAGCATTGGGTCTAATGTTTTATAGTTAAGGTATAAATACCAACATGTGAGGACATAATGTTAAAATTCACATTTTTTTCATTATACTCAGTGATCAAGTACTTCATTTTTTTCTCTTATTCAATCTTAATTTGATTGGGCACACCTTGTCATGGTAGCCACATATGTGAGAAATTAGTGTGTATGTACCCATTCAATATTTTTGACCAATAGTGACTAACAAACTATAAACCTCTTATATGTCAACCACAAAAATACTGGTGTATTACTATATACATGGTTTTGAGGCCAACTATATGTGTATGTTTAGTAGTTCCCTAACATAAGGTACTATAGATTTATATTGATTTAGGACCACTTATTTTGATTTATCTGGGGTCAATCCTAGCTTCTTACATATAGTTGTGTCAATAACATTAGTTGACACTCCTAGTTTGACCAGATTATTATAAATATTCTTACTAGACATTTAAACTAGTAATAATAAGGGTGAGGCCACATGTTTATCCTTATAAATCATTACATTCACTTGGGAAGTCTTAGAACTATATGTAGAAGACCTTCAAATCAAGGCTTTCAACATTACCTCCTTTTATTTGGTGATCTAAGACAAATTAGGTAGGTTGATGTTATCTTTGATCTTATTCATATCCTATATAATATTATACCCTCTTATGTTATGTGAATATGTAGGTTATGGTTGATCTTTATTTTTTAGTGGAGGTTGATTATTTCTACTTTTTTTTGGAGGAGTGGTCGTATTATTGTTTAGATGCATCAAAGTAGTGAAATTTTGTTTGCTCCTTAGGTTCTAATTACTTCTATGGTATTGCTAGAAGGTATGGACTTAATTTATAATATCCTCTTATTCATTATCATCTTCCACTATAAATTAAAAATCATACATTTTGAATACCATAGTAGTGCGAAAGTGGATAGAGGTATTGGAAGAACAAGGATTAGATTGATTCATTAAACCTTCTTGTCTATCCATTTATTCTTGGAAGATCTCAAATGGCGTGTATAAATCTATATAGATCAACTCTTTGTGTTGAGTTATGCTATGAACTATGCACTATTTAGGCAGTGCTACCTCTAGAATATTCATCTCTAGCCCCTTGTTAGGTGGATGTTCCATGTTATTTCTAGGCTTATTTATTGTTATGTTGTCCCTTGGATAGATGAAGCTCTATTTAGTATTCTAGCCATTGATAATTCCCATATTTTTTTTCATGCTTAAGAACTCATTTCTTAATTTATATACCATTATTTGAATAGTATCTAGTTTAACTTCATTAAATTAGCAGTAGCACCTTGGGTGGAGTAAGTTTTGACTAGGACTAAATCCTAGAAGTTATGTGGATTGGCATCCTAGACATAGTTATTTCAAAAACTTAAATCTTGGTTGGGAATAACATGAGATAGAGGAAACTACATATGGGCTTGGGTTTGATTAAGGGCCATAGTGTTTTGATTAGCATTTGGAATTGGATTTATCATGGGGTAGATTTGATACACATTTGGACATAATAATATATGAGGCTGAGGGTTTATTTATCTTTTAACTTCTATTAATTTGGCATAAGCCTACATCAAATTAGTAATACTAGTTGCCCTATGCACAAACACTACAGTGGTAGGATCTAAAGTATTCTTTTTCATTGAAGGGACAAGACAACATACATTTTATATGAAGTATCTACTTAACTATAAATATTTTGAAACATCACATTAAATTCCCTAATGGGTTCATTAGGCTCTCTTTTCATGTTAGTGAAGTGTTGGTACACTACACTATCACTGATATCTTGGTTGAACTATCCTAGGAAAGCATTTTATCATTCATTCCAAGACTATATCAACCTTTTAACAACATTGATGAACTAGTCATAGGTGATATATTAAAACATAAATGGAAAAGGCATGTAATCTATATCTTTATGGAACACATTCAATATTTCCAAATTCATTTTAAAGGCTTTGATGTGTTCTTCAGTAGTCCTACCTCCTATAGGGGAAAAGATAGGGAGGTATTTCTCAAAATTATGAGGTAGATCATGAACACCTCATACAATGTTAAAGGCATAACTATTTAACCATGGGTGGTCCATTTGACTAAGAGGGGGTTGTATTCTTTTTTGGTAATATGACTAAACTGAAGACCTCCTTAATATACTTTTATCTGACCTAACCTTTCAATGTGTTTGTAAGGGATGATGTTATTGGCTATTGTTAGAGGTAGATATTATCAATATTTTAAGTATATCCACTATAAATTTGGTGATATTTCCATTTGAGTAATGAAAGAGGAATTTCTTCTAACACCAAATTATTTATGTTCTATTGATGTGGGTTTTATGGATGCTTGAGAACAATCGTGAGGTAACCTCCAACATTTTGGGATCTTGGTGAATATTGACTTCACTTCAAGGTACGAGTTGTAGGTATTGGGTTTTACAATGACTAATGATACAATAGTGTTGAATGAAGCAACTATTAACCATGATGGTTTAGATATGAATATGAATCCAAGATTCACTTGGGTTGAATGGAATGAAGATGGACTTAATTAGAGTGGGAAATATGTTAAGAAATCTCAAATGCATGAAAGGGTAAGATATGAAAGAGGATCTATAAATAGATAATATTAATTCTTTTTAACTAGATTTAGAAATAAAAATACCAAGGGACTTATGATTTTAGCTTGTTGATTTGGCACATAGGACTAACAAACATAGTAAAGAGGTTTGAGGAAGATGATGTAATGAACTCCTAGTTATCATCTAAAGGTGGTTATTATTGAGACTACTGTAGAATTTCTTAATAAAATATTATATTAAATCATGCAAATCACCTTTGAGTAACTATATCATAGTATAGGAAGTTGCATCAAATGATGTTTCTAAAAAAAATTAAAGAGTAACCTATCAAACCTGTTACAAGAAAATAATATCTACCCACATAAAATTATTTTTGCACATTTTCAATTGATAAAAACCTTAATAATTAACCACAAGCTACTTGAAAATAATATAGAATATATCTATAAACTAAGATACCAATTGAATAAAATGCATAAAAACTATAAAATAGACTTGAAAGAGAAAGTTATGAAAGACATATTTTTTAGAACAACAAGAAAGGTCTTTATCTATAATGAACAAAAAATTTCTCATCTTTTTAATTATTGCTTGCTCAATACACCTCATTTTTAGTCTAAAAATGGGGACCCTTTTTTGATTTGGAGATTGGTCTTATGCCTTTCATATATTCATTATGGTTTTTGATTCAAATTAACCATCTTGGAAATTCACTAAATGATTAAGTTATAATTGACTAAATGGGTTAAATTTAATGTTTTTGTATTTATTTAATTTAGTCCAAGCTTTCATTTAGGAATAAATTCATTTAATACATTCATTTCTCTTACATGCTCTCTTCCTAAAAGTCTCTCACACTAAAGTGTTGATGTTCTATTCCTTAATTTAGGAACCAAATATTTTAGTCCTACAATGTATCTTTCAACACACACCCTTTATGCAAAATATAATCAATTGATAGAATAGTATACAGGTCTGGGTATGTGGATCTCCCATACTTCAAACAATAAATAAATAAGTGAATGGGGAGTATTTCTAAATCGTGAAGAGTATGATCAAAATTACCAATCCTCTTATATGATATTATTCAAGGAATTCCTCACACTCAAAGGTTGAAGTTTAGCATTGGATCACATAATTCCACTTTTATGCTCCCATGTTCCCTAAGCTACAATCTAAACTACAGACCACTTCCTTTATTCACTAGTATAGGTTCTAGATATTAGGTGAAATTTTTTATGAAGGTACCCAAATATGATATTGGAGGCATTTGGAACCTTTTTGTGGATCTCAAAAACTCTAACCAATTTAAAAATATCTTTTAGCACTACGCTGATTTGACAAAACTTGCCCACTCCTTGAACCTATCAATGTTGTCAGAGTGGAAGATCCGTCAAACCTATCAGATAAGTTAGAGCCTAGGAGAGTTCATCCCACTTAAAAGGCACCATGTCACTAGTTGTTAGAGCAACCAATTCCCTAAACATGCTAGAGTTGTTAGAGTATGAGAGAGCTCGATCTACTTAGAGGGTACCATGGTACCAATTGTTAAAGAGACTAGTCCTCAAACCTATCAAAGATATTATATCCCATGAGATCTTAGCTCACTTAGATGGCACCACATCACCAGTTTTTAGAGTGTAAAACCCTTAAACATGTTAGAGATGTTATATCTTGGGAGAGCCTAGTTGCTTAGAGGGTGCCATGTAACACATCAAGGCATATAAAAAAATGATGACCTAAGTCCCCATAATGGTCAAACATATGGAACTTTTATGATGGTTTAAAAGACTTAGTTGATTCTTATAAAGGTTTCCTAGCATGGTGATGATGTCAGTAGTTATATAGGCTAGTGAGCTAGTAGGCTAATAGGTTAGTGATATCATGCCACTTGGTATAATCCCACTACCTTACTAACCCATATTTTTTTTTTCAAGGCTAAGAGAAATTTAAAAGCCTCAAGTGAGTAGTATGATGCCATGTGGTGAAATACCAAAAGGATGTGATATCAAATATGAATATATTATCCAAAGACCCAAAGGTTTGACAAGATGATTCATGGAAATGAAGAGACCAACAAAGGAAAATGAAGCTTAGGAGTGCCAATGGGATGCCAAGTGTTAACTAAGGCCCATAAAAGTATAAGTCAGTTACATAGTAAATATAAAGATAAGAGAGGCTACGAATATGCCATGTGGTAGAGACATTGTCAAAGCTAAAAACATATTGGCTATGTAGCCAATGAAGCATGAGATTAAGATTGATAGCCCATCTACCATTCAAAATTTTCAAAATCTAGGATTAAACTATGTATTGAATTTGACTAATTTATTTAATTTCATAGTGGTCTAAAATAGTAGAATGATTAAAGGAGAAAAATAAATTGTGAATGGAATTAAATAATTAACAAAAACTATGCATGAGGATTAAGCATAGAGCATAAAATAAAAACTCAGCCTTAAAGAAGGATGGTAAACAATTATGCAAATTATGGACATGCCTTCAATCTATCAAACATCTTGAACTATGTACTTGATCACACTCTCCAAACCATGTGAAATATGTGTAACCACCTCATTAGCAGGATAATTTTATTGAGTTCAAACTCCATAGGCCTATGTGCCTATATAATATCAACTCTTGCATTGTTATAAGGTTTTTATCATTTTAGGTTTAGAAATAGAATATTGGACTCGCCTGGCTATTTTTCCCTAGTTAATTAGATTAGTCATTTATTTCCATGCATTTACCTTGATTTATAGATTAGTTTTTTGATTCAAGGTTATTTGGAAGCTGATTTTGTATCTCACTAAGCATTTGATGAGTCTTATATGATACTTAATATAATCATATTTAATCTAAAACTTTTGTCATTTGATATAATTGGTTTGCACATGCATATGGTTACCTTTTTTTCCTCTTTGTATATACTAATTTGTTCTATATACTCTGACACCATCCTTAGTTGGAGTTGTGCTAAGTCTGGATGAGCTAAGGACTGGTCAACCCAAGATTTTTTATTTCAACAAAATTAGGTTGGATGACATTAAAAAGTGGGATATTTTTTTCTTCTCCCTATGCCCTTATCTCTTTTTCTATTTTTTATTAGAGTGTTAGATTCATTTATCTTAGTTTATGATATTTAATATGATTTTATTTTCTATCTTGAATGCATGCTCTTTTTTATTGGTACATTTACACTATTGAATCCACATAATATATGTTTTCATTTTGAATCATTTTTTATTCATAGATAGATCATTATGTTTGTTTTCTAGACATAATAAGCTCTTAATTTTCAATACATATTAACTTGTCTAAAATACACATCAAATACCCTTAACATGGTATGGTCACAATGAGTTGATTGGGTTACCCTATGTGGTAAGACCTAGTAATCAAGAATTGGGGAAAATTTTAATCTTGTAATAAATCCCTAATTTCAAGAGAGGAAGGAAATAACAACCCGTACCTAATTTTTGTATATCTATAAAAACATGCATCAACATGTTATGGTGCTATAAATAAGGACTAAATGGTGTATTCTAGACTTGTCTTATGTTTTTAAAGAGTTGCTTATTTATTTTCCAAGTTTTTGGACATGAAAACATTTTATCTGAGTCTTCCAATGGCTTTGTAAAGAACCCCCACAAGTTTTTTGAAAATTATATCTATGGTGGGAGTTCAACTACCAAGGAACACATTCAAGCTTTTATATAAGCCCTTATAAAGAAGAAGATTCAACATGAGGATGTGGCCTATTGCATATTCCCCTTTTCATTGGATTAAACTATTTACTCTTGCTACCTTGGCCTACCAAAAGGGTGAATCATGACATGAACCATATTTGAGAACCTATTCATTTACTACTTTAGTGTGACCATTAACCCTTTTTTCTTGTTCTACCAATTTTCCATATCATGGAAAGAGCCTAATGAGATAACTAGTGTATTCAACCATATATATCTATACTCTAGGTTGAAGGATCCTTTTCTACAATTAGATGATATATCCATAGCATTATATCTCAATAATTTATATACTTTAATTTCCATGTTCATCAAAATGAACCCAACTACTCTCATATCATTAGAATTAGTCTACCAAAAGGTTACTGATATAGACAAACAACTAATGACTTAGGTTATTTCTACCTAAAGTCCTTCACCATGTTATCCTATGGACTAACTTGTGCCTCACTACCAAGTACTTCACTAAGCCTTTACCCAACCAAACCTCCCTATGATAGATGAGATCCCTTCTTATTTATTTAATGTAGTTGAATAAGTTAATTATGTGTATAATCAACAAGTTTCTTCTTATGTTGTTAGTAATTATGTATCTTTTGGTGTTATTATTAATCAAATACTATCTATTTAAGGAGACAATTAGGAAGCAATGTATAATCTAATCTATGAAGCTAAAAACCATAATACATCATCTAGAGTTTGTGAATCAAGTTGAACTACTAATGTAGATCTGATCATGTATGTTAAAGACATCCCATCTCAGAAGATGGATCCATTATTTTAAGGCTATAGTAGTAAAGATGATGACTCTAAAGATGAGGAAGTAGCCTTTATAAGAGGCAATTTGGTGGATGAAAATAAAATTGATGAGAAGCAGCCTATACAAAATGAACAAACAAACCTCTCTTGTGGTTAGTTAGAAGAACAATTAGAGGAGTTAAATCCATTGGATGAGGAAGACACATACTATGCATCTGAAGCATTCTTACTCTTGGCTTCTACTCCTACTTTTAGTGAACTATTCCAACATGGTCAATAACTTGTTATAATTATTTTTTCTTCCCATTTATTATTTAAGGAAGATGGAATAAAAGGATAAATAAACACTAAGTTAAGCTATTTACATAAGGAAGAAAACTAAGTATAAGGTGGTTATCCCTCTAAGGAGAAAGAACTAGAGGATTAAAAGTTTGATGACCACTCTCCTTAATTCATCCCTAACTTAAAAGTAGTTTAAGTATTTCTCTTAATATCAAAGGCAATCAAAATGGGAAGTCTTAAACATAGTGGCCTGAATGAAAAAGTCATGCCAATGGAGGTTCAAGCTGAGAATGACTTTATTCAACCTAGATATCTACATACTTCAGATACTAATGGAAAAATTAGAATGTATTTAATATGATAAAAATATAAAACACTCCCATAGCTTTTTTATTCCAAGGACAACAAAGGGGATGAGATGTAGGCATCCATTTGCATTGAAGAGGAGCCACCAAGTGACTCATCTACTGACTGCCATGAAGAACGTGCCACTTTCAAGTTGGATCTTCAAAATAGTTTGGTATGTATGAGTACCCATCCTTATCGCTCATTGAAATATAATGTATTGGTTGAGGTATTTTATTTATCCTATCCCTCATGATTTCTATAATTTAGATGTAAACATAATGCAAACTTTAACAATCCTAGTTTATTTAGATTGCATGAACTAAACATTGATAAATCTTTATGGGATAGTGTTTCCATCATAGAGGGAATCATATAAGAAAATATGTGTTCCCTATACCCTTCTCAAAATCCTACATAATCAAATGTCTCACTGATTCAATCATGCATTTTCTTAAGGACCTCTATAAATAATGCCTCTTTTCCTTTTTGTCTGATTTCTACTTTCCTTTCTATCCCTTAATATTAGGTTGGGTTTGCTTTTGTTTGTTTCTTTTCTTCATTGTTAGATTTTATTGTCAATAAATATTTCACCTTATAGGAGGGTTTTCAAGCCTACTCTAAGATTTGGGCTACATGGGAATACTTCTAGGTATCTAGGTTTACCTATAGTAGAAGTAGACCTCTAAGTTTAAGGGCTAGCTCCCTAAATTTGATTTTAAGTGATTATCACCTATAGTAACTAGTTATTTATGGGAAAATGGATCAAATTTTACATGAAAATATTCTAATCTAAAGGGGTGATATTTCATGAATATTTTCACAAGGCTATCATTCTTCTCTCACTAAGAAATAAGACCTAAAAACTAGCTTCATAGTCTTAAGATGTTTTAACATAAGTGTTTCAATATAAATGTGATATGCATGAGACAGCTCAAGGTAAGTATACCATAGATCTGATTGCAAAATCTAAGGACATTTGCACACTTGAAAAGATCCTAGCACACTAGATACACTCTATATGTCTTGTTAGAATGAGAACTCTTTCATAAACATGAAAGGATAAGGAGTAAGGATAAAATCACTATACTTTAGCATTCATCACTTCAACACTTAGACAAAATGTTAATGAACTAAAATCTATATTGAATTTAATGTTTAAAGGTAAATTACAACATCAAACCAATAGGGATTCACCATACATGGAGTGGAATTATTTGATAAGGACCAAGATGGTTAGTAATTATAGAATTTGAGAGGAGAGAAGAAAATGAAGTCCAATAGTCACAAGAACACTTTTCAAGATAAGATAAGGAGTTAGAATTATAGGATAATGGAATATGGGATAGGCCAACAAGGTTTATATGGATAAATGTCCCTTAAAGGCATGAAACTCCTCAAACTTAGTGTATGACTCTATTGATATGGGTTTTATGCACACCATAGGTGATGAGGTAGAATCTAATGTTTTAGGATCTCAATAGAGGTGAACTCCATTCTAGAGTATGATTTGTAGGTATATGGTCATGACAACCTAGTGATGGAATAATAATTAGTATATGTAGGTTGTTGACAAGTGATTTGAATGAAAGTGTGGTCTTTAAAAGGGTAGTGTAAATCTACATGAGTTGGATGGATGGTTGGTTACTAATCTATGGTGGGTAAGTCTCAAAATAAACTCAAAAAGGATGGAAGGGTAAGGTAGAAAATAAATTTTGATGGTCTTCAGGAATCACTTCCTTGGTTGGTTTCTAAGTGGATAAGAGCTTTCAAAACCTATGATTGTTGCTATCAAATATTACACACATATAATTAGACATGGATAAGAAGTTGAAGGGGATACCAATATATGAAACTCACAGGCCTCAATCAAAGGTTTATCCTTTTATGGAAACTATTTCACACTCTTAATTAAGAGATTATGGCTCAAGCTAGTGAGGTATACGAGGTAGCTACTGCACACACATAGAAAACTACATCTAAAAAAAAACTTATACACACTCAAAATTATGAATTAAATCAACCTAACTATCATAACTAATATAATACACTATTACTTCAATAGTTGTTTCACATATTAATACTAACATATTAATTATAAGCATCAAGAACCCATTCATAGTTGTTGAACACTAAGTATTATTGAAACATACAACCAAAGAAATGAAAATTGATTACACAAATAATAGAAATAAAATATGCAAACACATGGAGTTAACAACTAGAATTCCTATGATAATTTGTATTGAAAATTATCTAAAAAATCCTAATTATGGATTACAATCATTTAAATAGACTTGGGGAAGGTGTTTCCTCATCCTCTATGTTCATGTAAAATTCATTACGTGTGATAGTTAAAACTTAAGTTCTAACTTCAGTCAAAACTGTATAGAATTTAAATATAGTTATCAACTAATATAAGTTATCCTTTACAAAAAACCATGAAACTTGTACATGTATAAAAATAAAAGGAAACCTTTACAATTAAATTTTGAACTACAAAAAAATTACACACACACACACACACACACACACACACACACACACACACACACACACACACACACACACACACACACACACACACATGCATTGTTACAAAATCTATATGCATACATCTTAGCTTTTCAAGGCTACATTGTTTGAATAGCTACCTAAACCTTAGTTGTTATTATAGTCAAGGTGGTAGATGTGGAAACTATTGATGTCAATGTAGAACTAGAAGTAACAACTTGAGCTTACTTTTTCTTTGCTTCAATCTCTAGGTAACAGAAAAGCATAATGTCCATGTCAAATGCTGTCTAAATTTAGTAGAGATGGTCTATGGATTTTATTGACTTGTCTCATGATATTTTCATGTTATAACTTGGTCACTTAGAATTTTACATTGAATATTTCTACTTTAATGACATTATTCCTATCAAATCTCAATTCAACCTCTCTATCCTCCAATGTTAGGCCTTATAAACCTTGTTTGAAGTTATCCATGGCCTCATATATGAGCTAATAAAAATTAATCTTATTGATCAATTTCCCTATAGTGTCCTTTACCTTAGATAATTTAGATCATTAAAAACTTGAAGAACCTAGATGTCATGACTTGTGTACTTTTTGAGTAAATCCCTAACTATTATTAACTATTCTTGAGCTTCTTCTATTCTTATGACCACCAAGTTAAGGGAATTAAATGCCTCTAGTGTTGTCATATGATCCAAATGGATATATGCCTTATTACTTATGTATATAATTATCATCTTTAATTTATTTCCATCATTCTTCAAAGATTTAAATAATTCATTATTATTATTAATGTGTGGGGATAATACAACCTAAATGAAATCCAAATCTTCTAGTGAATTATAACATTCAGATTCTACATCTTGAACCTTAGCCTCAGTACTATCTAGTATATGGAAAATATTGGCTTGTTCTCTCAACTATTCTACCTTAGCCTCTAGTTCTTGTCTAGCCATCTCTATGCCCTAATGAAATACCACCATGACATCCTTGTGTGATTTAGTTAGATCTTTAAAGTTTTCAATATAGGGGGTTTGCCTTGGCTAAATATTCTTCCTCTTAGTGAGGGAGAAAGCATCTTGTCTCTCCTTGAAGATTAAATTTCTACCTTTCTCATCTTCTAGATTCCTCTTATTCACCTTATGAACTCTTCCATATGGTTTTTGAAATAAAGTGGTGATATAAGAGAGCTCAATAATTTTAAAACTCAGCATGAGTGAGATCTTAGTCCTTAAATACATGGCCCATAGAGGAATGTCCAACAAATTGATATCTATCTTTGATGAGCTTATGGCTACAACCTCTTCCTCAGCCTCCTCAATTACCTCTTCTTCAACCTCCTTAGCTACCTATTGCATCAAGTTATGAGGGCCAAATGATTTTAGACCAATCCATTCCTCCAAACTAAGGGAGTGGATATACTATACCTATTTATGGTTTTGACCTTTTTCCCTTACTTGAACTTGTTACAATGGTCTCTTCATATGGATTGGTTGATGGCATGGGAAGGGTAATTTGGGTGTATTGAACATGGATTTATGGGGTGGCCATGCCTATTTTTATATTTATATATGCCTTCTTTTTTTTCATTGTTTTAATAGTGGAAGTATCAAAAGGGACATTAGAAGTAGCCATGATGGAAAAGGATAAAATGGAGGTGGTAGAAGAAACAATGGTCTAAACATCCTTCTAAACCTTTTGGGTGAGTAAGGGGAATTTTATGAAATATGTGGTAATAAATGGATCATCAATGGTGGAATTAAAAACTTTCACCTTGGGGGTTTTCAAAACATAGGAAATAGAAATAGTACCAAATATAGGAATAGAAAGAAAAGGCAAACAAGTGGTCTCAATAATTTCATTACCTAGGGATTCTTCCACCACTAGTTCTTTACCCATATAAATTTATAAGCTCAAATATTTAGCTACTTCTAGCTTAGCCTCTTCATCAGAATCCTCTTCATCTTCTTCCAATTCAACTTACTCCTCCTCCTCCACCTCTACTTGTTGGGTTTCTATAGGTAAGCCTTAATATTTTGTAAATATAGGACTACCTATATGAGTCTTAGGATTCCTTTTATAGACAATTGTGGTATTTGGATATGAAGAGTGGCCTTGCTATCCTTGTGTAGCTACTCTATCTATTGTTATAATTGTAGATGGGTTATAGTTGTAGACGTTTGGACTATGCTAGTAGCTAGTTGTTCCTATGTTTTTTTCTCCTCATCAGAATATAAATTAAAGGGGTATCCTACTTGTGTTCCCTTAGGGTTAGGTTCAAATACCCCAATTTCCTTCTTAAAATATTTTAACTTGATAGGGATTCCTTGTGATGAGGAACCTCCTTGGGATTTTTATTATTTTATAGACTGGCCCTTCGAGAAGTCTAAATGTGTCCACCCTTGAAATATTGTCTTTCTACTATCTAATTCCCTCACAAAGATTATAATATATTATTTGGTCATTCTTAAATGATCATCCTTCAAAATAGTAATTTTTTCCCTCTCCAAAACTTCCTCATCATTATGTGCATTGAAGAATAAAAATTCATAAGGATAAGGCTCATGACTATAAGGGATATTGAAGCCCTATATATGAATTTGTATGGCTCCTTGAGGATCCCAGTCACTATGGGGAAGTGTAGGGAAGTGATATATTTTCCTCTTTCCTCTAACCTCTCCAAAATGTTTTCTCATTGTATGGACCATTTGGCTAATAACTATGTGGTGGCCAAAGAATGAGGCTTTCTTCATCCTAGATAGATCTTTTTCTACACTCCACTATAATTGAAAATAAATTTATTGCTTATAAAACTTATCAAGAACATATCTTGGGAGGAATATGGGGCGAACCTTATTTCCCCAAATCATAATAATAGTGAAATATGGGTAGAGAAAATAATTACCTCTAGTGGAAAGTGTCTTCAAAATGCTTGATCCAATCCTGGGCATTGGTAAACCATAGATAGCCTATCAAACTTGAAGATAAACATCCTCATCTATCCTCACCATATTATTTTTTTAAGCATATACATACATAAATTGAAAGTGATCTCAAAACCTATTTTTAGTACAATCAGTGGCTGGGCTCCATAGTTCATCATGAACTTTATAGGTAGTTCTCAAAACAATATCCAACAAATACAACATCATTTAAAATGTATTTCAAGAGTGGACCACTTATCCTTATGTATGACTTGCTCTCTCAAATGAAAATCAACTATCTCCGTGAATGCAAACGTAACATCATTGATTAACATCATATGTAATAAAGGTACCTAGTCAAGGTTGAGGAAGTGGATGTTGGGTATGCCATCAAGTCTATCCAATAGTGACATACCTATTTTCACTCCCATCCTAAACATATTTATGGGAGTATGTACTTTTGAGTTTGTACCTTTGAATTTGATTATCTTATTAGGGAGAAGCCATGAATATAATACCTTCTCCATTATGTTTTACTGATTCCACTACACTAATCTATGTTTGTCAAATTAATCATTAGGTGTGGGTGATGCCATGTATTTATGTAAATATACCTGCACAATGCATGATATAACCATAGGATTGAAAATATGATGCAATAAATCATCTTACATGACCTTATCTATAAAGAAAAGTCATGAAGGAGGTTGATGCATGACATCACCTTGGGCTTGGCCATAGAAAAATGCAATCCTTGTCCTTTAGGGACATCAAATCCTTAATAAACATTTTCTTAGAGATACATGTTTTCATCCAATGAAAATATATCAACAAAATCAACCATGTCCCATACTTATGAATAATTAGTTTACCTATTATTGAATATGGTAACATTGAAGACTATGTCCATAAGCTCTATGGAATCCTTGATTAAATATGGTGAGGGTAGAAATACTCCCATAAATGGCCTATATGAATATTACATTATTTTTCTATGTGTAATTAGAAGTGCTTATATTTTTATTCTACATGTTTTGCATGCTCTTATGAACAATTTGTGCTTCCACTAGTCGCTAGTTTTACACGTAGTATCCTCATAGGTAGTAGCTAGAGCTTTTATCACACTAGATAGTTATATATTTTGAGTGCAATTTTGTTTATAATTAATGAAGGATTCAATGGTTTCACATCATGTATATACATATTTTATAATTGATTTCTAGTTTGTGTGATATAAATTCCCAACATTCACCTATTTTAAATTTCTGACATAGTTCAAGTTTAGTTAGTTCTAGTTGGTGGGTGGATTTATCATACTATTAATAAGTATTTTGGATTTATTTAGATAAATATAAAAAGTGATTTTTTCATTTGGTATTTAGGTATTTGTGTTTTATGTTAGGATCAATCTTTATAAAATACCCACAACAAAAATCTTGAAGACCTAATTCCCATAAGACAAAATGTTTTGAAGAGCAAAAAAGTCCTATTGAATAAAATCCCAAATTAATAAAGTGCTAAAAATCCTAATCATAAATAAGTTCCCAGATAAAATACCCTCAACAAAAACCCAAAAATCAAACATATAAAACAAAATGTCCAAATAAAATGCATGAATAAAAAGACCAAACAGAAAATCTTTGAATGAATTTGTCTGAATAGACTAAGTCTTGAAAATCTACATAATTTAAAACTCTTGAAAAGGTAATAATAGAGTTAGTCCATAGAAATCTATAATACTATGATAATTCACTAAACTCTTTTAAGTATAAATAATAAAAATCAATCTACTCAAGGATTTTCACAAACATATAAAATCAATTCTCCATAAGTGTATCCATAATGTACAAAAAAGTGGACCCCTTTTCTATAGAATAAAATGGGGGGTGTTGGGTATAACAGACTCTTCAACTAACTGCCTAGAAAACTACATTCATCATTTAGCTTCTTGATTTCTCAAAAATAAAATAAGGATAGTTTCCACCTATAAACAATTATGAGGGTGTTAAGTACAAGATCAAACATACATTGGATGTGTCCCTACTCATGGATATTCGTTTAGATAGGTGTTCTCATTGTCTGCAGTCATAATCACCCTTATTTCACTCACCCTCCACACTTGGCACCAAGATTCCTATAAATTTTAAAATCCAATCCATAAATGGGAGTGTATGACACTTTTAAAAAATTGTAATATCCTTATATTTATAAATTATAACTTAAAATGCCTCCCAATTAGATTTTTCACCTTCTTAGTTGGTGATCACTCTTTGCTCACTATGCCAGTTTGGATTGGTTGAGATGAAAGTGATAACATAGGTACTTTTATTATTTTTTGAGGATATAATGAGTTATGATATATTGAAATAATTATCCCAAAATTATTATCATTCTTTGAAACCTTTTTATACCTACACAACACACAAAACTATAAAAAAACTAGTTTTACACCCTATATGTACAAGTAGGGTTAAACTCAAATTAATGGGAAGGATCCCTAGGGAGTATTATAAAATATAAAATAACTTTTATACTCAAAATGTCCCATTTTTATGCCTTTCCTTCTTCATCTTTCCAATCAGATCTTGAGTAAGGGTTTTATAGGGTTTTAGGTGGTTTTAACCTTTAAGGATTGTTCATAAAGTTGTGATGTCTAATCATCAAAAAAATTACATATAATTAAATTTTAAGACCTTTTAGAACATTACATATCTTATTAAATTACCATTATAAGTATTTTACCAGCGTGAGCTTCTAAACATGGCCTTTCGATCCCTTTAAGGCATTCTATGCAGGTTGTCATACTCTCAAGTCAAGAAATGACTTTCTCATATCCTTATCTACAAAATAAAGGTTATAAAACAATTCATATATCTTTATGAACATGTTATAATTAATTATAATTCTCATATATTTTTATAAGTGAGACTATACCTCTTTTAGGCATTAGGCCTAGTTAAGACCTAATAGGTCTGCATACATTTATGTGGGTTTAGACCACTATGAATTATTTATATCACCTATTATGGATTAAATATGTTAATTAATGTAAAATATAGCTCTTAAAATATTTTTTCAAGTATATGATTCTCTCTTTTACCTTCCTTAGTTATCTTTATGACCAACCTATAGGATATGGCTCTATAGGAGCACCCTTTATCTAAGATAGAATAGAGAGTATCTCCCCTATTGTCCCAAACAAAATAAAGACATGAGAGGATTAATTATTTTATTGTGATGTTATTTACCAAATTTAAGAGTTTTTTCATGTCTCTAACACCTCCAAATATCTTAAAACTTTCAACAGACTTCTATGTGATTCACTAACTATAGTGTTTGTAACTATGGACTATATTTTATTTTTAAGAACCCTTCCATGCCCTATTTATACTATATGAGAGTATTATGAAGTGAATATAACCACTATGGAG
This sequence comes from Torreya grandis, assembly GCA_037957365.1. Taxonomy (NCBI): domain Eukaryota; kingdom Viridiplantae; phylum Streptophyta; class Pinopsida; order Cupressales; family Taxaceae; genus Torreya; species Torreya grandis. The sequence goes on along the minus strand of JARHVA010007496.1, from coordinate 315,138 downwards.
GTCGTATCATGTATGTCAACACTCAACCTCTACAAAATCTTTGATGGATAACTTTCTCTTGATAATGTCAAATTAATAGTCAACTGTGACTATGTATTTCCTTAGAAAAGATACCTACTTATAGGTGTGTAATATAGGGTTAGTCCTTGTTTCATGATAAAATAATTTATTGATTTCCTATAGGATTAATTAAAACTAATTTTAACATTTATCATCATGTATAAAGACCATGTGATGAGGCCAAACTATGGTGCTAGTTTACTATCACCCTATACATGACTATAGGTGAAGACTTTTGGATGAAAAGGACACCAGCCGATTTCAATGCATAGTAATTTTCATGTCTAGGTTCTCTTGTAATATTTTAGACTCATTGAGTGAGTGAAATGTACTCATATACTACCTATATTTTGAAACTAGCACTCAATAGTTAGGTTCTAACATGTCACTTCTCTTTAAATCCTCTACGTTTATTTTCTTGGACCAAAAGAAGTCTTATAGATTGATGGTATAGGTTAAGACCTCACACTTGAAATTTTTTTAATGTAATTTGAGCCACTAGTATGCCTCTCACCATCATGTAACTAATTGACATGAGTTATATGCTCCTTATAGGTTACCTTGGACTATGAAGTCATATGGAATTCACCATACTATAGAAAACATTAAAAAGTTGTAGTGAAAGTTTGCATAAGTTGGAAACACTCTAATACTATAATATTTGGACCAAACATCCATTATCTTTGGTAAAATTATCTCTCTTATAATATGGATATATGATATAATAATTTATAACTATATATAATCCATGTTATACTGGTATATGGTAGCACCAAAATTGACTTAGGCTTTGTTTTAGAGCTTTTAAGGTAACCCATCCCTGAAACAACTTCTCCAACTTGAATATGGATTTTCAAGCCTACCTACCAATGTATTATTGCATCATAAATATTATGGTACCTTAATCACTATATGACATTTACGAATGTCTCAAATTATTTTCACACACCTCTATGAAACATTCTTAGGTCTTTTTGAGAGTCACATGTAGGTGAACATGCAACATATAGGGTAGCAATTATGGATATGGGTAGTATGCATACTATATGACCTTATAACTAGTAATAGACCCTTTCAAGGTGTAAAAATTAATTGTTTTCATCATGAATTTATTCAAATAAGTTTATAAGTCTCATATCAATGTGATTAGCTCATGTGGGTCACTTGTAGGTATACATTAATGTTACAAGCCTTTGTATATATGAGAACTAGTTTCCACATGCTATCTTTGTCATTTTAGGATATTATCTTGATATTCATGCTCTGAGAAGGTGTAAAATCTGTTTAAAATATTCATTATACTTCTATTAATGTTCACAACACTTTAAAACATCTCATTTATCTGACTGTGTATGACAGTCATGCAAGAAGTTGATTGTGGGTCCTTCTTGACTACAAATCCAAGGATGATCTCTTTTGAGGTTGAGATTGGAAGTATATGAGATTATTATGACTTAAATATCATGAAATATATCACCTCACATTTATTTTAAAACATTTTATGGAAAGAGACCTTCTTCAATTGGTGAAACTTGAATGCAAATCTATTAGTGATATCAACCTACAACTTGAATTATTTAGCTCATGATGTCACCTATAAACATGAGAAAAAATATGGGATCCATGAGATAAGGTTATCTAACTCCTATATAAGTATTTTAATCTATTGATTTCTATGGATTAGCTCAAATAGAAGTAAAACCTATAAGGTGTGGGGATAAACAAGCAAAATGAGATAGCCAACTTATTAAGAATGGTTCATAAAATATAGGAAATAATTATTCCAAATAATATCACGAAAATTAATTAGACCAATTTTGATATCCAACACCAGGAGCATTTGAATTCGAACATCTCCTATCAGTCACCATTAGAAGACCTATTGACCAATTTTACATGTCTAGTGGAGTGATGGAGAAGTATAATGGATTTTATATATTTTTTATGATTCTAGAGCTGATCAATGATTTAAATGGAGTTAGGGAAGTTTAATAGTTAGTCCAAAATCTTACCTTATGTGCCACTCTCCTTTATAGGCTATATAACTACCAAAACGTCATCTTTTTCACTTATTTTCTTGATTCAGTTAGGAACCTACAAATTTTTAGTTATAAATGAGAATAATAATAAGTCCCTAACATATTATACATTGAGAGGAATTTTGGAACACTTTTATATCAAATAAAATCATAACACGTTCATTAAAGACTCTAAAATGACCCCTACTAAGTGGTATAAAATGACTTAGGACTAAAATAGACCATGACCAAGGCTAATAACTCATTAAATGACATAAAATCAACATGAAACAACATATAACATGATAATAGACCCATATATAATTTTTTTGACTATAGGGGGTTGACCTATTTTCACATATGGTCAAAATAGATAAAATTCTTAGTGATTTCCCAGGGGTGGTTGCTTGTTATGCCAAGATTAGTAGCCTAATCCTATCCATTGGGCCATGGAGTCACCTATACACAAGTTTTATACTAATTTTTAATTTAAACCCACACCAAATACAAAGAAAGGACACACTAAATGAACCAAACATGTATTCATCTAGGAACACTAATGGAAGACACACAACTGAAATAAAAGCACACTCCTAACATAATATTTACAATACCTCACTCTTGAGGTGAAATACATCTTACCATACTTCAACTAGGGTCAAATATGGTTTCTATTGTATCTTTTACACTCCATGAAGGCAATCTATCATTTGAAGCATGTTCATCATCAACCACTTGAATGTGTAGATAGTCAATAATCTTACCATATTTAGATCTCCTCATGTCTACAAGTGGACTATTTAGAGACTTCATGAATTATGATGTCTATCATATCTATTGGATGCTCTTCAAATTGTAGATTAGAAGACATGACAAATTCCTTGACCTTTATATCCTCTTGTGAAAAATTTACTTGATATGGATGATCATCAAGTCCCTCTTAACCATATTCAAATACCTTTGAAGAAGGTTCAATTTCATGTAGATAATCTAATTGATTTTCAATCACAAACATGAATGCCTTAACTTCACTAATTTTATTTATGGCTATGAACTCTTGAAAAACATAATGACATTCATCGTCATGTTTGAAAGAACACTCAAAAACTTGATTATCAGTATTATTAACACACTTGACATCAAATATATGATATTTTGGAGAAAAAGGAGTCTTACCCAACTGATCAAATTCTTGACATATGGCATTCAAACTTCACCATAAGTCATCTTCTTATTCCTCATTAATGTCACCGTCAAGGGTAGTTTCATCAATAATAAGCTGAAAGACATCATTCTTCTCACTATGTTGATTAATCAAGTTCTTTAATCTATCATCATCATATACATGGATCAATTAGTTACTCTCAGTACCTTCTGAGAAATAATGTTTAACACTTACCTCATCTTGCTCAAAATGTTCTTCATAGATGATATATGTTGCAAGGTTAGTTTGATGAAAGTAGTAATAAGGATAATTATCATAAGCATCTACACCATATTCATCTAAAAACATATCAGCTATACGTTCTATCTTGGAAGAAGCACCATCATCGATAATAGACTATTCTTTCTCATTGATCACACAATTTAAGTTAGAGCTTCCTTCAACATAAAGCTCAATGTAAAGCCTTTAAAGTAGCTAAGCTATTATGGTTACCTTGGTTCCATATCTTATCATAAAGGATAAGAAGGACTAGCTAGTTTAAAGGTAGCCACCTATCTTGGATATAAAATCTCTTGAAAGGTAGAATGCAAAATGAGTAGGAAAATCCACAACAACAATGTCTTGAGGGATGGGCAAACTATGATAGTCATGGAAAAATACCTTCAAACCTATGATCAATACTATTATCTTAGTATGTGTACCATATAAATAAATCACTCATTTACTATGGGATTCATAATTTAGGTCCAACTTATTAGCTATAACTTTGGGAATCACTGATGTAGAGGCTCCACTATCAACTATGTAGTTGTGGACTAATTTGTTACCCATTATGAGAGTGAGATAGAAAGGTGGAGGATTCTTAGGTTTGGTAGATGTTTCCAAAATTTTATTATGATAATTGGTAAGATTTATATGACCATGATTATTAATTTAAGATGAAATACTAGTATGGATAGTGGACAACTATTTTTACAAGAGTTATTTTTTACTAGGCATATGAAGGACATCCAAAAAGGTAATAGATGCCTTGGCATTATTTAATGAATACACTATGTTTAAATTATAAGTGATTAGCTTCTATTGAGTCATTATAGGCAAGGAAGTGATTATAACTTAAGGAATTGAGGCACCTTGATCAAACCTTACCACATTCTGATTTGGAAGAGGTGCATGAACATTATAGACTATCATGCTTGTAGTCATGACTTGTTACCTTAGAGGAGGATTAGATGAACTTGTAGGCACATTATTATCACCTTATAAATATTTTATCTTGGTTCTTGTATTTTATAAACTAATATTTTCTTGGTTAAGAACATAGGTATCTTCTGCTAAGAAGTTAGTGAAGCTTTCTCCTTGAGGCTACCAACCTTGACTTGTATTAGTAGTTCATCTTTAGCTGATATAAGAGGAGTGACTCCTCCTTGAGAAACTATGGATTTCCCTCCACCTTAATTATCATCCACAAATCAGACTTATTTATACTCTTATCCTTTCACCAAGTTATTATGTACCAGTACCATCTCTCTTATGTTGGATGTGGAATTAGGTTTATATACGTTTGCATGCTTATTAAATTTAAGCTTACCTTGATCCCTCCCCCTACCATATTATTTAACATATTAATGATGATAGGGATAGGGTTTTTATGATCACCTTTTTTATTTTATCTCACCCAAAACTAGATTTTAACCATTTAAAATATGCATCTTTATCCATGGCATTATCTGCCTTCTTAGGAGTAGTATTAGGCTTGGAATTTGCACTTGGAATTAGTGAAACATTTGGAGTAGTAGAAAAAACATTAGGTAGTTAAGGCATAAAGACATTATAATGAAAATTTCTATCTTTAATGGGTCCATTCTTAGATCTAATGGCAAGTTCATATGCTTCGATAAGAGTGAAATACCAATGGATTATAGCATGATGGTAATATTAGTACTAATGTCTCTCAAGTATGTATGGAAGACAATCATAGAATTTGGTCTCATGGGAGGAGGAAAACTATTAAAAGTCTTTTGTAACCTCTCATTTAATGCATGCATTATATCCTTGGGGGATCTTTGGATCACATTAATCTAATGTATGAGTCAAGTATGATCACTTTCATCTTCAAATCTTGAAGTTAACAACACTCTAAAGTCATCCCATGTTGTGATGCATATACCGAGTAAAGTAATATAAAATTTAAGTTATTTACCTTTAAGGGACATGAAAAGGTGTATAATGGTAATATTTTACTTAGTAACATTGTGGAAACTATATACATTAGAGATATACCTGATGTGTTCACTAGGTGTGACATGAGCTTCACTAGTGAATGCAGGCAGACTCTTTATAACATTAGGGGGAATGGCATGATATGCATCAAGATGGATTGGATTTCAAGTATTAAAGGTAGGTAAGGCATGTTACCTATCCATATTTTATTCAATATTTTTATTACTCTCCTGATCCTCTTATCTAGCAAACTCTTCTTGCTCTTTAAAGGGTAGAATAGGTTAAGAGTGTTTAACTTCAAGAAGAAGTTTGGGTTTAAGAGGTGGATTAATGGGATTTAAAAATCTATGAGAAGATAAACTAGTAAGGAACATGAATTATGAGATAAAATATATGTCAAAACAATTCTCTACAACTATATTTTACCTTAAATGGAGTCATCAAATGCAGATTAGCACACCGATATGTAGTTGATGTTATCAAGACCAACATTCACCTTGACAAGTTATCTTTAGGATAATTTGTCACACCAAGAATGACACAAATATTGTCACCAAATATTTCACCATAGAGGAGGGTTTTCAAGTCTAACCTAAGATTTGGGTAACATGGTAATACTTTTAGGTATGTGGATTTACCTATAGTAGAAGTAGACATCTAGGTTTAAGGGTTAGATCCCTAAATTTTCTCTTAAGTGCTTATAACATACACTAATTGATTGTTTGCAGGAAAAGGGATATAATTTTACATGAAAATAAAATAAATTAAATGGGTGATACACCATGAATATTTCCACAATATCATCATACTTCTCTCACTAAGATATAAGACCTAAAAAATAGCTTTATAGTCCTAAGATGTTATAACATAAGTGTTTCAATATAGAGGTGATATGCATTAGATAACTCAAGTTAGGTAGATAAAACATATAATTTAAAAATATAAGGAAAATTTCACACTTGAAAGTATCCTAACACACTAGATACACTCTATATGACCTATTAAAATGAGAACTCTTGCATAAACATGAAAGGATAAGAAGTAGCAAGGATAAAATCACTACAATTCACCATTCATCACTTCACACACTTAAAAAAAAAATTAATGAACACAAAAATATATTTAATTTATTTCTTAAATACAAATTACAACATCAAATTAGTAGGGATTTGCCATACATGGAGTGGAATTATTCAACAAGATATAAAATGGCTAGTACTTATACAATTTGAGAGAGGATAGAAGAGAATGAAGTCCAAGAATCATAATAAAACTTTTGAAGCTGAGAGAAGGAGTTAAATTATAGGATAATGGAATATGGGATAGACCATTACAAGTTTATATGGACAAATTTCCCTCAAAGGAATTAAACTCCTCAAACTTGGCATAGGACTCTTTAATTGGCCACTTAGAAAATTGCCTTTATCATTTGGCCTTATTGGGCACTCCATAGTATAATATGGAAAATTTAAACCTATGTATAATGATTAAGGGGTTAATTAAAAGATAAAACATGCATTGAATGTGTCCCTACTCATGGATATTCTTCTGGATAGGTGTCCTCATTATCTATAGTCATAATCACCCTTCTTTCACTCACCCACAACACTTGACACTAAGATGCCCATTGATTTTGTAATATAATCCATAAAAGGAATTGTATGAAACTTTTAAAGAGTCCTCATTCCATTATATTAATAACTTAGACCTTAAAAGGCCTCCCAATTATATTTTTCAACTTCTCACTTTGTGATCACTCTTTATTCACTATGCCAGTTTGGACTGGCTGAGATGAAAGTGATAGCACACATATTTGTGTGATTTATTTGGGTAAAAATGGATATTATTAGTTATTATAGGTCCCAATATTTATCCCAAAATTATTCTCATTATTTTTAACCTTTATTTACATGCACAACACACAAAACTATCAAGAAAACTAGTCTTACACTATCTATACAAGTAAGGTGGAATCTAAAATAATGGGAAGGAGCCTTGGGGATTAATATAAAATATATAATTAATTTCCTACTAAAAATATCCCATATGAATGCCTCTTCTTCATATTTCCAATCAGGTCCTTAACAAGGTTCTTAGAGTGTTTTATGTGGCTTTAGCCTTTAAGGATTGTTCATAAAGTTGTGACATTATATCCTTATAAAAATTACACAAAATTCAATCTAAAGACACTTTAAAAAATCCCATATATATTTGAGGTCCCATTCGAAGCATCCTTACCAGTGTGAAATTTGAAGCTTGCCCTCTCAAGCCCTTCAAGGAATTCTATGTAGGCTATCATACTCTCAAGTCAAGAAATGATTTTCTCATGTCCTTCTATAAAAAACTAAATGTTATAACACACTTAATATATCTCTATGAACATGTTCCAATTAATTATAATGATCATCTAGTGTTATAAGTGAGACTATACCTTTTTTGGGCATTAGGCCTAGTTAAGACCCAATATGTCTATCTGCATCTATATGGGTTTAAACCACTATGATTAGTTATCACCACCTGTGATGGCTTCCTTGTGTTAATTCATCTCCACCACATATATTTAAATATTATTTCAAGGATATAAATCTCTTTTGTGCCTTCCTTTCATATTTATGAACAACCTATATGATATGGCTCTATGGGAGTACCCTCCATCTAAGATATAATAGAGGGTATCTCCCTTATTGTATTAAAACAAAATACATGATAGGATTGGGTATGTGGTGGGGATGTTTTATACCAAATTTAATAGTTTTTTCATGTCTTTAATACCTCTAAATATCTCAAAACCTTCAAAAAACTTTGTTGTGATTCATTGACTGTAGGGTTTGCAAGTATGGATTATAGTTTGTTCTTGAGAACCCTTCCATGCCTTGTTTACACTATATGATAGTCTTATTAAGTGAATAAAACCAATTTGGATTTCCTCTCATGTATGTCAACACTTAACCTCTACAAATGTTTTACTATGTAACTTTCTCTTGATAAGGCCAAATTGATAGTCAATTATGACTATGTATTTCCTCAGAAAAGATACATGCTTATAGATTTGCAGGGTTAGTTCTTGTTTCATGCTCTAATACCTTATTAAGGTACTATATTATTAGTTAAAAATAATTTTAACCTATCTCATAATGCATAAATATCATTTGATGAGGCTAAACTATGGGTCTAGTGTACTATCACCCTATCGTTGACTATAGGTGACCACTTTTGGATCAAAAAGACACCTATATATTTCAATGCATAGTCCTTTTCATTTATAAGTTCTCTTAAAATATTTTAATCTTATTGAGTGAGTTAAATCTACTCATACACTATCTAGACCTTTAAAATAGTAGACAATAGTTAGGTTTTAACATGTCACTTCTCTTTGAAACCTATAGGTGTCTTTTCTAAGACCAAAACAAGTCATGTAGGTTTATGGTATATGTTAAGACCTCACAATTAAAATTTATTTTATGTCATTTGAGCCACTATGATGGTTATAACCTTAATATAACCATTTGACGTTAATCATATGCTTCTGTTGGGTCACCTTGGACTATGAAGTCATCTAGGATTCACCATAGTATAGAAAACACTAAAAAGTTGTAGTGAAAGAAAGCATAAGTTGGGAACCCTCTAACATTATAATCTTTAGACCAAACATCTATTCTCTTTGGGTAGAACATCTCTCTTATGATGGGGTTGTATGATATAATCATTAATACCTATCCATACTCCATGTTACGTTATCATATGACAATACCAAAAGTGACCTATACTATGTTTTAGAGCTTTTAAGCTAACCCATCCCTAAAACAACTTCTCCAACTTGAACATAGATTTTCAAGCCTACTTGAAAATATATTATTTAACCATAAATATTACTTTGACTTCATCACTTTAGGACTTTAAGGAAGGTCTCAAATTATGTTCACACACCTCCATGAAACATTCTTAGGTCTCTATGAGAGTCACATGTATGTGAACATGCAACATATAGACTAATGCATATGGATATGGGTAGTATGCATATTATATGACCTTATAACTAGTCTTAGACCCTATCAAGGTGTTTAAATGAGTTTTTATTGTCATTAAGGACTTGAAATTAGTTCAAAATTCTCATCTCAACATGATTATCTCTTATAGGGCACCTGTAGGCATACATTAGTTTTATAGGCCTATGTATATATGAGAACTAGTTGCCACATGTTATCTTATGTAATTTGATGAAATTAGATTTTTTTTCATTCTTAAATAATGTTTCCAAACTCTTTAAAAACTTCATTATATCTCCATAAACGTTCTCAACACTTCAAAACATCTCATTCAATTGACTGTGTATGACAGTCATGTAGGAAGTTGACTGTGGGTCCTTCTTGAATGCAAATCCATGGATGATATAATTTTAGGATAATATTATAATTATATGGGATTTATATTACTTTAAAATCATGAAATATATAACCTTATATTGATTTGAAAACATTTCAAGGAAGAAAACCTTCTAAAATTAGTGAAACCTAACTACAAGTCCAGTAATGATATCAACCTAAAACTTAAACTATTTTTCTCATGAAATTACCTCAAAACATTAAAACAAAGATTTAATGAATGAGATAATTATGTATACCTATTATCAAATAATTTTAATAAATTTATTTGTATGAACTAGCTCAAATAAAAATAAAACCTATAGGTTGTGGGGATTAACAAGAAAAATGAGATAGTAAACTTATTAAGAATGGTTCATAAAATATAGGAAACCATTATTAAAAAAAATATAATTAAAATTAATTATACCAAGTTTAATATCCATCACAAAGAGCATTTGACTTGGAACCTCTCCTACTGGTCGTACTATTAGAAGACCTATTGACTAGCTTTGCATGTCTAATGAAGAGATGGAGAGAAAAAAAATGTTTTGGTAAATTTTTATTATTTATAATATTATCAAGCATTTAAAATTAGTCAATTAAGTTTAATATTCATTCCATAAGCTTACCCCATTTGTGAATCTCCTCTATAAGTCGTACAACTACCAAAACCTCTTTTTTCACTTGTTTTCTTGATTTTAGTTAGGAACCTACAATTTTTTAGTTATAACTAACAATAATAAAAATTTAATGACATATTTTAAGTTTAAAGGAATTTTGGAACACTTTTATACCTAATAAAACCATACCACCTTCATTAAGGACTCTAAAATGACCCCTAAGTGGCATAAAATGACTTAGGATTAAAATTGACCATGACCAAGGCTAATAACTCATTAAATGACATAAAACTGACCATAAAACACCATAATACATGATAATATACCCATATATCAAGTTTTGGACTATATGGAGTTGACCTATTTTGATTTTTCATCAAAATAGTCAGCAAGTTTGTCCCAACTATTTTTCTATTAGGTTCCCCTTGTTAATTAAAGGAATGAAATAAATGGGTGTTGTAATAATAACATAGATGAAACTCAAAGAGCCTAATTTTAATTTTTTTAAAATATTTTATGTGAAACTACTATGATTGAATGATTCATTTCCTAAATTCTAAAGGTCAATGATGCTTAATATAAATAATGGATTTAGAATAGTTATTTTCTTATTCAAAAGCATTTAATTTACTTAATGAAACATTTAAAGAAAATGTAGAATGTCTATGATTTTTGTTTATTTTTAGTTATCATGGACTTTTTGATTTATTTTTACCCATGGTTTGGTCCCCAACCCTCTATGGATTAATTACAAAATATCCCTTCAAAATAATTGAATTAAAATGTAAAATCTAAAATTTTCCTCAAAAGGGTGATCTCAACAACCTTCACCATAGGCATTGTGACTTGGTTGGAAGTGGAGCAAGGTATTTGTAAGGGATTATATATATATATATATATATATATATATATATATATATATATATATATATATATATATGTATTAGGGATATTAAATATTGGATAGTAGTAGAGCAATGCCCAAACCACCTCCCCCCAACTTAAATTATAAAGTCTTTTTCTTCAGTATTTCTAGCCTTATGTAAATATAAATTATTGTGTGTAAATTTTAAAGAACTAAATAAAGCACTTGGTCACACACATAAATGGTTTTAGATCATAGCTTAGTATGTCACTTTTTATTATAAAATATAGTGCCTTTTAAATTTTTGTTTGTTCTAAGTAATAATTTGTAGTTAATGCTTTTTCTTCTTGTGAAATCAGAGATTTTGGGTTCTTCTAATACTCATGAGTATTCCCCATTAGGATTCACCATTTGTTGTTTTTTGCACAACACACCCCATTTTTATTTTAAAAATGGGGACCCTCTTTTGCTTTGGAGTACGGTCTTATGCCTTTTAAGGATTCATTGTGTTTATCAATTCAAATTAACCTTCTTGGTAATTCACTAAATGATTAAGTTACAAGTGACTTAATGGGTTTAGTTTAATGTCTTTATATTTATTAAATTTATTACAAGCTTTCACTTAGGAATATATTCATTTAATACCTAATTTTTCCTAAATCTAATAAGACTTAGTCTGCTTATTTGCTTGTGTTTTGAAACACATTTTATGGCTTCTTGTGAAGCTATTTCAATTTAGGTTTATGCAAATTATCAACAAAATTTAAAACTTTATTGTTTCTCATCTTAATAAATTCAAACCATTTATACTTTAATTTCAATATGAATTACTAAATGTTGATTAGGTTTCAATTTTTAACTAAGTCACTTTTCATGAAAATGGATGAAATCCCCTTCTAAATCAAGTGGCTAACTTTGTGCATGGTTCTATTTTATACTCAGTTATTCCTTTAACCTTGCTCTTATCCATTGTAATTAAAATTCATATCCATTGGTTTTTTAAAACATAAGTCATTAACTATGTTTCTACTATTTTGTTTGTAGGTTGGATTTCAAACATTTTGTTCAATAAAGTGAAATTACCAAAGTCTTTCTGATTGAGAAAATTATCAAAGGGTTATCAAAAGTTCCATGCACAATTTTAACTAAAAAAAAATGCAAAGACTTCCCAAATATTGTTCAAGTATTAGATATTTGAAACTTGTTGTTGACCATTTTTGGTCATCATGAAAGATTAGTGTCCAAATCAGAAAGGGGTTTTAGGATTACTTTTAGGATTCCACATTCACTCAAAGTTTGACAAAAATAACTATTTATTTGACTTAATGTATTTTAAAATAAGTCTTTAAGTGTTTAAAAAACATTTTTATGGAAAATTTTTTAAATATTTTTACCTAACACAAATGTTGAACAAAAATGCTGAAGACAAAACTTGCAAAGACTCAGACCAGTGCTTGAGAAAAAACTATAAAAGTAGGAAAGTTAAGCACAAATATTCATTCCTCTTCTGATATCTCTTGTTAAAATTCTTTCACTCTAATTTTTTAAGGTTTCGAACCTTCATTAAGGAAATTTGGGTTTTAGTCCTATTGTGTAACCTTTAATGCACACCCTTTGTATGGAATACAACCAATTCATGGAACAATATGTAGATTTGGGAGCATGGGTCTCCCATAATTCAAGTAATGAAGAGAGAATTATGTGTGGAATATTTACAAATAATGAATATTGCACTCAAAATTCCCAATACTTTTGTGTTATCATTTAGGGACTTCCTCATAGTTAAAGGTTAAATTTCAACACCATATCACAAAATTCTAATTCTATACTCACATATTTTCTAGGTTACGATCTAAATTGTGTACCACTTCATTCATTAATAGGTACAAGTTCTACATATAAAGTTTATAAGTTTATAAAGGTACCAAAAGAATCTATGGATCCACATGGCACCTTTATGTTGCTCCTGATAACTCTAACCTATTTAAAAAAGACTTTTAACACTAAGCCAATATCACAAAAGTTTCCTACTCCCCAGACCTATCAAATTTGTGAATGAAACCAATACCCCAACCTATCATAGATATCATAGATTTGGATAACTCTACCCACTGAAATGGTGGCACATTTCTAGTTGTCAAGGAAATATTTTCCCCAAACCTATTAGATATGTCAGATCTTAAGAGAGCCTAACCCACCTATAGAGTTCCACATCACCAGTTGTCAGACCAAAAAATCCCCTGACCTATTGAAGATGTTAACACTTGAGAGATCCTGAACCACTTAGAGGGTGACACATTTCTAGTTATCAAATTAGCAACTACCTAAACCTTTCAGAAATGTCTAACCTTAGGAGAGTCTAGCCCACTCAAATAGCACCATGTACTGTAGTAGGGCATATGATCAATTAACCACTTAAGGCTATAGAATGATTGACATGTGATTCTTATATTCTACTTAAAAATAATTAGTCAATTCTTTAAAATGTTTCGTAGTGGGGTAATGATGTTAACAATGATATTGGCTAGTAGGCTAGTAGGTTAATAGGCTAGTGGGATAATTCCATATGCTACAATATTATAATCCCATGATCTCAAAGTAAAATTTATTATCCAAAATCCATGAATTATAAAAATACAATGCATGGCAATGAAGATACCAATAAAGGAAAACAAAGTCCATAATCACCAATGCAATACCAAGTATCAACTGGGGCCCATAGAAGTAGAATCCAATTGTGTAAAAAAGTAAAAAACAAGAGAGGTAAGGAAAAATCCATGTGATAGGGACCCCATAAAAAATAAATTAGCTCTACATCCAATGAATCACAATAATAAAATTGATAGCCTGTTTGTCCATTAAAATTGTCAAAATCTAGGATTCAACTACACATTCAGATTGATTCACAAAATCAAATGTGGAGTGGTCCCAAATGTTAGAATTATTGAATGACAAACATATATTATTAATGGAAGTAAATAATTAAAATGGAATTTTCATGAGGATTAAGCATAGAGCATAAAATACAAACTCAACTTTGAATAGGCATGGTAAATAGTTATGCAAATTCTGAGCAAGCCTTCAATTTGTCAAACATCGTGAGCCACCTACTCAACCATACTCCCTTAACCATGTGGAATATTCATAAGCATAGAATTATTGTGAAAATTAAATTGAGTTTCAAATCCTTAGGCCTATATTCCTATATAATATCAACTCTTGAACTATAATAAGGGATAAATCCTTTTAGTTTTATTAATAGAATAGTGGACTAGACTGGTTGGTTCTCCCTAGTTAAGTAGATTAGTCATTTTATTTCCATGCTTTCTATATTATTTTTATAAATTGAGGATATTTGGAAGCTGAGTCTATAGCTCATTGAGTTATTGATGAGTCCCATTTGATCCTTAATAGAAACATCATTAATATGAAAGCTTTTTCATTTAATAGATTCGGTTTACACATGCATATGGTCACCATATTTTACTATTTATATCTACTACTTCATTCCATGCACTTTTACACTATCATTAGTTGTATTTGTGATAGGTATGGCTTAACTAAGGACTAGTCAATCAAATATTTGTCTTCTCAATATAACTACATTGGTTGACATTAGAAAGTGAGATCTTCTTCTCTTCTCTCCATACCCTTCTCTCTTTTTATCTTTTTTATCAGAGAGTTATATTAGTTTATCCTAGTTTTTGAGCTTAAATATGAGTTGGATGTCTATATTGATTACATGTTCTTGTCTATTTCTACATATTCATTATTGAATTCATGCAATAAACATTTTCATTTTGTATCATTTATTTATTCATTTATATATCATTTTTTTGGTTTGATAGGAATAATATCTTTATTTTAAATGAATATTAAATTGTTTAAAATTGAATCCAAATAAAATTGACATGATATCGTCATAATGAGATATCTAGGCTATCGTACGTACTAAGACTTGGTAACCAAGACCTTGGGGAAAATTTTCTTCTTGAAATAAACTCCTCCTTTTAAGAGAGGAAAGGACTAACGACACCTACTTAGTTTTTGGTTGTGTGTAAAAACCTTTATTAACACCTTTGAAATGTACGAGATACATGTATTTATAGGCTTGGGATGGGTATGCCTCATCCTTTAATCCATGCTCAAAGTTTCATCATCACTATGACATACATGACCATGTCATAACCAATCATTCATAAGGACAAAAAATAATTACAAAAACATTTTGTTATAATCAATTGATGTAGTTACAATGAAAATTTCCTATGAAGAGGCTATTGTAGTTGTAACCAAAGTTGTAGCTTTGGTTATATCGAGCATCTAAGAATTAGTTTTAAATAAAATAGTAGGTGGGGGTAGTGAAGTCAAAGATGTTTTCCTACTTGCCTAAATTTGCAAATAGAGGACATGACACACTTAAAAGTCCATTTCAATTGCCTCAAATTCCAATATAGGCCTTTTGAAAAGATGGGGGAGTCTATCCATTAATTTTCTATGTGATCTTAATGCAACCCCAAGTTACACATAAAGAGTCACTATGTTAATAACCCTACTTCTACCAAAATGTGTTATTTACAACAAGCCCTCCTATGTCTTAAATATTGCTCCCTCAACTTCTTCCTTGAAAATATTTATTGGTGTCCTTTAAATGTATAAAATGATGGACCTAATAGCTAATTCCCCATTTGGGTTAATCATGCCATTGATTCTTATTTCCCCCAAAATTTCAAGGGCCTGATTAAGCTAAATTTCACATTTCTTTATGCTATCTATTCAAGATATCGCTACTAGAGGATACATAGTTTAATACTCATGTTATATCTAGAGAATTTAATAAGTTAAAATGCTCATAAGATTTATTTTAGGTTACTTGGCTTAATAAATATAATTTGGCCTCCATTCTCTTCATATTATCATCAACGGTGAATACATCTCCCCACTTGGGATATGACTCCTTTTTGCACTTATTATTAACTAGATAATGTCATATAGCTTCTAAGATACTCCTTGCACATTATCTATGATGTTCATTGAATTTTTTATGTTATTTATCCATTAAAATGCCTCCATGGCTTGATCAAAGCCTCTAAACATTTATTTTATTACTCCCCCCATAGAGTCTACAAAAGTGTATGGGTTTTCTATGTAATTGACAATATCAGAGGGGAGAATTTTTATTCTCTTTGTTAAAGAGAAGACATATTATCTTTGTTCCAATTATACATTCTATCCATAAATGATTATATTATTCTTTTTGACCTTCCTCATAGTCTTCATTTATCTATTGAAATGAAAGTTGACTATTAGTTGTTCAAAAATAACCAAGTCATACCTGCCTTCTTTTGCCTATTGCATTTTTTAGATCCATTTAATAATGTTTATGGTAGATGATTATTTTTAAGGGTTATATTTATCTATAGGAGTGGTAGATGTGGATTGACCTTGAGGGATCATAGTCTTGGAGAAGAGGTTGTTAGTTAAGGGAAATGGAGAATAGCTCTTCCCTAACTAGTGACCTTATTTGGGGTCACTATGTTAATTATTATCTTTCCTTTATCCACCTCCTTCTATTATATAATGGTTATAACTTATACCTGGTATACATTTCTAATTTATAGGCCCAATTGAATCGATGGTTAGGAGGGACTAAATGGGGAATCCAAAATTGTGGTGGAGATCAAATATTCAAAATGCACTTATTTATTGAGTCTAGAGGACCAAGGGCATGAGGAAGAAAATAATGAATAGGTATGAGGGGTACTAATAAAATCATGAAATTAATCCCTCACTAACATGAATGTAATTGGAATAAAATATTTTGATGATTGACTATGGATACCACAACTTTGGTTATTGGTTTTAGAACTAAGGATTTTAGAATATGTGTTGTATCATATGCAGTAACTAAAACAATGGTTTCAATAGTAGGTTAAAATTTATGATATTGTGTACCTATTACTTGAGAAGCAAAAACCAAAAAAATAATTTTCATGTGTCACTTTTGTGATAGGAAGTGCTAAGGATAGAGATAGGTTTATTGATTTCTCATACATAGAAGTTAGGGGCTTAGACTTTGCTTCATCTCCTTGGTCTCCATCTGGGTCCTAAAGTATTTTTTTTGAGACTAAACCAGTATTCTGATATCAATTCCACCTAACTAATCCTCCTCTAATAACCATCATCATCATAATGCATTTTTATGGTCTCACTCATGGTTTTAGACAATGATTTTTTAATTTTATCCTTCCATTCCTCATCGATAAACCATTTTTTTTCATTGTCTATTATTTTTTTAGGTTTTTACACTTTAAAATATATTTTTTATCCAATATTCTTGTTAACTTCTCTTTTTAGGTCTCTTTTATTGGGTTACTTTGGGGTTAAATTGAAGGGGCTTCCTACTTCCTATTATATACAAGGGGGTGGGGGATTTAACAAAAGTAAAATTTGATAATATAAGGGGTGAAATAATAGTATGCTAATCTTATGTGGAAATAAGTGGTGATGAGGTGAAATTAGAATTGATTATTGGTGGTAAACTTAGGTAAGTTAATGTTTGTCGAAAGGAAGGGGATATTTATGTAGGTGGTGGTGGTGGTGAAATTGTCTAGATTGGGGAATGAATGGATTCGACCTATAAATAGGTGGGATGAAATATGGGAGACTAATTTTCTTCACTAATAAGATTGGTATAAATGGAAACATAGAGAGTGAACCTCTAGAGTTAGTTTCATTCATTAGACCTTGAGTAGTGGCAGTCAATTCAAGAATGTTGGGCATTAGGGTGGTTTTTAAAACTATGACCACTGGGATGGGATGTTGGGAAGGTCCTTCGATGAATTCCTACCCACCTCCCAATAGTGCTTCTCATTATGGACTCACCTATTCTTATCCTTGGGCTTGAACTGATGGGAAGGATCCTTGAGGGGGTATTGAAACCCAATGCTCAACCTCAAATTTTCTAGCCTCTTCTTCTATGGTTTCAAGATGATATTTCATGTACATGACTACCACCATGGACATATTTATCTTGTTCATTATTATGTTTACCTTTGTATCATTCAAAGCATTTATGAATACTTATTTATATGGATATGATACATGGATATAATCAATATTCACCTTTCCCTTGACTCTATTCAAGTGCTTCAAGACCCTTTACCTTGGATCCCATTACCTATAAGGTGCCCACTTGAAATCATAATGCATTATAATTTTTCCACAAGAGGAAATACTCCCATCTAGTGTATTAGATCCTACCAATGATTATAGAATTTGGTTATATATCTCCTTTTTTGGTACTCATTAATATAACATCCACATAATCACCTAGTTGGGTTATAATTTCTTACTTTGACACCTTGTTTGGGTCTAATTTGGGTAGATACATAAGAATATCTATAGTTCCCTCTATTTTGATGACCATATTGTCTGGATAGAGCCAATAGTCACCAATATTTTCAATGGTTCTTTGCATTTGATTAGACAATATAGACATGTATTTTCCATAAATGGCTAGGTATGCCATTGGGTAGAAGGTCTCAGTTAGTCTAGTCATATTCTTTCTAATTTTTGTGTATATGAAGAATATTAAATTCATCACAAATATTATTCTTAGGAAACTCATTTGATAGCCTCCATGGTTCCTCAAAAGTTGAGTGACCAATCCATGTTATGGCATCTACCAGATACCACATCATATAGAATTTTTTGTCTCATATGTTTGTTAAATTGATCTTAGTTTATCAAATTAGCGTTAATGTCTTGTCAATAGTTATGACCTTAGTGGAAGTAAAAAATAGTGTCCAATAGGAGAATCCAAAATTAATTGACATAGGTTATATTAGGGAAACTATAAATTTAGTTTTGTAAATCCATAAAAAATTAGATTCAAGGTCAAAACATGAAAATGAGAATAACATAAATTTGGTCATTGACTATGAAGGTACTGGTTTCACTAGCTAATTACCATATTTTGTTAGTTAAATTATTTATATACATACATTAATTAACTAGGGATTGATTATAAGACATTTTAGGGGGGAATCCTATATTATTTTTCAAAGGAAGGTCCATTACTATATGCTATCAGGGTGTTATATTGGTGGAAATGTAGGATTTTGCCATAAATATGTCCATTTGTAATTAAATCAAATAACATGTCAATGTAGGGCATTACCTTAGGGTTTTCCACAACATTATGTAAGCATATTGATTTTATTACCACAAGGTCCTCTATGTATCTTCATTTAAAAGCCAAGAGTTGATCTCTAAAGATATAGGGTTCTGCTACTTCAACTTCCTCCCATATAGCAAAATACTATTTGAATTTATGATTGAGGACCATTTCATCAAACCTTATGTCCATGTACTACTCAAGTCCTATAATGGAATATGTACAAGATGATGGTAGAAGTTGTGAAGCATAATCCACTATTTTTCACTTAAGAGCTTTGGTTCTTTAACATTATGGAATTTCTTGGTTCATAGAGAGCTTGAATTCATGCTAGCAATTATTCATTAGATGGAAATGTATCTATAACTAAATTCATTGATCACATATTACTTTTAGATTTTTCAAATCTATTAAATTAAATTCACTTAGTCAGCCAATTCATTAAAATTAATGACACCAATATCCTTAGATTTCCTTGATTTATACTATTTTTGTATTTTAAATTTGCTTGATGGAGTGTCATCCCCTTTTTTGGTCCTCAACGCTATGTGGCTTATATTAATTTTTATGAGTGTTTTATCACCTCTATTTAACACTTGGTGACATTCCAATTACTCAAAAACATTATATTGTTATTACTAGACTCATTCTTTACTAATTTGTTTCTTTATTGTCTTGGGTTTATGAGATCATGGCATGTGGACAATTGTCATTGCTTTACTAGCCTTAAGAGTGTTGTACCCACTTCCATCACTATGCACACTTTGGGTGAGTGAGATGATGATACAAATTTACATATTGAAACTCTACTCACTTGATAGACTTATAAACTTTTAAGATTACTTTGATAATGAAGGGTCTATGGGATCATGATATATGGATGGTTATCGCTACTCTATTGGCCCTAAGAACTTTCATACACTGATCTTTAGTTCATCAGTCATTAGGTAAGGAGAATCATTACATATGGATGGATGTAATTCTTTTATTAGACTTCGAAATTTTATGCACTTAAGTTTAATCTATCAGTTATTAGGTGAGTGGGATCATGGCACTTGATAGTATCTCAGCCTTCAGCTCACTTGGGAGTTTTTTCAGATATTTCTAATTTTCTAAAAATCCACAAGGTAGCAGGATCATAATGGATGGTATAAAACATTTTATAACATTGAATTATAAAACATACTTTTCTTTCTTTAATGGATTCAAAAGAGTGAGTGAACACCACATGGATGGATATGGTAACTTGATAGACATTAAGGTAAAAATTAAGAATAACTATAAGTATAAAACCACCTAAATAAGATAAAACATTAAAAAATAAAACCTTGAAAAACCTGTAAGTCAATTAGTCTGAAAGAGGTAGAGCCTGTCATGATTTTATATTAAACAAGTGAACTTCATTAATCATTAAAATCCTAAAAAAAAAAGATAACATGCATGAAAGAAAACATAGACAAACATCCATGAAATAAACCAAGGGCTAGAGATATAACACAAGGAAATCTTAAGCATAGCTTTAGTTTGTAATAATAGATGTGTTGTTATGTCAATTTAATAGTCAAGAAACAATCTTCGTTTACCCCACTAATCTTTAAATAAGGAAGGATACTTGACAAAGTTGGTCCTTATTTAAAAAAAATAAATGGGGGTATGTTGGGATACAACATAAGGGTTTGATGGCATACCTAAATTTTGTGGTCTTTATGGCTATGGTTTAGTTTTGGCCACATAAAATATTTTATCTCCATCTCCTCCAATTATTCCTTTTATGTTGTACTTTCCACCTTTACATGAGAAAGTTGCAATCTACATTTTGTTTTATTCCATGATAATCTAGGAAATATATAGCTAAAGGTTTTTCTAATTCTTCTTCTTACCTTTATGTATGCAGTTTATCCAATTTTTTATTCATATGATATATAATATCTTGATTTATATGCTACTATAGGATACTAACTTCCACCCAAAAAATTTCATTGGTAGTTTTCGATAATGAAGGTAAGGCTTAATTTCAATGAGTCTTATTAATCATTTATCTAGAATACTTTCCACATAGCTAAGTGATTTAATTAAATAGAAGTTGAGACACATAATCGCCACTAATAAAATCTATTTCTTACAAGATCTCTTCTATTTTACCTATTAAAAATATAAAATTTGAGAGATTCATGGTTCAAATTAATTTGTTTAGACCTTTGTATGATAAATTAAAATATTTACAAATCCTCTTATAATGGTTCTTCTAATTTTTGTCACATTCTAAAAATTTCATCTACCCCTGGATAATTTCAACTACAATACTGAGTATTTTGAAATAAAATTTATTTTGTGTCTTTCCAATTATAAATACCAT
This sequence comes from Torreya grandis, assembly GCA_037957365.1. Classification (NCBI taxonomy): domain Eukaryota; kingdom Viridiplantae; phylum Streptophyta; class Pinopsida; order Cupressales; family Taxaceae; genus Torreya; species Torreya grandis. The sequence continues at coordinate 293,288 of JARHVA010007496.1, read as the reverse complement.
ATTTTACTAATACAATAAACCAATTAGGGTTTCATATTTAAGAGTTTTTGGAAATATTTTCCTTAAATGGGAAAATTTATTTTAGTCATAACTATTACATATGATGTCAAACTTAACAATACATGTATTAGGATATTCATGATCCATCCCTTTAAAGTTGGGTAGATCATAAGGAAGGATATTATTTATTGTTTTAACACCTATATGATTGATGATGGAAAATTTTAAAATGGTTGGATCATTGATATGGTTTCATTATTAATGATATACCATGATTTTCATAACTAATCATGTGTAAAAGACCTTTGCAACTCACTTTTCATACTCTCTATCAATTCGTTTATCCAAAGGTGAGTAATGGATTATGGTCTTAGTTTTTTCTTGAGTAAAATTATCTCTTTTATTTGGGGGGTGATGGCATAAATTATATTATAAATTCTTTTGGAATCTCAATTAGTATGTAGTCATGTTATTCTAGCTCAAATAGTATTTTTAGTCTAAGGTTTCATATTTGGGCTATAAAGGCTCAATATATTCTTTTTGAGATAATTGTAGGTGAGTGGGAAGGGAATGAATTTGAAAGTTATTTATATAAGGTGTTAAAATAAGAAATCTTTTAAAAGGACAAAAAATCTTAGGATTATGGGGATCCTCCTATTCCATTGTATTAGATTTATTTACTAGTTCTACCAGATACTTCTCAGTTATAGCCTCTTCTAATATAGTTTTTGGTGACTAGTAAAAAATGGCACATGTTACATTAAATTTAATTTAGTGTTTTTAATCAGTACCTTAGATACTACTTATACAAAAAAAATCAATCTCTTAGGTAATAATTTATCCCAATTATACTTTTCACACTACATACAACCAATAAATCTTCCTTTGTGATTATTTTTTTCCTATCCTACATAGGGTTAATATTAGAATTTATAATTTATATTTTTAATTGTATGTAAATTAATTTTAACATATAAATAAATAAATTTACTCTTAGTCTTTTGAGTGTTCAATATTTTGGAATTCTTTTGCAGTAATGGTGCCAAAATTGTTGGCTAGACATAATCCACTCTTATTTCTTAGCTCGAGGATTTCTCCTCTGACCTTAGACTAAAACCAACATACTAAAACTTATAAAATATATATTTGAATTCTAAATTTAATATTAAAATAGATCATGTATAATATTGTAATGAGTTTACACTATATATATAGTACTGAACAAATTTAAACAATTATGTAGACTAACAATATTTATTTAAAATAGACACACTTTCATGAAATTTAAACACTCTTAAAAAATGTAAATAATATGAAATAAAATAATGTCTATGAAAGGAATTACAAAAAATTAAGTGATGAATCTAAATTACTAATCTAAGTTATAATATTCCCACATAAAGGAATTGAAATCACAATTTACTAAAATGTGATGAAACAAAATGTTCACACAACATGAAAAAGACTATCTAACAAATGGGAAATTGGACCATTGAATCATCTTGAGTGATCCATACCTTAGTTGGATTGGATATTAAATACCATCAAATATAAATCATAATTAATACAAAATAAATTATATTTATTAATCTTATACTTTTATCTATAAATGAGTTGCTACATGTTGGTTACAAATTAAATCACAATATTTTACTCTTTATTTTTTTGTGCTTCACAATATATTATCTTCCCAACTATATTATGATCTAAATATCTCTGTTATATAAATAATCAATGTTATTATATATTATTAAAAAATTTAGAGTTTTAACCATGAGATTTCAACAAAATAAAAAACAAAAAAAGATAACTAGGCATAAAATCGTTAAGGATAAATTTGTTATTTATATTTGAAAAATAACCAGAAAACTTAGTCTAATAAGAGCACAAGGAAAATATAACATTTTCCCCATTTTAAAATATGATTTCTTATCCTCATGATATATTATTGGAGTGATTATAGTTGTCAAGTTTTTTAAAATTTTGTACTATTGTTGGGACAAACGTACACCATTTTTTTGCTTTAAAAAATAGGGACCCTTCAATATATTTCAAAACATCTATATCCAGGTTTGTCTTTCATGAGTTTATTATTTTTAGAATTAGAAGATCATCCACCTAAAAATGGATCAGTCCTTACATGTTTAATTATGCTTTATGAGCTAACCCTACTAATGATTACCCTCAGATGGCTAAGTGTAGGTTTCATGGAGGAAGGCAGGGTTATTAAGAAAAAAAACTTAAGGGTTCAAATACATTTTTTTATGGGAGAAAATTTAGTGGGAATTGGTCCTTTTAAAAAAGGCCCTAAGTTTAATTTTACATTAAGTCTTGGTTATGTTTTTAAACATGCCTGAACCTTGACATAAAATTATACTTAACTCACCTTTTATGTTTCTTCCCCCTTTTAAATCCCTCCTAACCTCATTAAATGTTATGTCCATAATGCCCTTTTCATCCTAGACAAAGACCTTATCAATATTTAGCCTAAGTTTTAATCTTTAAGTGTCTTGGTGTTTTCTCAACATGGAAAATGCCTCAAGGATCCTAATATTTAGTTTGAATCACTACACATGTCATTCTCTAATTTGATGTCTTAACTTGGAGGTAGATCTAACGGTCCTCACTTCCCTAGAGGCTCAATCCAAAAGCTCAAGATCATCCTAGGATGGATTATGTGTTAAACCCCACTAACTATAAAAGTTTCTATATCATTTATAGTTATGACCTCAATCCCATCATTTGACATTCATGAGGATGCCATTTGACATTATCGAGGCCTTCAAAATAAACCCTATCTAAACTTTTATCCTTAGTCCAAAAGGGGACCTTCTAAACATTTAAACCTTAGGCTTATCATATTAAAACTTAGACAATTTTTTTTTCTAATATTATTAATCCAATGTTAACCCCTTAGCTTAAGCCTATGCACATCATGCACTAGCTTAATATTCATGCATCTTATAAGATCTAACTACCCACATTCACCTAGTGACCTTGATCTAATGGTGTGAAATCAAAGATCCCCCAAAGGTGAGCCAATTAGAGAAGACCTCTTAGATCATTATCCATGGTTCACATTCAACACCTAGCTTGATCCAATTGATCATGTTGACCTTAAAGTATTGAGATCACTTAGAACATGATTCATGACATGATATCATTCAACCAAAGGAGCCTCATGAGCTTAAATTTGATAGTCACACTCCCATCATTTGATGTTCGTAAAGACATCTTTGATGTTAGTGAGACCATTAATTTTAACCATAGTTGACCTCTCAACCAATCATATTTGAGCTCATGGATCATGATTGACAGTTCTTGCTCAATCATTGATCTTGATCTAATGATGTGAATTGAAGGTGGAGTTTTCAACTAAGGACCCTAGAGCTTGATATCTCAACACATGGATAAACCATATCCAATCATTTCCCAAGGAAACTAGAATGCATCACTTGGCATGATTAGGTCATGTAGTACCTGAGTTACTAACTAAAAAGGACCTCCGAGATCTTAATCAAAGTCTCATATTCATCTTATAATCCTAATATAATGGAGTGACATAAAAATATTTATTTAAAATCCAATAGCTAATATTTGAAGGGATTCCCATGAGAGTGACGTGGGAACAAGCTTAAGGAGGTCCACCTAAGTGCTATATAATCACTAAAGGACAATCGTAAGATTTAGTGCACCTAAAAATATATAATTTGCATAAGTGGTGCCATCCATAAGATCTAATACATGAATAAATTTATGAAAATTGTCACCTTCACCATTTAATCCTCAAAAACCTACTAGATCAGTTTAAAGCCCTAAAACACAACTTAAAGCCTCAAAACATGACTATTAAGGGCAAAACTACATTAGGTAAGCTTAAAATTTCATCCTAAGCATCAAGACTAGTCGTATTCCATGGCAATTGAGATCTCGGAAGTAACAATGCAATAGTGAAAAGAAGAAATAGACATGCATCTATCTACAAACCATGAAGGGAGGTGCTTTAGATATATTGAATTGGACATAAGAGCATTGGCCAATGGCATGAAGAATTAGTTTGAGATTTTCTATGCAATTAATGAGCTATAACCTCTATCATCTAATGATAAAAGTGTGGTAGTCACTAAGAGAAAGTTTGAGGACCTAGTTACAATTCAAATGATAGGTCTTCATCAAGATACTACTAAACTTGAGGTATTACATTACACTAACATCCTTGCACCCTTATTTTTTGATTTTAGAATAGACAATGACTAAATAATCAAAGGAGGGTTGAGAAGAATTTATTATATTATCCCAATAAATTTTGAAGGCTAATACAAGCTCCATAGAGCTCACATAGACCTCCCTCCAAATAATGGACTACCCAACATAATCTAGATGCTATCATGAGACCTTAGTTAATCCAAGGAACTCATGTAGCCAGGGACCATGATCATAAAATTTCTATCATTTAATTTAAATAATGGATCAAGATCATTATCAACCTATTGTGCAAAGCTTTAGGGGTAACCACCATAACCTATGTTGACCCCTATGGGTTTCCTACATATATTTCATAGTGGAAGAGAAGCTAACACCACCAATTAAAGATTTGATTAGCATCCACTTAGGGAGAAATTTTTATAGCATTAAGAAAAGGAAAATACAATAATTCACCACAATGTCCTATATGTTATACTCATTAATGGAATCTAATCATATTCTTGGTGTTAATAATTGGTCCTCCCATAGAAAAATTACCATTTCCCATCACTATGGAAAGTTGCACATCTTAAAGTACATAGTTCATATGCAATTCATTTGTGATTCTATATACCCTACTTTGGTCAAGAAATCATTAGGAACCCCATGCCTAGGATGCAACATATTTTCAAGAAGTATGTTTAACTCATGAAATATATTTGGTACTATCCAAACTGCATCATTATCAGAATAAAAGGGATCATGACCTAGCCACTCAGGTTACCTATCTATGTCCCCCTCAAGTTGGCTAAGAAAGAAATTGATCACCAAATATTCCAAGGAATTGATAATGTTTACAGGTAGAAGAGGAAGGGAATTCTACATCCCTTCACATTCTTGATTGGGATAACTTTGATCTGGGACTAGAAACAATTAAACATCATGTCTAGACATAGGGATACCTTTTACTTTCAAAAATATGACCTAAAGGAATTAGACCCTAATAACAAGGTTATCCCTCATTTTTAGTCAAAGAAAATAACTAAATTAAATTTGTTCAGGTGGTAAGGTTATCCAAAAGATTAAAGGTGGCATAGACCCATCCCACCAATAAAGTAAATTTGTTTAGTGACGAGTTCCCCATACATGAAACTATCATTCCATATTTGTTCATATATAGGAAACTCCAAAAGGTTCCTTCCCAATCACACTCATTAATTATTACTAGCATTGCAGGTGGAGATCCCCTAGATAATGTCAAACCCTAGATCAAGGAGCTCATGAAGGAGAAAGAAGAAAGAATAATTGTTCAATCAACCAAAGAAAGTGGTAATAAAATGAAAGATATAAGATCATCAAGTAGAACTAGTATTGAAACCATAGAGACACCCAAAATCTTTGAACCAGTAGCCACTATCATGTATAATCTGGATATAGTAGGCTTTGAAAGGGTGGTAACCAAGAAAGCTACCATTAGTACTAAGAAGTTCACCTTTCAAAAGGTATAACCTTTTATAGGTCTTACTTCTATACAAGGGAAGGTAGTAGGGGAGCATCCCATCCATCAAGAGGATGTGGCAAGTTTGATGGTGTCCCAATTAGTAATGACCTTATCTAAAATCAAGGGGATGAAACAAAGGATCACCAATTTAGAAAAGGAGAAGAAAAACATGGAAGCACATGTTACATTTCTATTCCTTGAGGATATAATGAAACTACTTAATAAGTCCTTTCACACATTTGAAGGATTGAAGGCCTTACAACTCAGATCAAACACCTTGACTTTTAAAATTGGGAAAGTATAGGCATTAATCACTCAGTGGAAAAACTCTAGAGATCAAGAAATTAAATTTATTAATGTAAATAACACCAAGAAAGTCTAAGGCATCAAGATCATCAAGTTAAAGCATTTTCACACCCTCTTAAGAGTCATCGAAGATAAGATATTGAACCTAGGTAACTAGTGTAATAGTGTCAACAAATTCATGGAGGAGGACAAAGGATTGATAGAAAGGATGGAGAATCTCTTAAAGGAATTATTGGTAAACCCTTCTAAGACCAATGCCATATGCTTGATGGATTATGAAGAGTTTAAGAATAGGGTCATTACCTTCATCCAAAACATCAAGGGAAACCAAGACCAGTCTATCAAGAATAATCAAAAGGTCCTTGATATCATCATTACATCAAGGAAATATATTAAAGAAGCCTAATGTATTTAGTATATTAAAGCCAAGAGTGATAAAAAATTTAACACATTGGTCGGTAAAGAAGAGGATTATTTGATGAAGCCTATAATATATTTTGATCTAATCAAATAATAATATACTAAGGTGAAGAACATCCTCAAGTAGTAACCCAATTAACTCATCAATGTAACATAAAAGAATATTATTTTGTAATATATGCTAGTTAGTTATCATATATAAGTCCTTTTTATCAAAATTGGTGTAGAAATCCTTTTTCATTGTAATCTTTGTATTAAGGACAATTATCCTTATCATACACATGGACATTTTTAAAATATTACTGGTATACCACCTATGTTTCCCATAAATAGGAAAAGGTTACCACTTTGTAAAGGGGAGAGACGTTGAGCTATTTGTATACAAATTTAATACAACTAAGGAATTTTGAAAAGATTGTCTAAATAGTTTGTTGAAAGCCAATGTTGTCTCTCAATTTCATGTTATTTTCTTAAATTTGAATGGTTCCATGAATTTTGAGCTATATTTTATATCAAAAGTTTGTTAATTTATGATAATGATAGATTAAATACAAATATTTTAGGTGAAATTCATTTTATTTTCTCTATATTAGATGTGCATATGTTATTCAGGTTATAGTAGCAATCTTTTAAAGTAAACTTGTTTCTTACTTGTGGTTTATATATCTCCTTTGAAGATTGCCTAGTTTGTCATGCAATATGAGTTTATACTATTTTACACCATAAATTGGTTCATGTATGCTCAAAGTAATTAGAACTTTGTCATAATATTTGAGAGGGGAACTTGCAATCATGTTTTCTTTTTTGCCTTACCCTTTCTCTTTTTTCTTTATTAGAACTCACGTAGTTTAAAGATCATTGTTTATATCCACTTAGATTAACTTTTTAGATATAAATATCACAAAAATATAGAAATTGGTGGCTCCCAAACACTAAATTAAATAAATATTATGGATAGTTCCTATACTCTGCTTCTATTCCACCATAAACATCACAAAATTGTGATAAATTACAACTCATGACTTGGATTTTTGAATCCTAAAATGAGAAGTGTTCATTAGCATTAAAGAGCACCTATGAGGTAATTACAAGCATAAATAGGAGGCTCTTTATAGTGCTATAAGGAGGGCATGCTTGATCAATTGCGATAATTCTTGTGTTAAATTTAAAGGATTCTTAACCCTTATGAGTGATTCTTCACTCTAAGTACAAATATCCTTGATCTAGGTGGTTTCTCACCTATATTTTCACTTTTTTAGGCAAAGACCTTAGTTCTCTACAAGGAAATAGTTAAATTTTGGTAAAGATAGCTTCAAGATTTAAGAATTCATATTATTTGAAATGAGAATAGTTTATTTTGGTTGAAGATTGATAATTTCTGGTGAATCTTGAGTTTATTTGAGTCATAAGATACAAAGAATGGTCATCTTTGCATTATTAAAGACATATTTGAGCTTACTTAGTCAAATATCGGTGTCCTTTATCCCTTTACGAGAAAATATTCAACAAAATAGGCTTAGTGTGTAGGTTGATTATAGTTATTTTTGAATTCTAACTTGTTTCACCATATTTAAAATAGGATCCTTAATTTCCAAGATAAAATTACCAAGGATTAGGACCAAATCATATTAAAAGACAAGAGAGCCCTTGTTTTAGTTGGAGACCCACAAAATAACTAAGAAATATAGAGAAAGATGTAGGCATTCCAAGTCTCTATCCTATTCACCCTTACAAGGGGTTTTTGCATTTAATTTTCATATAGATATGGCATGGCTTGGAAGTTCCCCCATCAATGTACTAGGTGTACTTCATGACATACATCATAATCCTAAAAATTACTTGCCAATATTTAGTCTAATTGGTGTTGCAACTATAGAAGAACATGTCAAATCTTTCAAGGCTGACTTAAGGTTATTATATGTTATAGATGAAAATGTAGTGTATAGGTTATTTCCATTACATTCAAGGATGTTACATATGAATGGTTACTTAATTTTCTTGACAATTATATTACCTCATGGAATAACTTTGACACTATCTTTATTTATTAATTTTGGAAGATCATAAGCCCATGTGTCATTTACCACCAATTTACAACCATTAAGAGAGATGCAAGTGAACCGATTATATCCTTTAATGCCAAGTTATAAAAGATTTTTAGCTAAAATATGGATCCATAAAAACTTAATGAGGCTTTAGCTATGGAAATTTACAAAGATACAATAGACCCCATGACTTTTTTGTTTCTAAAAAGAGTTTTCCTAGCTATCAACACAATGACCGAAGCTTATTCTGAGGTAGTTATTAGTGACCAAATGCAACCTCAAGGATTGATGTATTATTATATCCAAAATGTTAATCCTAAAATTCTTAAATTAAACCTTTTCATAAATAATAACCAAAATTCTCCAACATTAAACAAGCTTGCTACTCTGAATGTATTACATACTAGCCATGTTTCTCCTAATCAGAACCTATGTTTATTGAGTCATCAAGTTACTAATGGATTTAACACCAATTACCAAAAGGATTTAGTAGAAGTTAATGGTAATAAAAATAACCAAGTCAAAAAATTTGAGACCCCAGATAATGAGAATGAATCTATACTAAAGATGGTCTAGAAGCTCAACATAGATTTATTACAATTACAAAAGCAAGTTGGCAATGTTAATGACAACTCTGGGAAGAACTTCACCTTTCAAAACTTTAATAGGCCTAGAAATAGATTTTATAATGATATTTTATATGATAATAAATCCAATGAGCCTTCCTCTAGAAATAAGACCATGGATATTAATCTCATTGATATTGCCTTGAAAAACTATTGTAGGGTGCATGCTAATTCTAAACATGGTGAGATTGATTGTAATGAGTTTTGAAAGGCCTTTAAAGATTTCCAAGAAGAAATAAACACATTTTAGGTAGTCCCAAATATAGATACTAATGTAAGCCCTTCTTTATCCTAACCATCTAACCAAGTGCACATGGTAGAGACATTTCAATTCCCTTTATAAGAGGGTAATGTGTTTGAGAATATTCCTGAATAGGTTCAAGCATTCTAACAATTCTTGAAGACACACCCTCTAAGAAATATAGAAAAAAATTGGACATTAACTACTTCCACTCCCTGTAAAAATTATATGACTCCTCAACACACTACATCAAGGAATGATCCTGAACCACCTAAGGGCAGTTATTCCAAACCTACTACTAAACCTTCATGCAAAACTAGTTACAACATTGTAAAAAATATGAAAAATATCAAATCCAATATTATTATACATGAGCGTTAGCTCATGTATAATAATATTGGATTTGATATTTTTCATATTACAAAACAAAGATAATTACTCTTGGAATCCTTGTCCAAGAAACCTAGGAAGCCTCCTAAGAGTGATAGTGCAAATGTGACTATGTAAGTAACAAAAATAGAGTCCCCACCCTTCTTGCTTATAGTTAGGATATTTTGTAAGAATGTCCACAATTGAATTTTAGATTTTAGATCCTCAACCAACATCATGCCTACTAGGATATGTGAACAACTTGGGTTGACCCCAATCAAGTCTAATAGGGTGATCACATAATTGGACAAGTCAAGAGTCAAATTCATTATGGAGTTATTAAATCTAGATATGTAGTTAGATAATTAGTCAAAGGTTCAATAATTCATTAGTATACAAGTGGTGGATATTCCTAGTGCTTATGTATTGATCTTGAGTAAATAATGGACTAAGACCTTGAATGTATACATGTCTACTAACTAATCCCACTTATGATTTCCTTGGAAAGGTGTGTCAAATCAAATAAGGGTAGAAAGAGAACCAAGGATGAGACACATGATAACAAAAGACAATGTTGTCAATGAAAAGGTAAACTTCCTTGACTTTGATCTAGGAGTTTTCACTTTAGAGACTATAAAAGAGCCTAGTTCCAAAGACCCTCCTCCTGTACATGTGAAAGTTGTATGCTGATAGTGGCAAGTGTAAATCAGGATCAAGGGCTAGTATTATATTAATCCACCTTATGGAAAAGTAATATCATGCATCCTATAGGTTAAAATTCTCATGCAATAATAATTTGGTTGAGTATGAAGCTCTCATTCTAGGATTGTAACTTGCTATTAAGCATAAAGCTAGGGAAATTCTTATTTCATGGGGATTCTGAACTGATGGTCAATCAAGTAAGGAGCAAGTACCAATGCAATCTATCTTAGCTTAAGAGGTAAAATTTAAATGTTTAGGACTTGATGGAATATTTTGATGCTTTCAACATCATATATATCCCCAAGGAAGAAAATAAAGCTATTGATGAGCTAGCCTCTGTTGTAGCTAACCTTTTACCCAATCATGATTCCCCTAACCTCAGTATTGAGCTAATGCCATGCCCATCGATCCTAAATAATGTGAATCATTTTCAAGTCTTTAATTATGATCAACAAATTCTAGATATCTTGACCAATTTTTGGGCCTTTAAATCTCACATCATTGATGAAGTTGATGAAAGTTCCTCTAAAAGGGAGCTTAATGATAAAATCATCAAACTAAATAATAATAACATACCTAAAGGGATGATCTCATTGCAAAGGCTATTTAATCATGCAAAGATTCATAAAACACCTAAGGTACCGAAGGTAAATGATAATGACTATCATGTAGTAGATATCGACTCACATTATCAACCCCAACAAGTAAACATAGGAAAGGCTTGCACTAAAATGGAAAAAAAGAGACTAGGGAGATGCTTACAAAGTATAAAGATGTAATTTCCTAGTCCTATGAAGATCTAAAAATATTTTATCTAAGGGTTATTACTCATATTATACCTCTTAAGGAGAGTTTCAAACCTTTTATATAGAAATGAAGGCCAATTAACCCTATCTTAAAACCCATGATATTTAAATAGGGCCAAAAGCTACTAGATGCAAAGATTGTGTTTTCTATTAGGCACTCCACTTGGGTTACCAACCTAGACCCAGTCAAAAAGAAGAATAGGGAAATAAGATTATGCATAGACTTTATAAATTTGAATAGAGAATCTAAAAAGGACAATTAATCCCTACCTTCTCTTGACCAAGTCATCCAAATTGTTTTAGGATTCACCATGATGTCATTTTTGGATGTATTTTATAGATACAACCAAGATATTATTTCTCAAGAAGATAGGATGAGGAAAACCTTCACTACCAAGTTGGGAACATATGCTTAAAAAAATTCCATTTGGATTGATTAATGCAAGAGCCATGTTTTAGAGGGCCATGGACCATGCTTTCCAAGGTCTAGTGGGAAAATTCATCATCATATACATGGATGATCTTATAATGTTCTCCAAGAATAGAGATGACCATTTGATGCACCTCAAGCAAGTGTTTGAAAGGTACCAGAACTATGTGTATCTCTCAACCCCCAAAAAAGCATCTTCTGTGTCACTTAAGGAAAATTATTGGGACATGTCATCACCAAATAAGGGATTTCCATATATCCTAAGAGAGTGGAAGCCATTTCCAAGATTGATATACCCAATAGGTAGAAGTAACTAAAGTCATTCTTTGGTAAAATTAACATTATGAGGAAGTTCATCATAGGCTTTTCTTAGATTGTCAAACCTTTGAATGATATGCTCAAGAAACATGATAAAATTTCTTGGGATGAAGAATCTAAGAAAGATTTTGCTGACATCAAAAAGGTAGTCAGTCAAGCCCCAGTCTTGATAAGTCCTAAATTATCAAAGGACTTTTACTTGTATTCATTTGCTTCTAACCACACCATGGCTACAATCTTTGATCAAAAGGTAGATATAAATGACCACCTTATAGCCTTCATGAGTACCAATTTCAAATATTCAAAACTAAAATATTTCTTGATTGATAAGAAGGCCTTTACACTAGTGAAGGTAGTGAAAAATTTTAGGCATTACGTCCTTAGGTATAAGGTGCATGCCATCTTACCTGACCCAGCCATAAAGCTTATGTTAAGTCAAAATGAGCTTGGGGAAAGAAGAGGCAAGTGGATGGTAGTCCTACAAGATTATGATATAGATATGAATATTGATAAATTGGTGATATGTTATGGCCTGGTCCACATGATATACAATTTTAATCTTAAACATTATGTCATGAAAGTGGATCAACAAAACTTCCAGCTCAGTGAATGGTATGGATCTTTAATACATCTTCTCATCAGAGGTAGTTGTCCCCTAGGACTCACTAGAGAAAAAAGGAGACCCTTAAGGCTCAAACCATCCCATTAAATCATCAAAGATGGATTCCTTTATAGGAGGAACCTTTAAGGGATATACTGAATGTGTGTGTCCAAAGAAGAGGCTTCTCAAATCATGTCTACTTTTCATGAAAAGTTAGGTAGTGGACATCCTTCAAGGAGAACCATAGCCCACAAGATTCTCAAGGTTGGGTATTATTGGCCCACCATTTTAAAGGATTCTCACAAACATGTGAGAGAGTGCCACTCATGCCAAATTTTTAGTGCAAAAGAGCCAAAGATAGCCATGCCTTTATAACCTATACCAAATTGTAGAGACCTTGGGAAATAAATCTTTCAAGAGGAAAGACCTTTAAGGAGAATAATTCACATTTCCCACCAATGGGAAATACCTCAAGCATTACTTTTTTACTGCTCCACTAGGGGTCTTCATGGAATAGCATCAATAAGATTTCTTATAGTTAGATTAGGTAGGATGGTTAGTTTGATTTATTACTTTGTTTTCCTCCTTGGCTTGTATATATTTCATTGCTTATGTTTGTTTGTTTCTTGTTTTCTATTTGTTTTGGGTTTTTTCCTTTCTACTTGGTTTTGCTCTTTTGTTTTAATAAAGTCTTGTTGACTATCCTTGCTCAAAATTGCTCAAAATTCAAGTATTTTAATTGAGGACACAAATCATGCATAAGAGGACATAAGGCTATAATATAACATTGTGATGTAATATAGATACTTAAAAAAGACTCACATGGAATTTAGTTGTCCCCCCACCCATAAGAATCTAAAACATTACCTAGGATCAAAGCTCTTTTGTAAGAAGAATCATGTACGTGGAAGTAGAGTTCAAAAGTTAAGGCATATGCATGCTTGCACTTAAAACATATTCTGGTTTAATATTAAGGCTTCAACTAAAGATGACTATCTGAGGGCCAAAACATTTAACCAAATCCTTAAACCTAGATATCTTGGCTCCCAAGCTTTGTTAAGAAGCAAAAAGACATAAAAAAGGGACTTAATGCTAAATCAAAAGATGCAAAGTCAAAGGTGATTTAGGTAACCTCCACCAAGGCTATGGACACCTAGCTAGCAATGGAACAAGGCCATGAGTGAATCAAAATGTATCTTTATCAGGTCTATGGATTCCTAGCTGTTAGTATAGAAATGCCCAAGCCTCCCCTAAACTAAGAGCAAATATTCCTAAAAGAATATCTAAATATGCTCAAAGTCAGATGTAATGGTTAAGAAGATATGAGCTTGTATGTTGTTCCTTGAAGTCTCATGAAAAATAGTAAGTGGAATCAAAGTACCCACATAACATGTTTAGGATCTAACATGAGGATTTTAATTCTACACATTTGAATCTTTTTTCAATGTTGAACTGACCTAAGTAATGATATGTGGATCCAAGGAGATTAAGGACTTATGTGTTGGTTTAAATCAGAGTTTCTAGGTTTTAACATATTTATATGTTTCCCTTGTGAGTCACCATTTTTTTAAGACTAACATAACCCATTTTTTCTACTTTGAAAAATAGGGACCCTTGTAAATGTTTCAAAACCTCTATATCCTAGTCTGGCTTTCATGAGGTTATTCTTTTTAGAATTTGAAGTTCATTCACGTGAAAAGGGATGGGTCCTTGCATGTTTAATTATGCTTTATGAGATAACCCTACTAATGATTACCCTTAGATGGATAAGTGAAGGTTTCATAGAGGAAGGTAGGGTTCTTGAGCAAAACAAAACCTAAGGGTTTAAATTCAAATTTTTACAAGAGAAAATTTATTGAGAACTGGTACTTTTAAAAAAGACCCTAAGTCTAATTTTACATTAAGGCTCGGTTATTTTTTTAAACATGCCTAAAACTTGACATAAAATTATACTTAAGTCCCCTTTTATGTTATTTCCCCCTTTTAAAGCCCTCTTAACCTCATTAAATGTTATGTCCATATGTCCCTCTTCATCCTAGACTAAGACCTTATCAACATTTAGCTTATGTTTTAATCTTGAAGTGTCTTGGTGTTTTTTCAACATAGATGACACCTCAAGTATCCTAAATTTTAGTCTAAATCACTACATGCATCATACTCTAATTTTATGTCTTAACTTAGATGTATATCTAACGGTCTTTGCTTCCCTAGAGGAATAATCTAATAGCTTGATATCATGCTTGAGATCATCCTAGGATAGACTATGTGTTAAAACCTGCTCACTATAAAATTTTCTATGGCATTTATTTTTATGACCTCACTCCCATCATTTGACATTAGCAAGGCCTTCAAAATAAACCCCATTAAAAATTTTATCCTTAGTCTAAAAGGGGACCTTTTAAACATTTAACCCTTAGGCTTATCACATTAAGACTTAGACCATAGTGTTTTTTTAATACTATTAATCTAAGGTTAACCCCTCAGCTTAAGCCTATATACATCATGGACTAGCTTAATGTTCATTCATCTTATAGGGTCTAACTACCCACATTCACTCGATGACCTTAATCCAATGGTATGAGATCAAAGAGCCCCTGAAGTTGAGCTAATTAGAGAAGACCTCTCAGATCATGATCCATGGTTCATGTTCATCACATAGATTGATCTAATAGACCGTGTCAACCCTAAAGTCCTAAGAGCACTAAGAATATGACATGTGGCATGCTATCATTCAGTTAAAGGAACCTTATGAGCTTAAATTTCATAGTCATGCTCCTATCATTTGAAATTAATGAGGACATATTTGATGTCAATGAGACCATCAAATTTGACCACAACCAACCTCTCAATCAATCAACTTCAACCTTGTGGATCATGATCAATAGTTCTCATTCGATCATTGATCTTGATCCAATGATAGGAAGTGAAGGTGGAATATTCAACCAAAGATCCTAGAGTCTGATAGCTCAACACATGGATGAAATGTATCTATTCATTTCCCAAGTAAGTTATAATGCACCATTTGGCATAATTGGGTCATCTAAGACTCGAGTGACCAATCAAAAAGGACCTTTGAGATCTTAATCAAAGGCTCACATTTATCCTAAAATCCTAATTTAATAGAATGACATAAAATGAGTTATTTAAAATTCAATAGCTAATATTTAAGGGATTCCCATAGGATTCCCATAAGAACAAGTTTAAGGAGGTCCATATAAGTGCTATGAAAGCACTAAAGGACAATCCTAAGATTTGGCTTTCCTAAAAAGATAGAATTTGCATAAGTGGTACCATCCATAAGATCTAAGACATGAATAAATTTATTAAAACCATAAACTTCACTATTAAATCCTTATAAACCCTACCAGGGTAGCTTAAATCCCTAAAACTTCACTTAAAGCATCAAAACATGACTATTAAGGACACAACTACATTAAGTAAGCTCAAAGTGTCATCTTAACCATCAATACTAGTCATATTCCAAGGTAATTGAGATCATGGTAGTGGAAAGGCAATAGTGGAAAGAAGAGATAGACATGTATCTATCTATAGACCATGAAAAGAGGTGTTTTGGAGATACTGAATTAGACACAGGAGCATTGGCCAATGGCATGAATAATTGGTCTAAGATTTTCTTTGCAATTAAGGTGCTATAACCTCTACCATCTAGTGATAAAAGGGTAGTATTCACTAAGAGAAAGTTTAAGGACATGGTTTTAATTCAAATTATAGGTCTTCATCAAGCTACTACTAAACATGAGGTATTACATTGCATTGACATCCTTGCACCCTTATTTGTTGATTGCAGAATAGATAACAACTAGAACATCAAAGAAGGAGGGTCAAGAATAATTGCCTATATTTCCCTAGTAGCTTTTTATGGTTACTAAAAGCTCTGTAGAGCTCACATAGACCTTCCCTCCATCACAAAATAGACTACCCAACATAATCTAGATGATATCCTAAGACCTTGGTTAATCCAAGGAACTCATGTAGCTAGGAACCATGATGATAAAATCCCTATCATTTAATTTAGACAATGGATCAAGATCATTATGACCCTATTGTGTAGATATTCAGGGTTAGCCACCACAACCTATATTGACCCCATATGGGTTTCCTACATATATTTCATGTGGGAAGAGAAGGTAACTCCACCTATTGGAGAGATAATTAGCATCCACTTGGGGAGATAATTTTATGGTATTAAGAAAAGGACAATCTAACAATTCACCATGATGTCCTATTTATTAGAATCATGAATGGCATCCACTCATATTATTGGTATCAAGAATTGGTCTTCCCATAATAAAATTACCATTTCTCATCACTATGTAATGTTTCACATATTCAAATATAGAGTTGATAAGTAGTTCATTTGTTATTTCATATACCCTACTTTGTTCAAGAATATCAATGGAAACCCCATGCCTAGGATGTACCCTCTTATCAAGAAGTATGTTGAACTCATCGTTGATATTTGGTATTATCTAGACTACACTATTATTAGAATAGAAGGGATCATAACCCAACCATTTAGGTCACATGTCTATGTCCCCCACCAAGTTGGATGAGAAAGAAATTTCTCATCAAATCTTCTAAGGAATTGATAATTTTTTTAAGGACAAGTGGAAGGGCATTCTGCATTCCTTCCCATTCTTGATTGGGGGAACTTTAATCTAGGACTAGAAATAAGACATCATGTCTAGACATAAGGATGCCTTCTTCTTTTAGAAGGATGACCTAAAGGAATGGGACCCTAATAACAAGATTGTCCCTCATTTGCAGTTAAAGTAACTAACTAAAGTAACCTATGAGCATAGGGTTGGTCCATATGAAAAATTTTACACCAAAGTTGTAGACATTAAGGAAGTCCTTGCTAGGTGTAGGTAGCATGGTTTCAATCTTGAACATAGACTGCAAAGAGAGGAGAAAATAACTAGGGAGAGATGGTAAATAAATCCATTGCAATATCATCTACTACCTTTTATTTCTAATACACCTCCAAGTTAACCATAATAATAATCACTCCAAATTCAAGGACCTGGTGAGAATAAATTAGAAGAAATTATAGAATAAGGCCCTTCATCATCATCCTAACCTCCAAAACAATCTTCTCTAGTGGAAATCTTTGATATGGTTTACCTAGAACCATATGAGATGGTGGAATAATTCTTCAAGGGAGTTGTAGAGACCTATGAGGTTGATCAAGAAGATGAGGGAGCCACAATTGAGGTGGCATAAATTAAAGTGAATAAAATGGGTGAGGAAGAAAAGGGAAAAGAAGTGGCATTAGAATTGGTCCCTATCACATGAAAAAGAGGGAATTTGAGTTAGCCCTTATCCCTAAGTCCTCTAAAAGACCAAAAATGACATGGACCCATACCATCAGTGAAGTAAATTTGTTCATCAATGAGTTCCCCATATGTGGACCTATCATTCATGACTAGTTTATATATTGGAAACACTAAAAGGTTCCTTCCCAATCACACTCACTTGTAATTACTAGCACTATAGGTAGAGATCCCCTTGACAATGTTAAAACCTAGATCAAGGAGCTCATGAAGGAGAAAGAATAAATAATAATTGTTCAAGCATCTAAAAAAAGTGGAAATAAAATAAAATATCCAAGAGCATCAAGTCAAACTAGGATTGAAACCCTAGAGACACCCAAAATCTCTAAACTAGTAGCCACTATCATTTATAATCTAGATAAAATAGGGTTTGAAAGGGTGACAATCAAGACAACTACCATTGGCACCGAGGAGTTCACCTTTCAAAATGTGGAACCTTTTATAGGCCTAACTCCTATATAATAGTAGGTAACAAGGGAGCATCTCATCGATCAATAAGATGTGGAAATTTTGGTGATGGCCCAATCAATAATGACCTTGGTTAGAATCAAGGGGATGCAATAGAGGATCACCAATTTAAAAAAGGAGAATAAATACTTGGAATAAAAAGTTACATTTCTAGTCTACTCCTTAGGATATAATGAAACTATTGAATAAGTCCTTTGACACATTTGAAGGGTTGAAGGCCCTGAAGCTCAGATCGAATACCTTGACCCATAAAGTTGGGAAAATGCATACCTTAATCACTCAATGGTACAACTCTAGAGATTAGGCAATTGAATTTATTAATTTCCATAAAACCAAGTAGGTCCAAGGCATCAAGATCATAAATTTGAAGCATTTGTGTGCTCTCCTAGGAGTCATCAAAGATAAGATATTAGACCTAGGCAACTAGTGTTACATTGTTACCAAATTCACGGAGGAGGACAAAGGCTTGATATCAAGGATAGAGAATTTATTGAAGGAACTATTGGTAAACTCTTGTAATAGTAATGCCATAGGGTTGATGGATGATGAATAGTTCAAGAAAATGGTTATTACCTTGATCTAGAACATCAAGGGAAACCAAGACTAGCCTATCAAGGATAATCAAAAGGTCCTTGATATCATCATTACATTAGGGAAGCAAATTGTATTAGCCCAATGAATTAAGGAACATAAAGCCATGAGTGACAAAGAATTTAACACATTGGTAGGTCAAGAAGAGGATTATTTGATGAAGCTTGTAGTAGATTTAAAGTTAATTATAGAAAAATATACTAAGGCAAGGATCATCCTTAAGAAATAACCTAAGGGACCCACCAATGTAACATAAAATAATATCATTTTGTAGTATATGATAGTCAGTTAGCATATACTAGTCCTTTTGTCAAAATTGGTGTAGAAACATTTTACATTGTAATCTTTGTATTAAATATAGTTGTCTTTATCATACACATGGATATTTTGAAAATATAATTGGTAGACCACCTATGTTTCTTATAAATTGGAAAAGGTTACCATTTGTAAAGGGGAGAGATTTTAAGCAATTTTTATACAATAGAGTATTTAATACAACTAAGGAATTATAAACATATTGTCTGAATAGTTTATTAAAAGCCAATATTGTCTCTCAATTGCATGTTATTTTCTTAAATTTGAATGGTTATCTACATTTTGAGCTACACTTTCTATCATAGGGTTGTTAATTTATGCTAATGCTATATTAACTTAAAATATCTTAGGTATACTTCATTTTATTTTCTCTACATTTGTATATGCATATGTTATTTAGGTTATAGTAGCAAACTTTTAAAGTAAACTTGGTTCTTACTTGTGGTTTATTTATCTCCTTTGAGGCTTGCCTAGTTTATGATGAAATATAATTTTATACTATTTTACACCATAAATTGGTTCATGTATGCTCAAAGTAATTAGAACTTTGTCATAATATTTGAGAGGGGAACTCGCAATCACATTTTATTTTTTGCCTTACCCTTCCTTATCATATTTTCTTTATCATAACTCACCTAGTTTAAAGATCATTGTTAATATCCATTTAGATTAACTTGTTGGATAGAAATATCACAAAGATCTAGAACCTAGTGGCTCCCAACCATCAAATTAAATAAATATTGTGGATAGTTCTCATACTTTGCTTCCATTCCACTAAAAACATCATAAAATTGTCACAAATTTTAACTCATGCCTTGGATATTTTTAATCCTAAAATGAGAAGTGTTCATTAACATTGAAGAGCACCTATGAGGTAATTAGAAGCATGAACACCTACCTAAGTAGACATTCACCTAAAATTATTACTATAGGCTAACATAGTTAGTAGTTATAGATGGCTAGTGGTAAAAAATATGTGGCTATGGGTGTTTTTACCATAGTGTCATTGTGTGATAAAACACATATCCAACATAGTATTACATTATATTCATAAAAAGTTACATTAAACCATTGAAACCATTAAATTACATTATTAAATATATAAATAGTATATTAAACCAACATCAATACTCTATGTGTGTGTGTGTACTAATTATAATATATGTATATATTATTAGAGTATGAGTTCAAAGAGGTAGGAATATCAAGGAAAAGGAAAAATATGAAATAAAATAAGTCGTAAGATGAGGAAAACTTTTATACCTCATCAACATGTATCATATATTATAAGTGATCACATAAGAGAAAATACAAACTTGTATAATTTTAAGTAATATTTTGTAAATAATTCTAGGTTCACAACTACCAATAAAGGGTTGAATGTGCTTTTAAAATTATATTTTCATATATCTTTATAATTGATGCATAGATGGAAGATAATTTTTTGGAGTTTAATAAATAATAAATAACGTGAGCATATTATTTTTTAAGAAGTTGAATGTTCAAACAATGCTATAGAAACAAGTGTAAGTTATGCCAAAAATGTAGAAGACATGTGAGGCTAGTAGCCAATTCATGAGAATTTTATTTTTAAGATTTGTGTGGAATAAGAAGAAATTGAAAAGGATAATCATATGAAAGTGGAAACTAGTAAGGAGGGTAAAATACTTAAATGTGTTAAAAAATATAAATATTATAGTCAATCATTGTGCATAGAGAATGTGAATGTGGGACCAAAAGAAGAACCAAAAATGGTTATTGATATTAATTATTGTATGGACATATTGTTTTTATGAATTATCTAATTAATTAAGAATTTACAAGATCTATTTCTAAAGAAATATTTTGAGATGAAAGGATTTCATGATTCATTGGATAATATGGACATTAAGTTACATAAAGTCTTAAAACCTTTGAAGAAAGGTCTATATAAAAAGAAACCAATTTTTTGAGAAAATATCTAGTAAGAAATATAAAAGATTCTTAGAGCTAGTATGATATATATAATTGAAAATTATGACTAATTTATTCCTATGGTGATAATTATAAATAAGGATGGGTGTATTATAGATTGCATCGACTAATTCATATCGAATGGTGCATGTTTAAAAGATGCATTGCAAACACTATTTTGTATACACCTAATTTAATAGTAGACACTTTGTGCAACATAAAATTTTATTGAATTTTGAATAATTTAAAAATGAACATACATTTAAATATTTTCCACATTTTCCCTCTATTAATTTACACATTTTTTTATTTTAAAATTTTATTTTCTAGATACACCTAGTTAGGATTAGCTTAGCATATATAAGAATAGCCTATAATCCTAGATAGACCTTCTTCATATCTCAAATAACTAATTTATAGTAATAAATAACTACTTGTAATCCTAAAAATAATTATTTATTGTAGGGCCTACTACTACTAGTAGTCTCTAGTCACACTCAAAGACTATTTATCAAATTAGGAATTATCCATTAGGTCATCCTAGTCATGTTTCATGGGGAAATTATAGTGGGAAATAATGGAGAGAGAATTATAAATACAAATCATTCATAAGGTTTTAATAAATTAAAAATTACTTGATCATTAATTGGAAATCACCTTGAGAAATCAATTATTACTTTATTCAAACATTATCACAAAGTCATACACATAAAATCCTTTCATAGGATAGTTCTTAGAATCATGTAAGTATAAAAATTTCAAAGTTGTATGGTGTTAAGTATTAAAGATAAAAAAACATAATTTCATTATAGATTCATCTAAATGTTTTAAAAAACACATAAGTGGGGGAAAAAAAAGTGGTTTTCACCCTAGTTAAAGCATTATAATGTAGGCAATGCTTAATCATTCAACATGGAGTGGTTAGGTATATTTAACCTAGAATACTAACACATTTTTAAAGCTAAATATTATGGTATAAAAAAGGGTTTGGAAGGAAAATAATAAATAAACATTATTTCATAGGATCAAAGGTGTGTGCACACATAATAATCATTGTAAGGTATAGGCATATGGGTCTTAGGAGTTCGATACATATAGAGTACATAGGGGTATTACTGGTAACCACTAGATAGTGTCAGCTACTACAAGGGTAAAATTCTACTTGTTTTATCTAGAGATTTCTTTAGCCTCTATTTTAGGTCTAAACAGATAAAAAATAAGGTCTAAAACATTTTTAGGTATATAGGGATATTTTTTGAGTAAAATAATATCAAAATTAGATAATTGTATTTCTCCCCTCTTACTTTTCCAATTTTAAATTTAAGTAGTACAATATCTAGAATATCAATTTCAATTTAGATTCATACATTATTGAGAAATTCTACATAATATAATTAGATATATTTTTAAATTATTTAATAAAACTTGAACCTAAAAATTTAAAAAAAAAATTGAACATAGTAATTGAGTTAAGAATGAATCACTGTAGGCTTCATCCTAGTTTAGGGTTTCAATTTTTATTTAGGGTTTCAGATTTATCCTCTAATAGGGTTTGAATTTCATGTATAATTTATTAATTCCTCTTATATATAAATTAAACCCCTAAAGTGTCTACAACAGATTAAAATTTTTTATATTCTTAAATCCAAGCTATGATTTTACTAGTTTTTATCTAATTTTATCTCTATGCACCACTTCAACATTGACAACATTTATTGTCATTATTTCCAAGCTCTTGAAAAGTTGTGAAAACATGTATGTGCATCGATTTATAGGTATTGGTCATGGGATCACATTTCATATGCCTATCTAGATGTGTTCTAAGTGATGTATTTCCATTTGGAGGTATTGGAATCTCTTCACGACATAAAAATTGCATTTCAAGACTGATTACTATAGTGTGTGCCATGAATTTGTATACAAAGTTATATAAATGTGATTTGGGGTGAAAATAAAGGTATTAAACATGCACATGATGGTTTTTTAGTTTTTGAAAATGAATTATGGTTTCCATTTTATGTGCATCTAAAGTTGGCCTAAAATAATACAATTTTAGCTTATTAGAAGGGCATTCTTGAGGCTAGAATGGGTAGTGGGTCATTTGACTAGGAATTATTAGAGGATAATAACATAGTATTTGGTATTATCTACCGCTTATATGTTTTATTAGTGCCATTTTTCTTCCATAAAGAACTAGAGGTTGGGATTTCCAACCACCACTTCAATGTTGAAAACATTTGTTTTTTAGTGTTTCCAAGCTCCTAAACAGTTGTGAAAACATACATCTAGATGGATTTTGAGGTTGTGGTCATGGAATCATGTGTTATTTACCTATATACATATGTTTGAAGTGATATATTTTCATTTAGAGTTCCAAAATGTAGAAATATCAAGGATAAGAACTTGTCTTTTTAATATAAAAAAGTTGCATTTCAAGTCTGATTATTATATGTGTGCCTTAGATTCTTCTCCAATGCTCCATTGACATGTTCAAGGGTGTAATTAGAGGAATTTTACATACACATGAAGTTTATTATAGTATTTTTAAAGGTATTATTATGTCCATAATGGGTAATTCATCTCTCAATTGTTCATGATTAGAGGCTAAGAACTTGGTCCTAGACATTATCTACTAACTCAAATGTGTTAGAAGGCTAGTTTCTAGGCATGAAACACTATAAGTGGAGATCTCACAAAGGCCAATTTATATTTTCCATTTTTTTGTTTAATTATATAAATAAATTCCATATAACACATGAATTTTAAAATGCCTATCCATGTTCATTTTGTTTAATTAATAACCATTGTTTTGCCATGTGTTGGAATAATAAATCTGTTACTAAAAATCTTAAGTATTTCAAAAGGAATAAAATTTATGTACACCACTCTCCAATCGAAATAAAATATCAAGGTATAATAATAAATAAGGATGAAAATTGTGAATACCAATCTATAAATTAGTATGAAAATAAGGGAAAGAGCAAGGAAATGTTACCAAAGGACATGGGAAACATTTATTGCACTCATTTTAACATGTGTGGGCATTAACATCAAAAATGTTGGAAATTAAATTCATGGATCCGCCTAAATAATTTAAATGGGAATTCCAATAAGGAAGAGGTGTCTAAATTTACGTATTAATAATTTGTTCCATCACCTATAAGTGAAGAGATATCAAATGAATAAATAGAGATACCAAGGAAGAAGAAATCATAGAGAAATAATTCATAAAGGAGTTCCTATCACCATTGTAGGTGGGTAATTGTAATAATTTATTCTTGGTGTCATAGATAGAATAATTTTAAAGCTAAGATGTTGATTTAAATGTATATTTAAGAATCACCTCAAATTTATTTGTGTGTTCTATTTTTTGAAAGAATAAATAATAGAAGGTAATGATGAATTTCACTTTTCAAGGGTGAATATGGAGAAATTGTCTAATATATTTGAGAATCATAAGTTAGATTAGCCCATTTCATCAAATAAGTTGTATCATTTTTAACATTATCATGTTATAATATGATAAGAAGATAATAAATGGACAATTTAAGTATAGTGGAGAGAGAGAGAGAGAACAAATTTGAGGAAGTGAAACTTAAGAGCTATAGCCACCAAAATATTCTAAGGCCTTAAGAGACATGATAACTAAAATATTACACCTATAGTAGATATAAATTATCTTTTTCACATCCTTTCCTAAGAGGTTGGATGGATTGTTTAAGTAGATGTGAAACAACCCCACAAAAAAATTTGGAATCGTATATCATAGTATGCTTTTGACACATGTTAGGCCCTCTTAAAAGTCTTACTAACACAAAGAGATAAATTTAATACACTATACACATACACAATTGGAACTAAAGGAGGGGAACTGAGGCAATTCACTGGAGGTAAACACATATAAAAGGTGTTATGGGAAAGCTTGTTTTTGTAATACAAGGATTATGGGATTCAAGGTGTATTAATGTATGTATACACTAATAATTCTTGAGCACCATAAGTGTCACTCGTACTTCTTCATAGCACTATTTATAGGCCCTTAACCATAGGTAAATACCCCACTCTATTGAAGGGGTTTTAGTCCTCTTTAAGGATGGTTAAGTTAAAGGATTAGTTTAACTAGGAAGGATAAATTTATTTTTCCTAAGTTATTACCTAGGTTAATCATGGGTTTAGATCAATATACATGCTATATAAATTTAACAAGCACTTTAAATAAGAAAACATAATCATTTATGCACTTGCAAATTTGATTTATTCATGTAACTAATTATGTTAAAACATAAAAGGAAATAGATTAAGTATGAGATTCTTTAGTGTGATTAGCTGGGTTATAACACCCTTTAGCCTTTAAGGTCATTACACTATTCATACACCATTTATATCAAACATGGATGTTCATAACAATTTATGATGTAGTTATATCTCAACATTGCCATTCTATAATTTATGTTGCTATTTAGATTGGCATAACCAATGGGATAATAAAGGAGTTGAAGATATTTAAGTAATTAAAACTAAACTATTTATTTAAGGGAATAGCTTATGTAACTATTGATGGTTAAAATTTTGCTTTGCTTCTAAAACCAACAATGGGAAGTTTCAAGAATGTGGGACTTGCAACTTGAAATGACCTCCAAATTTTTAAGAAGCTGGTCTCTTCTTTATCTTGAGTGTTGGGAGGAAAGGGATAGGAATTTAAATAGAAACACAAATGCAAAGAAAGAAAATCTAACTATGGTGATGCGCCTGAATGTAATTTGACCCTTAATTATGAACACAATGAAACTATATGTAAGATTTAATTAGATTAAAGAGAGAACAAGGCATGATTAATGTAAAAGATAGAAATAATAGAAACAGAGGCTCACAACTTAGACTAATTTTGCAATGACACAAAAAACACCAACAAAGGCACAAAACTCAGTCTTTTTATTAACTCTCCAGTTACATAAAAGGCACACAAACATGCACAATTACATAAAATTTCCAATTGAAGAAAATAAAACAAAGGCAAATTATATTATTGATCATAGCTCTAAAAGTCTTAAACTCTTGACAATAGTCTCTCATAGAAAATTATCTCTAGTTATCTGATGATGATTTCTGGTGATCTCTGTACCCCTCTTTATAGCATCAGATTCACTCCAAATTGTCTACGTGTTCCCAATCTAATGGCCCAACTAAACTCTAACTAAAATGGAAGCATCTATCAGAAGATATTCATTAGATTCTAAAATGTTTTATCTCTCTATAGTTCATTGGCTAAAATAGATACACAGGATGCTCCGTTCTATCAAATGGAACAGGAAACTTGGCCAATTTCTTGAAAACCTTCTTAATACTTAGGAGGCACTAGAGAATGACACTTGGCATGTTCTGTAGCCTTATATAAAACACACGGCACTCTCTCATTACCTATACTCTTATTGTATCTTTGCTTAAAAATTTTCAATTTTTGACATCTGTCACCATCCGCTTCTCCCAAAACTTAACAACTTTTATAGAAAATGAGACCTAAAGCAGTTCTCGCCCGAGCAACTTCAAAAAGAGGATAAAGATATGTGGTGCTTTTTGCTTATTCTTGACAAAGGACACATGGTGATCTCTACTACCTTTAGCTACCTTTTGAAAAACCTATGTAAGGTGACACGTGTCCATCTCCATGTTGCCCTATCTATATTATAGAAATAATTAGGCCTCATTTCATACTTACATAGATAGTGACACTTGTTGGCTTCTGCTTACTTCAAAACAAAAATAGGGGATCCACCATAGTCTTTACTTGTCAATGAAACAAAATGAAGATAATTTAGAGGTTAACACGTGCTGGCTTCCACTTTTCTTCAGCTAGGGATACATGGCATCTTCCATTGCTTTTAGAAAAGCACATTAAAACCTTTCATTGTTGCCACCTGACACCTTTCACTTGATCCAAATACTTAGCTTATTGAAACTTCCACTCAAAAGAGATTTGAAATGTGGATGCCGATATGAAACATAGATGCCGATACTTATCACATTTCACTGAGTTACTATGAGACACATAGCATGTCCTGACCAACTTATAGAAATTATGAAAGGTGCCTCAGCCAATGACACTTGGTAGCTTCCACTTGATTTTGACACTTAGACAAAATTAGGGCAAAAGAAATTTGAGCCCGTGATCTGATTCAAAAACTCAATCTTCTCAAACCAAAGTATACAGGGACAAAATTTGGATCATGTGATTGCGAATTAAAATAAAATGTAGAGTAATTGTTACTCTATAGTTATTAGTGACCCTAAGGACTTTTGAGCCTACTCAAAAGGAAACTACAACTCCCACTTGATCAAAATGACAAAAATCATAGCTTCAACAATGTTGTTTAATAGGCAGACCACTCATCATCAGATAACCCCTTCTTATTCTATAATTCATTGAAGGCTAAATCAAGGTTGATAATATCCTTGTGTTAAAAAGTTTGCAAAATCTGAACTGTAGCCTTCAATTTGAATTTGAGCTAGGAAACAAGAATTAAAATAGCTTCTACTTTAGCTACTAATGAATCATCCCTTAAATCCTAAAAAACTACCTGATCTTTCATTACATCGAGAAGCTCTCTACAATTGATGGTTATGGAGTTGAAACTGAGAACCTCATTCACTCGCTTAGCAGTGACCATTCTATTATCAATTCCTGCTGCTGATAATGTTCCATCTATTGTATCATAAAGCTTTTGCAATAGCATTTCAAAGTCTAATACTCTCCTAGAAACTATAGCAAGAGTGTTTTCAACTAAACTCTCCACCATTTCACACATTTTTTGTGCATTTAGCAGGAAGGTGAGAGAAGGCCTGAGGTGAATAATCTCTGAAGAGATTCTTTTCCACATTGATTCATAAAGCTCCTTCACCAGATTTAACACTCCTACATTCTTTAGCCTATTGGCTAGCTCTAGTTTCAATTGTTCTACTCTTTATTGCTCAGCTTGAAATTGAGCTTGTATAGCTACGGTATTATTCTATTCATTAAGTAGCTTCTATTGCAATTGAGTAACCTGTAATAGGCCTTCCTCACATTTTACTTGTAATGCTACTTTTTCTCACCTTAGGGTAATCACTGCATCTTTTACCTACATTATCCCTACATTTAGAGAATCATTTTGGGCCTAGATCACCTGGTGAGTCTGAAGGGGAATAGTATCTTAAAACTATTTATTTAGACTCTCTATTTCATTATCTTTTCTATCAATTTCTATGGTCAAACTACTATAGTTTGCCTTCTCTTTAGCTATATCATCCTCCATTTTCTATAGCTTCCTTGATGTTTACAAGTAGTCTTTAACAACTATAGAAGTGGATTTAATTAGCAGCTTGATTTTGTCTTGTGGTCTGAACAGGGACATGTCTATGGCCACTGCATTCATTGTGTAGTCTTTAGGCTACATCTACTCACTTTGCCTTATTATATTTGGTGACAAATGAGTCACCATCAATTGATACTAAATTGGGTCAAATTTTGACCATAGATGTGGTGCAGCCAAGGCCTTATTTTATTTAATCCTCTTTTTCTCTCTTCAGGCCTCCCTCACCTTCCTAGCAGCATCTGCTTGAGTTTGGAAGGTAGAAGGAGAGGCAATGTGTCCACCCAAAAAAGGATGTCCTTGTGGCAAACCATATGCAATATCCAATTATTGGCTATGGGTGATCTAAGGAGGTAGTTTATTGGGAACAAAGGGAGAAAAGTGAGGCAATGATAAAGCTTGAGTAGGGATAGATGGGGCAAAGTGATAAATGGGCACAACAGAGGTGGTAGGGGATGTCATCTGGCTAGAGGAAAGCATCATGCCTACAAGAGAAGAAAGAGATTGAGGAGGAGGAATGATACTTACATGAGGAAAAAATATAGTACTCTATAATTGGCATTGTGAGGGTTTTTCCCTCTCCTCATACTCAAGTTGAAACCTCAGCCTTTTCTTTTTCCTTGGTGTTTCTCCTTCTAGCTGTGCTTGTTTTCTCCAACATCTACCACTACTATCAGTGGTACTTGTGGGGAACTAGGAACTTCAATAAATAATGCTGATGGGGAAGCTTTTAGCAGTGTAGGCACCATACTCTTTTGTTTTTCCATGATGCTAAGAGATTGAGGCCAAACTGTTACAGTGACTATAGCTACACTTTGCCTTGAGGCTTGTGATTCTTGGCTAGATCTTGCTCTAGCTTCTGGCTCTACACCCTGTGTTAGCAAATTGCTTGTGTTAGGGCTAGATACAAGGGATAGATGACACTCATCAGATAGTTCCTCCCATCTCTCATTTGAGTCCACATTACCAAAAAAATGAGTTGTCTGACAAATTTTTTGCCTATATTTCCAATAGGCTTCTATTTTCTCAGCATCCTAGTCTTTATTCTTTAGTGCCCTTCTTAAGCTAGAAGTCATTCTGATTTTAGGATTGAAATCCCTCTACTTATCATAGAAATTTTCCACTGCTCTATTTTTTGGAAAGGGCAAATCTATTAATTTAACATAAAATCCAAGAGTATCTTCCCTCAGATTTTTTCTATTTTCCCAAAAGGGGCATCCCTCATGTGAAATTATGGTAGCAACCCTATTAGCCCTAATCCATGAAGCTATGAAACCATTTGGGTCATATACCCATTTATCTTTGATTAGCAATAAACCCAAGAAGGCTAACTTTCTAAGCAAAATAATTTCAACATCTCTGGCTTCTAGCACCATGTTGTTCGTCATCTATGGGAGGTCATACATTTTCCTCTTCCTCTTCCTTGAGCCATATTAATTATCTACTATAGACACCTACCTAGTGACCTCTAAGAATGCTAACCTAAGAGTCAAAATCTAAGGTAGCAACATTGGTTCCCCACAAAAACCATGGACTCTAATAATTGTATGATGGGATCCAAAAAATAAATCACAAGGAATCAGGTAATTGGCTAGAAGGTTTGAAACACTTGGAAATAGTCTATTTATAACTAGTTCTAGGCTCAGGTGACAAAAAGTAGGGGTAACAAATAGTTCCTAGAATTCATATGGATCACTAGTTTTTGACAAAATATGTGTCCATACAGACACAGGAGTGGTCCTTTGTAGATCAAAACTTGGGTGATACATATCAATATGCATATGTTGGGAAAAGATGTCAGATTTATGATACATCATGAGGTAAAACAAATAGGAAGAGTACCTAAAAACCCCTTTTGATTTGAATTGGGCAAGTTATTCTACCATTGAGTATGCAAATTGCTTAGAAAAATCAAGCTGATACTCCTGAGTCTTGTCGATGATTTTCACCCTGAAGAGGATGGCCATTTGTTCTCCATAGACTACCATATCATCTTTCATTTTGAAGATGAAATCCATCATAGACAGTGCATCTTGGCTAGCTTTTGAAAATTGGGCTCTTGCTATAGGTAGTGTTAGTATAGTAGTATCATCATCACCCATTTGCAATTTGGATCTTAAGAACCTCAACTGAGTATTGATGTTTGACCACATTCTTTACATTTTAGAAATAGTGGGAAACGTAGCTATCTTATCATGATACAGGGCTAACATGTCTCTAATATCCTATGGTGTGATTTTCACCATGAATGGAACCTATTGTATGGTGTTTGAGGGTGCATGGAACAAGTCTGCACATAGTTCAACCAAGTCAGGGCATGGATGCACGCTTGGGACAATGAATTGTGTCAGTTGTGAAGTCCATATCCTCATTTCAAATGTCTCATATTGCCCCACCTTGGCCCTCTGAAGATAACTTTGATGTGCCCCTTCTCTGAGAGTTTTTATATTAGTTCTTTGAAGAATTGGGTCCATGACTCCATCTGCATAATCTTTCATCTTTACTGGATCACTTGCTTGACCAACCTCAGGGACTCTGGTCCATGGGTAGGTCTTTATTGGTTACGTGGGAGCTTAACCATATGACTTGCTCATAAGAAACTTATCAAGGGATTCATAAATCCTAGCTCCTTATTGTGAAGACTATGTTCACTCCATCTCTATATCTCTTCTCTAATAACTGGTATGCAATTTTGCAATACAAAAAGCACTTTTGCTTAAGTAGGTTTACAAGAAACTAAAAATGCAAGTAGCAAGATATTTTCTCATAGATGTAGGAATGTTTGAGGAACTGTAAGCTTTAAATCTTTTTAGGAGGTATTTATTGACCCATCAAGTCTCAAAATGGCATTAAACTCAGATAACCGTTAGTAAATCTTACTCAATCTTCATGGGACAGTGAGATAGACATGTTATGCAAGTGGTAACGCAAGGTACCTTGGGGATTTTTAAAGATTTGGGAGATATTTAATGTATTGAGAATTTTGAAAATTTTGAAAAAGGCTTTGAGGTACTACTACATGTTCAAAGAACACTTATTTAAAAGAAAGTGGGAAAGCAAAATGAGAAAACAAAGCAATTAAGGAAGGGAAACTATCTAACTATAATGCATCAGGGACACAACCTAACTAAAATGTTTTAAATAGATTCCATTCATAGGAATCTCTTTAGTTTCACCTTCCATTGTTTCTATCTCGAATGAATTTTTCTATTTACATGCAAAAATTTAATAAGGGCCAGTGCATAATGCTTCAAATTTAGTGTGTTGACCCAGCTTGGCAGCTCTTGCATCCCATTTCAAAATAATTGAGCCTATTTCGAAATGGGGATTTGAAGTCCTTTTATAAAAATAGTCTTTAATTATTTTTTGATGCTTTACCAATGAATCATGGGCTGCATCCCTCTTTTCTTGAACCTCTAAAATTTTTGCAAGTCTGACATGCATGGGGCCATTTTCCTCAATTTCAATCTGTTTGATCAGTTGGAGAGCAAGAATCTCCAATCTTAGTGGTATTAAAATAGATTTTCCATATACTAATTCATATGGGGACATTTTTATCACCTATTTAGGCATGATTCTATCAGCCCATAGTGCTAAATTAAGCACTTTATGCCATTCTTTGTGGTGATTAGCCCCTATTCTTTTTATGAGTCTAATCAGGTTCTTGTTAGTTGATTCTACCAAACCATTACCCTCAGGGTAATAATTGGAGGAAGTTTTTAGATATATTACATGGTTTAATGTGAATTCAGATACTTTAGACCCTAAAAATGCTTTAGAAATATCTAACATTATGGTTTGAGGAGCCCCAAAGTAAGTAGTGATACTCCCTAGAAAATCTAGAATCACATTTTCTGTTGCTTCTTTAAGTGGCACTACCTCAGTCCATCTGGTGAAATAATATGCGATAGTTAATATCCATTTATGACCCATACTAGACACTAGATTTATCATTCCAATGAAGTCAAGACACCATTGAGCAAAAGGTTCATCCACAATTATAAGACTAAGGGGCATTGCTGCATTCCTTCTCATCCCCACATAATATTGATAGGATTGACATTTTTTAACCAGTTGATAACAATTTACAAATAAAGTAGGCCATAAATAACCTGCCTCACTTATCTTTATAGCTGTGGTCTTTGTAGAAAAATGTCCACCTGATCCTCCATGTTGCATTTCATGTAGTATTTTCTTAGCCTCAGCCTTTTCTACACATCTTAACAATTTGCCATTAGAATTTCTTATGAAAAGAACCTGTTCAATTAAAAAAAAATGAACTTCTTATATCCTATAGTATCTTCTCTTATTTTGAGGGAGTTCTCTTGGGTAAATCCCATATTTCATAAAATTAATCCTGCTTGTGACCCAGGATTCTTAATCTACCTCTTGTATCCTTAATACAATTTCCTTTTCTTCTTTTGAATTTGTCTCTTCAGGTATCATCTTTTCAAGCTCTTGAGTCATATATTGGCACAAACCCCTGCTTCTTGGGATTGTATTTATTCAACAAATAATAAAGTCCCCACATTACCATCTTGATCAACATTCTAGGTGTACATCAAATTCCATAAGTGGAAGAATTAGGCCTATTGAATTAAGAGGATTTCTATGAAGCTCCTAAGCTAGTGCCATTCAAAGATATAGCTATAACATACAAAAGTCTGTAGCCTAATGATTTAAATAGAAATGAATAAGGTTTATACTCCTCAAAAGAAAAAATGACAACCAAGGGTAGGTGTATCCTTATTCCTCCCATAGGAGAATTTCATGTAAAATTTCCATAACCATCTCATGAAGAGGAAATTGTAATTTTATCATCAAGAGATGATGGTACAAAGCTGATTAGTCTTAGTGGGAATGAAAATTACATATTAGACTCTTCAAATAATATGAAATTAAATTTGGATACCCTTATACCTTCTCCATACATTAAAAATCTAGTAAAAAAATAGAGATGTTGTGTAGTCAAAGATGTGTAGACACCCATTTTTGATACAAGTACACATATTTTTAGTATTCGTATATGTATACACCTTTGTACTAAGAATTAGATTTATAGTGACATGGTCTTTCATGTAACACTTCATTTCTAATTTATTTCACTTGATTTACTTTCCCCTTGGGCCTATGTGCTATGTTTGTTTATCTTCATCCAATGTATACCAGAGACCCCTACCCATTATGCCTATTTTCTATATATTATATCCCTTATATAATTTTATTTGTCTTGGACACTAACATCAATGTTAGTGTCTAGACTTGACATAACTATCTAGACTTATCTTTTTATATTTTTTTGTATCTTTCACTTTTGTGTCTATTTTTTAATCCCTCTTTTTCCATCCTATGTTCTTATTTTCAAATTTCACTAGGTTATAATTCAAATTCAAAGGGTTTCTATATATTTAAAGGCTATGGTCTAATTAATCCACATTACAATTTGATAAGCCAATTCTATAATAATAAATTAATATATAAATCAAGCTATCAAATTGCACTACAACATTGATTTAAATATCTAAAGCATTCAAAAGGTCAAATATACTTTTGCATCACTTGTATCAAGGGTTACTAAGATAAATAACATATAGTCATATTATTACAATTACACACACATGCATAATAGGGAGAACTGCATGTGAATCTAAGGCCCTCTTAGGAGTATTGGATATATAGGCATCACTTAGCAATATTATGGTTGTTAGGACCATCTCGACTCATGTTACTAACCCCTTTTTACTAGGTTAGAAGAGATATAATTTAAATAAACTAAGGTTGATTATTATTTTGATCTTGCAATAGGTGAACATGAGTTGAGGAATATAATTATTACATAGGGGGAAGTATATGTCTAGTCCAAATTTGAGGTCACTCATGTTTCTATCTCTCATTAGATAGTAGCATTGGATACGAACATAAGCATCAACATTATTGTCCTATATTGACACAATTTTATGAAAGTTAAAAATAGTTAGAATTAAAAAAAACAAAGATTAGATCTCCAACACAACCATATGATGGCTCAAGACCACTACCACAATCTAGGACATAATAATAAATAAGATATGATCTCTTTATCCCTTACTTTATTAGTACTTATATTTTTTCACATGTTAAATTATGTAAAAATGTATTATTGACTATATTTTAGTGTAGATATATATTTTCATTCCTTTCAAACAACTTTAATTTCTTAGGTATTATCTTTTAAAAACTCCAAAACCACTTGAAACATTTGGTGAACCCATCCTCTATTTTTTAAACCCAAAACCCTAATTTTCATTTCAAAAATCTCATTTCAAATTTCTATATTTTATTTTCAGATCTAATTTTTCCTTATGTAGGCTTAGTTTAGAAATTTTAAATTTGTTTATTGTTTTGGCCCTCTTGGTTTTGTTTTTTTTTAATTTTATTAAAGGCTCAACTCCTTATGGATTTCCTACTTTATGGCAATCAAAGGCCCCTCAGACAAAAAGAATCATCCTTTGGATAGTTTGTTTAATGTGCCTGATGATCAATGTATTTCATAAGATGATCTTATAAAATATCAAAAATGGGATCAAACCCTTTCCTTTGCTTATAACTATGATAATGAAAGAACTAATGATGTAAATGGAAATCTAAGTGAGAAAGCTAGTGATAATGACATTTCTACTTATGAATTTGAAAGTAATGATATCACTATTGGCTATGACAACTCTACCTTTCCTTTTATTTCTAATGATGAAGAGTTTCAAGAACAAACAAACATGCAAAGTGATACTATTCTTAATGTTGAAAATCTAATTATTGCATCTACACCTTCTTTATTTATCTCAACAACTGAGTGTGAGTATACCCTTTCTAATGTTGAAAAATTCAAAGAGGTTTAATTTTCCTCAAATATATCTCATAATGAAAATGTTTATGAAATCAATTACGTGCCTTCTTCTCCAAATAATACTAGTGTTGAAAATACTATGTCTTCTTTGCATCATTCTAGTAAATCTAGTCCAATGTATTCTTCTCCTCTAGTATGTAATGAGAAAACTACATGTCCTATGTCTCCATTTTGATCCTTGAAGAACATAACATGAGTGTCAATGAACATACTAAGGAAACACTCACAAAACCTACATTATTTGGGGACACACAAAAAGTTCCAAATCCATTTGATGTATATCATTTAAAGATCAAATCATATAAATCAAATAAAATCAAAAGTAACATTTCATTCTCTCTTATTTTTTAAAGTACAAATTAACACTACATTTACATCCCTTTCCTCTCATAATATCACAAATGAAGAGTCAAATGTTTATTTTCTTCCCTCTTTTGCATTTTTCGCTAAACAAGAGAAAATGTTTACAAGTGATATTATGTCCCCAATTCTTGTTAAATGTAACTAAATTACAATTGAAGTATCATCTTGTAATGGTAATGGTATTAATCTTCATGATATCCAACATGATATACTTACATATTTAACCATGGGTACTCCTTTACCAAATGTTTTAAATCTATTTGATGGTTCTCCTCTCAAGAATGGTAAAGATCCTACCATTCCTATGTTTCATGTGAATGGTATTTTACAACCTATAATGAAAACTTCAACCTCTCCTTATGATATGTTATTTAAAATGACCACCATGGGATATATTCAACAATAATTCAACACTCTTAAGTTTAAATTTTATTCTCAGGAGGCTCTTTTTTAGGAGAATACATTACCAAAACAACCTATTACTTGAGATGTATTTAAATATCCTTATCCTCTAAATTTAATCATGCTGGATTTCTCCTTCTTTAATGGTTAAGGGGATCTTTATATTAATTTTAAAAAAATATTAATTATATATACACATAATGTTTTAAAACTTTTATCAATTAATGACACTTTGTATCTTAAAGATACCCATCGAGTCTCAATCTCTCTGAGAAAACACCTTAAGGGGTGCATCGAGAAAGGGGTGGGTAGACCATTAGTGCTTCATAATATTGTTATCCCTTTTTCCACTTTCAATATACACACTTATCTCCTAAAATAATTTACCCTAATCTTATTTTTCTTAGTCTTACCCATTCTAGTCATTTGTCACATCTTTATCCTCATTATTCTCAACTTGACCCCCTTCTGCTAGTTGACTGTACTAGGTCAACTGGGTCAACCCTATATAATTTTTAACCTCTAATTACTATACAAGGTCAACTATATTGACTCTATACTATTTAGGGATATTTTTCACTTGGATTTTCATTATCCCTTCAACTGACCTAGCTCAGGACCTAATGATTTATCTCCTGAAAACATATAGGGTCGATTGGGTTGACCCTGTATAGTCAACATATTCAAAAGGATTTAGGGTGAGATCTTCATATATATACAAGTTAATTCTAACCATTTGAGAATAGATAATTTAATAATAATAAGTGTGAATGAACATTTTCTTATTGACCATTCTACTTGAGAAATAAATCTTAGGGTTCCATACTTTCTTTGGAGATACAGATCTTGTCTTATGGAGAATTTTTTGGATGCATAGATAGGTTGTGTATCCTAGAGCTAATTTTTATTTGATATCCTTACATACCATAATAATATATTAAGAAGCACCTTGGCCAAGGGAGAGATTGAGGCTCTGTGGGTTTGTCTTCAAGGTAAGTATTCCTAGATTTATTTCTCCTTTGTAAGAGTAGATAGATAATGAAGTTGTGATTTTATTCACTGCATTAGGACTTATTATACACTGATGTGACTATATATCTTCTATGCATGTTTAGTTTAGTTTAGTTTTTTTATAATCCTCACTTTTTTCTATAATCTTTCATGTGCACTAGATTAAATTTACTTTATTATTTATTAAAATAGTGTGAACATTAAACCTATGACTCTTTTAGGGTTATTGCATGATTGTGTTAGACTATATGCTTTAGAACCCTTCATAGTATGGTGTTATATGACAAGTGATCCCCTAATAAGGTCTAATAGATCTCCATATTGGTCATGTTCCTAATTAACAAATGTATTCTCAATCAAAAATGTAGGTATGCTCTAGCTTCTCTAAGCTAGGACTGATTTATAAACATGATGTATTTCTAATTGCATACATTCTACTGAACTCAACATGAACTAACCCTTGTAGGATTTGTTCACTTATTTCATTATTTTTATCATTAATTTTATCAGATATTTTCCATAATTTTCTAAAATTAATTTTCAAAATACTTGCAAAAATTATCTTGTTTCAATTCACAATCTATTATGGATTTTCTAATTTTCCCAATCTATTGTATTTGGTCAACCCAATCAACCCTATACATTTTTGTATCCTCTTCACTATACTGGATCGATTGAGTTGGCTTTGTACTACGTTTAGACTTTGTTCATTCTTTTTCCAACCTCTATTCACTATATTAGATCGACCCAGTCAACCCTATATAATTTATAGGCCCTATTTTTTGTACTAGATTGACCCAATCGACCCTGTACTATTTTCTACCTTCCCTATTTACCAATATTATCCCCATTTGTCCTTATATCCTTATGATATCCACTCCTACTTCATATCATGAAACCTCTTATCAAATTATTTCTTGATATTCTCAACCCATTATGAATGCACATGGGTTGGTCTCTCCTACCCTACCTATCCACCATAGAAGACAACTCTGTTATATCTCTTCATCATATGGTTCTAAAGCTTCTCAATCTTGATCCACCCCATTTAGTATAATAGATCTAGATAATCCTATTAGACAAATCCCAAACCATGATAATCATATGCCTTATACCACTTTGGAAGCTCACATTATATACATGTTTATAATCAATGTATATAATCCTCATTATATACAGGTTACAACCAATGTTTATAATCCTCTTGTTACACCCATAACAAGATCACCTATCATTATCACTTACCAAATTAACATGTTTGAAACCACTCAAATTGATAATCTAGATGATTTCTAATTATTTAAAAACCTTGATGATAATACTATTTATAATCCTAAAAATAATGGTGTCTTTAGTAATATTCCTTCTTCTTCTACCACACTTAAGACAAATAACACTAATGTTGGGAATCCCCCACTTACAAATAATCCTCATCCCACCAACACTACCAATCCCCCTTCTATCAACACTAATATCCCTCCTACAAACACCAACCCACCTATTAATACAACTCAACTTACTGCACAAGTCATACAACAAATGGACATCATTGAAACAACCAATAAATCTCAAATGATGAACATGCAACAATATTTGTTAAACATGACTAGCAACCCACATCAAGTCATCATGTCTCAACCAAATGATTTTTTTTCCCTCCTCCTCTTAGAGATACCAATGGGAATATCATCCCTCAACCTCTAATGAATAAAAAAATGCTTCAACATCTTCAAAATGAACCTTTAGCCCCATTAATTGCATCCATAGATGTTGGAAACATTTCTCTAGCTATCACATATAATGGGACTAAAGAACCTACTATCTTTCTTAAATATTTTGGTAATCTCTATAAGGAATGGGTCCAAACTAACACCTTTTCTACCACCAATATCTTAGGCAAAATATTTATTGGTGATGAACTTTAATAGTTTAATAAATTTTTTAGACATTCCATCTCACTACTAGAGGATTTAGTTAATGCTTTAGTGAAGAAATTCCAACATGATAACCTTCTTGAAAATTACATTAGCCATTTTATCAATGCCAAACAACTTCCTAATGAATCTGATCATACTTTCATCAAATGATGGAAGTCTCTCACTCATAAATTAGACCATAACATGAATTATGATACTCTTTTAAAACTATTTATCACTGCTCTTAAACATCCCTTTCAATATAAAGTTTTAATATTTTCACCTCAAACTTTAGAAAAAGCCTTAGACCAAGCAAAAAGGTAAGAATTTATTATGAATCAATTTGAAACACCTCAAAAAACTACTAAATCACCTTTTCAATCATTTTTATCACAACATTGATTCATCCAAGCCTCCCCAACCACAAAATGGATCATCCAATTAAACCAATTTTAACCCAACCCACCCTCCCTCGAGTCTATAACAAGTTAAGCAAAAATTGCCACCCTCTAGACCCATGAGCTTTGATCCTTCCAAACCTCCTCCAAAATTGTACAATCCTAATAATTTTTTTTGGTGGCATGCTACTATAGGTTATTCTCATGATTCTTGTCATGATCTTCACCATTTTATACTTTCTTCCTTGATTGGTCTATATTCTAATATTGATACTCTCACTAAATAATGTTATCAAGACTATCTTTAAGATTATTGAATTCAATCTCAAGAACCATAGACACATCAACATCAAATACCTAATGATTAAAAAAAATTATCCCATACCTATACCTCATCTACTAATTTTTTTCAAACCATAGTTGAAATGTCTTCCACACCAATAAGGACAAGATAGCTAACATGAACAACTTTAAGCATATTGTGGCATCTATTGAACCTCAACCTCTAAGGCCACATGAACCAAAAGAGTACTTAGTTCAAATGACTACTACAAATCATATCACACATGGTGCCCCTTTACCTCCTTTATCTCCTCATACTTCTACACATCTTATGTCACATTCAACATCCTTAAAATCTAATAATCCAACACATTTACAAATCTCCAAATGCACCTACCAGCCCAATGTAAATCATTTTAATGTTTTAATGTTACCTCACTCAAACTCACATGTTGGGGCATCTTAAAATTCCCATCCACATGTCCCTTCAGACTTTGGGTCATCTTATGGTGCCCATCCCTAAAACCACTTACCCTTTGGGGCATCTTACGATGCCCACTCTTATTCTACAATGCATAATAACAAACAAATCCAGCTTCAAGAAACCTTCTAAGACTTATAGACTTGTATTTCACATGCTCATCTTTGATACAAATGTTATCATAGATATTACTTATTCTTTTTGTCTCATAGTTCTTTGTTTCTGTGCACTTTCTATCCTTTACTTTCATTTTACTAGCATCATTATTTTCCATTAGATTTTTTGGTTTTATTACACATTACATTTGCCATTTGATTTAATTTTGGTCTTTATCTATCTATTTTATTTTTTTATTTTTTATGTTATTCTTTGCCTTATTATCTTTATGAATATTTTTTCCCTTATTTAGCATTCACCCACATGGGTTTCTCTTTTGTGAGTTTGTAGTATAAGACCATGGATAGGACTTGGCCCTCCTCACGAAATACCACCTTTGCTTCTTTTCTCATTTTATTATTTCAAATTTTGGTTTTTGGCACCCTCATGGGTTTTTATTTTATGAGTTATAGTATAAGACCTTATAAAATTACCATCTTATCATTCCTTTTCTAGAAAATGTTATTGATCCTTGATTCTCAACTTTAGCTTTTTCTACTTTTGATAGATGGAATTTATACAAAAATCTATGTTAGAATTTTTCCCTCCATTTCCCTCATTATTATGATAAGGAATCACACTTTTCTATCATTGTATCCCTTTTTTCCATTTGTCACATTTTTTGTGATCTTAAGTAACTCAAATTTTTTCATGTGTCACTCATCTTGATTTCCCCTTTCTTTCACTCCACATTGGATAAAACAAGGTTGAATTCAAGATATAAATTTTATTTTACCTATATTTATGAGACTCTTAGACCCCATGCCTTTGAATTTCCCACTCTTAGCAACTAATTCCTAAGTATTCAAATGAAATTTGTATTTAGCACCCATGTTTGGTCTTATAAATCCATATGGAGGAGGAATATAAAAATCCATTGAGAAAGTTCAAAGACAAATTATTTGAAAAAAAGGAAATGATATACAAAAGGCAACATAAAAATCTCAAAATTCAAAATCACACCAAAATACATGATTAAAATCACATATCCTATCTCTCATCAAAGCTCAAACTCCACAGTTAGCCTCACATAGAGTCAAGGTCCCTTGGGGTGTGGTAAGATAGTAGATTATAATAATAGAATTCAAAAAAAATCTTTGGTACTACCTAATTTATCACTCAAGTACCAATATTCATAGTACACTGATGGCTCTATAATGGGTCCTAAATAATGGAGAACATGTTATGGGAAGGTAGGTCCATGTTACTATTTATGTATATAGCCTTCATGGGATGATATATATACTTCATTTGTTGGCCTAAGACTTATGTGGCTAAGAGAATTTCTTCATAGATTTTTAGGTTGAAAGTCCTCTTGTTTTGAGAAACCTAATTTGAGTGTCTTGACTTTGATAAAGAGTTATTCTAACTTGGTTTTTCCTTCATTCTCCCCTCCACCCAATTCATTTTCTCCCTTGATAGATAAATTGTGATTCCAAATCTGTTTTCCCTCTTCTATTATTCCTTCTTCCTCACCTCTTAAAAAAATGATAACATTAATTTGTTTCAGTTTTATCTATCCTTAGATCAAAATAATATGTCTGAAAAACTATGGATTACACCCTTACATTATTTATTTACCACACCATCTCACTATCATCCTCGTCATGTCATTATGTGGTTGTGTGTTCTTACATTATATCTTCAAACAAGCACTAAGTTTGAGTTTTCATCCTTTAGAGCTTTTTAATTTTTATTTATCCATCATGTTATTATTTGATTTTTTGTGAGCTTCACTTATCTTGCATATGGAATTTGGCATACTTACATGTTTCTATTTATGTATTCCTTCTTCATGTATGTCTCACATCTTCAATTACATTTAATTTTAAGTATTTCATATTTTTATTTTTGTCTATCTTACATGACCTTACTTGTCACTTACCTCCATATCTTTTTTAAAGTTTTATTATATTGATATTTCATTTGTCATTTATGTTTTACATACTACCTAATGTGATTTAGTATGTTCTACATTCCTTTTTGTCATTTATGTTTTACATGTTTTCCAACATGATTTAATATGTTTTACAATCATTTGTCAATCATTTATTATTAATTTACCATCATTTGTCATTATTTTTCCATCATTTTGTCATTCATTTGCCTTTAATATTCTAATCCTTTCCCTAATAATCCTAATTTTCCAATTTTTCCTAATACCCTCATATTTCTGCCTTAACTTATTTTACACTACTATATGCCTATCTTCCAATTTTTTTTATTTTTGGCTAGTTTTTGCACTAACTTCTACAAGTTCACCTAGTGTTCTTCACATTAGACACCTTCACTTTCTCTTGAAATATAATTATTTATCTACATCACTAAAGTAAGTAAAGGTATGTATTTTCAAATATATCCTTTCCTTTATCTTATTTTCCACTTACTACACTTTACTTAACATCAGCATTATGTGTTATCATGTCCTATTTACTAAAAAACCATCCTATGTTGCACTCACATGACATGTGATGAGATTAAAGTGGGGCATATGTATATAGAAAATATTTTCAAACTTTTTTTTATTACTAACACTTTATATCTTGTAGGAACCTATCAAGTCTCAATCTCTCTAAGTGCATGCCTTAAGGGGTACATCGAGAAAGGGGTGGGTAGAACATTAGTGCTTCATAAGATTAATGTCCCTTTTTCCACTTACCATTTACACACTGTATCCTAAAACCATTTACCCTAAGCTTATTCTTCTCATTCTTACCCATTCTAATCATTTATCACATTTTTATCCTCCTTATTATTTCCTTAACCTCCTTCCTCTAGTTGATTTTACTAGGTTGATTGGGTTGAACCTTTACATTTTTTAGCCTCTGATTACTATATAAGGTTGACTAGGTCAACCCTATACTATTTAGAGATATTTTTCACTTAGAGTTTTGTTATCCCTTCAGCTAACCTAGCTCGAGACCTATTGATTTATCTCCCAAAAACATACAGGGTCAACCTTGCACCACTAACATATTAAAAAGGATTTAGGGTAATATCCACCTCTATATACAAGTTCATTTCTGACCATTTGAGAATAGAGAAGTGAAGAAGAATAAGTATGAATGAACTTTTGATTATTAACCATTCTACTTGAGTAATAAAGATTAGGGTTGCATACTTTCTTTATAGATATAGATCTTGTCTTGTGGAAAAGTCTTTTGGATGCATAGATACGTTGTGTAGCCTATAGCTGATTTGTATTTTTCATCCTTACATACCACAACAATCTCTTTTGAAGCACCTTAACCAAGGGAGAGATTGAGGCTCAATAATTTCATCTTCAAGGTAAGTATTCTTAACTTTATTTCTCCTTTGTAAGACTAGATAGATAATTTAGTTTTGCTTCTCTTTCATGCATTAGGATTTTGTATACATTGATGTGAGTATATGTCTTTTATGCATGTTGAGTTTAGTTTGTTTTATTTATAACCCCCACTTTATGCCACAAGTTTTAGGGTGCACTAGATTATACTTACTTTATTTTTTATTTGAATAGAGTGAACATTAAACCTATTACTCTTTTAGGGTTATTTCATGATTATGTTAGGCTATAGGCTTTGGAACCTTTCTTAGTATCGTTTATTGTGACAAGTGATGCCCTCATCAGGTCTAGTGGATCCCCATATTGGTCATGTTCCTACTTTAAAAAAGTAATCCCAATAAAAAGTGTAGGTATGTTCTATCTTCTCTAAGCCAGGATTGATTTATAGACATGATGCAATTCTCCTTACATACACATTATTTTGGACATTGGGCCCATAAGAGAATCTTGCTATTAAAATATTTCCATCATAGTTTAGCAAAAAGGGCTCTTTCTTGGTTTTACATCCTTATAAATGGTTCTTTATCAACTTTCAAGAAGCTTGAGGATGTATTCCTATCTGTTGCAAATATTTTCATTGATGTCAAGGATATAAAATTATTGGTGATAAAGGCCCCATTGCATTTAATGATGGTTTTAATTTTAATATCTTGGCTAATATGTGTTAATTTTTATTTAATATTAATGAATATATTTTTGGTTACATATAAGTCAAAAGAGGTCCCATAGAGAAGTCAAAGAGTCATGAGGTAAAGACAAAAGAGGAATGGGATGCATTTTCTTATGAAGAGTCATCTTGAGGAATTCCAAGAGTCACCATGTGAAGACAAAAGAGGGTATGATGAATTTTTCCATGAAGGGACACTTTGAATAATATAGAAAGTCACAAAGATAAATACAAAAGAGGAAAGGATGCATTTGATTATGAAGGGTCACCATATGACTTTTCAAATGCAAGGATACAAAGGGTCATGCAAGTTTAGCACCATTTTCCATGAGGATTGAGGGTCACAAAGAGTGAATTCCAAAGGTCATTTAGAAAGATATAAA
The DNA here is from genome assembly GCA_037957365.1 of Torreya grandis. NCBI lineage: Eukaryota > Viridiplantae > Streptophyta > Pinopsida > Cupressales > Taxaceae > Torreya > Torreya grandis. The sequence continues at coordinate 248,444 of JARHVA010007496.1, read as the reverse complement.
TTAAGGCTTGAGAAGCCATTTCTAAGATACAAGAGTGTGCATGGTTTGTATTTGTTTTCAAAGAGAAAAAATAGGAGATATTCTAGAGTTTTATCATTTTTTGAGTAAGCAACATTGAGAGATAGTTGTGTTTTACACACAAGAGGGGTTGGTGCTCCTGTGGATTGGGGATCATAAATATTTGTAAGGGGTTGGTGATTTTGTGGGTTGGTGCTCACAAATAGTTATTGTTTTGGTGCTTAACAAAAGGGTTGGTGCACCTACAAGTTGGTGCTTGCAAACATTATAATTTGAGTTGGTGATCATTCATATACTTGAGATTTTTCTCCATGGTTTTTCCTACTTTGGGTTTCCACATAAAAATCTGGTGTCTCTCTCTCTTGTGTGATGCATATTATTATTTTAATTTTATTTCATATCTTGAATGTGTGATTAAGTAGTTAAAGAAAAGAAATCAGATTAAGTTATATATATATATACATATATATATATATATACATATATATATATATATATTATATATATATACTATATATATATATACATATATATATATACATACATATATATATATATATATATATATATTACTGATTCAGCCCCCCTCTTATTATATTTCATGCTGAACAATTGGTATCAGAGTAGGTTCCTTTGGAAAAAGTTCTATAGCTTGAAGGTAGATTGGGAAAGCATGATGACTAGATCAAATGAAGGTTTTTTAATAAATAAGGCACATTTGTTTGATGGGATAAACTATGCTTTTTGGAGCATAAGGATGAAGACTTATTTGATGGCCCTTAGATTTGACATTTGGCAAGTAGTGGTGGAGGAATATGAAGAGCCACATACACTTGTAACTACTATGGCAAGAAAGAAGGCAAGTGAAAATAATTCTAAAGCTTTAAATGCTATTTTATGTGGTTTGTGTGAATCAAAATTTGTTAAAGTTATGCAATATAAATTTTCTCATGAAACTTGGGTAAAACTTGAGAATATTTACAAAGGTGATGGAAAGGTTCATCAAGCTAAGCTTCAAACTTTCATAGGATAGTTTTAGAATTTGAATATGGAAGAGGAATAAAATGTAGTAAGTTATCTTTTGTGGGTTGATCAAATACTTAATCAGATTCAAGGTCTTGGAAAAAAGTTAGAATAATCAATTATGATACAATTTTTTTTGAGATATGATGCAAAAGTTTTGGCAATTGAATAGATGAAGAATTTAGCCAAGCTAAATATGGATTAGTTACATGTTATTCTTATGCCATATGAGATGCAGATCAAACAATGGAAATCCTCAAAGAGAGAAGCTACTTTTAAGACATCAAAGAAAGAGAAGGCTAAGATTCAAGAATTAAGTGATAGTTCTAGTAATGATGAAGATGACAATAGAGCTCTATTCATTCATAATCCAATTAAGAGCATAGGTAAATATCAAGAAAAATTACCTTTCAAATGATTTAATTATGAAAATATTGGACATTTTGTAGCTAAGTATCTAGATAAGGGCAATGGTGAAAATTAAAAAGGAAAGTCTACATACAAAAATAATTTCAAAGGAAAATTCAAGAAGGTATTTAAGAAGAGTTTGTATTCTAAAGATCCTATCTCAGCCAAAGATAGTGGAGTCAGTGATTTAGAAGAAGACATTCCATTCATGGCCATACATGAAGATGCCTTCACAAGAAAAAGTACAATTGATCAAGAAGAAGAATAGCATGATGAAAAATTAAATATGGAAGGAGAACTCATTTGTGCCTTAGAAGAGTTAAAAGGTCTTAAAAAGAAGAATCGAAGATTAAAGCTCTAGATCAAGAAAAATTAAAAGGAGTCAAAGGAAATAATTGAAGATCTACAAGCACACTTTGAAGAAGCCAAGAATAATGAATAAGATCTAATGACATAGTTGCAAAAATAAAGTAAATAATGTGAAAGGTATGTTATCAAAATTACTTCTTTAAAAGTAGATCTTGAGAAAATAAATAAAGCAATCAATGATAGAGCAGCCAATGATTTAAAATTTGAGAATAACACCAATATGTTGAATAAGATATTAGAAAGTTAAAGATTGATGTCAAAAAAGATAGGTATCAAATTTGAAAAAGAGAAAGGGGAGGCCACTACTTTCACAAACAAGGAAAAAGGAAAGATCTATGTTGAAGCTCTTATAAAAGAGGAAATAAAAAGGAAAGAAGTTAAGAATACAGAGGACATCTCAAACAAAGAAGGTTGGAGGGAACAAAGCTACAAAAGACAATTAGATCAGAGATACACAAATAGGTCCTATTTTTATGGTTACTATTTTTATTTTAATGGATATGGTCATAATAAAATAGAATGTCAAAAAAGGGCTAATAATTTTAGAAATAAGGAGAAAAAAAGTCATGCAGAGTCAAGCAAAAGCCACAGCTCTTTTGCTTCTCTATCAGGATTTAATGAAGAGGCCATAATATGTTACAATTGAAAAAAAATTAGACACATATCCTGGAACTATAGAAGCACGTTTGATTTAGTCAAGAAGGACCAGATTTTCAAGGCTTCATTCATAAATAAGAAAGTTTAGACAGGTTCATGGCAGAAGAAATAACCTAAAAAATATATGTTGGTAGAGATAGCTTTGCATGAAAAAATGAAGAAAATCCATGGTTCATTAATAGTGGATGTTTTAGGCACATGATAGGAGAAAAATTCAAGTTCATAAGCTTGAATAAGATCAATGGTTTCATAGTGAAATTTGGAGATAATACTACTACCAGAATTATTGAAAAAGGTACACTAAGTTTGGATAATGATATAACTAAAACTGAAAATGTTTTGTATGTAGAAGGTCTTAAGTATAATATTTTGAGTGTAAGTCAAATGTGTCACTAGGGGCACACACTAATGTTTTATTATAAAATTGTGAAATTAGGATAAAATATTTAGATGTGCTACTTGTAGATGCTCAAAGAATAGGCAACAATTTATATATGTTATCAAACATCAAAGGTAAAAGATGTTGTTTGAGTTAGATTGAATAAAGTTGGCTATGGCACAAGATAATGGGACACATAAATTTTGATAATCTTGTCAACATTATCAAGAATTAAGTATTCAAAAAATTTCTAAAGATGATAAAGCCATCTGACATGCTTTATAAACCTTGTCAGCATGAGAAGCAGGCCAGAATGTGATTCAAAGAAAAAGAGTACTCGACCACTCACATGTTAGAGTTTGTTGACATTGATCTATATTGACCTATGAAAACTCAAATTATTTAAGTTGATAAATATTTCATGTTTCTTATTTATTATTTTTCATGTATGACTTGGGTAATGTTTTAAAATAAAAAATAAAAAGATTTTAGACATTTCAAAGCATTCAAAGCACTAGTTAAGAATGAAACTAGTTTAAAGATTAAGTGTCTAAGATCAGATTGAGGAGGAGAATTCATGATAGATTAGTTTATTGAGTTTTGTGAAGACCATGGAATAAAGAGACATTACTCAGCAACCAAAACTCCATAGAAAAATGGAGTAGTTGAGCAGAGAAATAGAATAGTTTAAGAGATTGTGAGGACAATGTTAAATGAATCCAAGATACTAGATAAATATTGGAGAGAGGTATTTACTATAGTAATGCATATTTAGAATAGAGAATTATTGATAATCAATAGTGGAAATACTCCTTATGAGCTATGGAAAGATAAACCATTAATAATTGATTATTTTAGAGTTTTCGATAGTAGATGCTTTATACAGAGAACTGATGAAAAACTTGGTAAGTTGGAATCGAGAGTAGATGAAGGTATATTTCTTGGTTATTATTTTAAAAGTAAAGCTTATAAATGTTATAACAAAATAGCCAATAAATTTTTTGAAAGTGAAATTGTAAAGATAGAAGAAGATGGAACACAAAGAATTAGTGATCCAATAGACATTCCTAAAATCATTGAAGAAGAAGATTTTGAAGAATTAGATAAAGATGAGAAAAAGGAGAAAACGGAAACCAAAACTCCATCCAAATATGTTTAGAGAAATGATAATGAAAGTGACATAATTGAGTACATAAATGAAGTAATTTGCACTAGAATAATGATGGTAAGTGAATCTGAGCAAGTTAATTTTTCTTTGTTATCCAAAATTCAGCCTAGAACTTTTTCAGAAGCTAGACATGATAAGCATTGGGTTAAGTCAATGGATGAAGAATTAAATTAGATAGAAAAGAATGATATGTGGGAATTAGTTCCTTGACCAAAATATCATAATGCGATAGGAACAAAATGGATTTATAGAAATAAGTTGAATGAAAATGGAAAAGTGAATAAGAATAAATCTAAATTAGTATGTAAACAATATGCCCAAATTGAGGGAATAGATTTAAAAAAAAAAATTACAACAATAATAAGGATAGAGGATATTATAATGTTTCTTGCATATGTAGGGTTTAAAAATTTCAAATCTTTTTGGATAGATGTCAAATCTACCTTCCTAAACAAGAATCTAGAAGAAGAGGTCTACATTGAGTAGCCTAAGATATTTATTCTCTCAAATATTAGTATTCATGTATGCAGATTGAAAAAAACATTGTATGGATTGAAACAAACTCTCAGAGCTTGTCATGCAAGACTTGATAAGTGCATATAGGATCAATGTTTCAAGAGAGGATTTGTTGACAATAATATTTACATCGAAATAGAAGGTGAGCATCAATTGATTATTATGGTATATGTTGATGACATCATTTTTGGAGGAAACATTGAGAATATGATAAAATAATTTTTTGATAATATGCAAAAATAATTTGAGATGTCTATGCTTAGAGAATTGTCATTTTTATTAGGGTTGAAAATATTTCAATTAGATAAAGGAATTTTTATATCTCAAAGTAAATATGCTAAAGAAATGTTGAATAAATTTGGTTTTGAGGATTGTGCACTAGTTGACACACCAATGTGTACATGAAATAAAGTAAGCAAGGATGAAGATTCACCTATTAAAAATCAATCTTTATATAGATCTATGATTGGTAGTCTTTTATATTTGACAACATTGAAGCCAAACATCATGCATGTAGTAGGTATGGTTGTAATATATCAGTCAGCTCTAAAAGACAATCATGTTTAGTTGCTGAAAAGGATATTTAGATATATCAAGGGGACATTGGATTATGAAATTCCACAAGCAAACATTTTAATTTGGTTGCTTATACAGATTTAGATTGGGTAGGGTGATTAGATTATAGAAAGAGTACAATTGGAGGAGCTTTCTTCCTTGGTGATAGCTTAGTATCATGGCTAAGAAAGAAGTAAAATTTAGTATCACTTTCTACACCTAAAGAAAAATATATTACAGAGGTATTATGTTGTACTCAAGTGCTTTGGATGAAGTAAACTTTGGAAGATATCAAGGTAAACTATGATGAACCTATTTCTATTTTTTGTGACAACATAAGTGCTATTAATATTTTGAAGAATCCAATGACGCATGAAAGAATAAAACATATTCCTATTAGATATCACTTCTTGAGAGAGCAGGCTATAGATCAATAGGTTAAGATGGAATATATCAGTACTATAGAGTAGATTATAGATATTTTCACAAAGATGCTACCAAAAGACACATTTGAGTATCTACAGGAGAAGTTGAGAGTAGTTTATTTTAATTCCTGCCATTGAGGATTAGCATCAGTTGAGGGGAAGCTAAGTGTTAGCTCTAGGATAGGCCCTTTACCATTGATGTCAAAGGGGGAGAAGAACAAAAATAGGTATAGGTATAGGTATAGGTATATAAATAGGTATAGGTATAAGAACAAGTATAGGGAATAGGTATAGGTTGTGATAGTAAGGGGAAGTTATTATATGTTTTCTAGATGATAGTATGTGCAGGTTTCAAGATGTGGTAGTTATAGTTTGAGGTTGCCATCAATGAAAAAGGGGAAGATTATTAGAAATATTTTCATTGATGTCAAAATTCTAGTATTATTGGTGATAAAGGCCCTATTGCATTTAATGATGATTTTAATATTCATATCTTTGATAATATGTGTTAATATTTATTTAATATTAATGGATATATTTTTGGTTGCATATAAGTCAAAAGAGGGCCCATGGGGAAGTCAAAGAGTCAGAGGGTAAAGACAAAAGAGGAATGGGATACATTTTCTCATGAAGAGTCACCTTGAGGAATTCCAAGAGTTACCATGTGAAGACAAAAGAGGGTATGCCACATTTTTCCATGAAGGGACACTTTTAGGAATACAAAAAGTCACCAAGATAAAGAAAAAAAAGGAAAGGACACATTTGTTTATGAAGGGTCACCATATGACTTTTCAAATGTAAGGATATGAAGGGTCATGCAAGTTTGGTGCCATTTTCCATGATGTTTGAAGGGTCACAAAGGTTGAATGCCAAAGGTCAATTGGAAAGCTATAAATAAAGGCTTGAGAAGCCATTTGTAATATTCAAGAGTTTGCATGGTTTTTATTTATTTTCAAAGAGAGAAAATCAAGAGATATTGTAGAGATCTATCATTTGTTGAGCAAGAAATATTGAGAGATAATTGTGTTTTATACACAAGAAGGGTTGGTGCTCCTGTGGGTTGGTTCTCACAAATATTTTCAAGGGGTTGGTGCTCTTATGGGTTGGTTCTCACAAATAGTTGTTGTGTTGGTGCTCATTAAAGGGGTTGATGCTCCTACAAGTTGGTGCTTCCAAACTTTGTAATTTGAGTTTGTGCTCATTCATATACTTGAGATTGTTCTTTGTGGTTTTTACAACTTTGGGTTTCCACATAAAAATTTGGTCTCTCTCTCTCTCTCTCTCTCTCTCTCTCTCTCTCTCTCTCTCTCTCTCTCTCTCTCTCTCTCTCTCTCTCTCTCTCTCTCTCTCTCTCTCTCTCTCTCTCTCTCTCTCTCTCTCTCTCTCTCTCTCATGTGGTGCATATTATTGTTTTAGTTTTATTCCATATCTTAAATGTGTGATTATCTAGTTAAAGAGAATAAATCATATTAATTAAAAGATATATAATATACTCATTCACCCCCTGATCTCAGTATATTTCATGTTTAACACTGTCTAATTTTTACTATTTTACCATACCTAAGTTACCATTGGAACATTTTAAAGCATTAACCCACAATGAGAATGAATCTATACAATATTATGTTTCTTGATTTAAGGATGCTTTGTATTTCTTAAAATATACACCTTTAGATTTGGAATTATAATTTATATTGAGTAGGAGTCTTATTTCCCCACTTAGATAGAAAGCATTTCACAAACCATTTGCTTCATTTGAGACCTTATATTGGGATGTTCATAAATATGCATGTGCTTTAACAAAAACACAAACTTGGTTACCTATTTTTCCATCACAAATCAAACATGATAAGAATCACGTTTTAAGGGCACATAAAAAAGTTATGAATAATCATGAACCACCTCAAAAATATTCTTCAAAACCATTGGTAACTACCATAACACCAACAATTAAGGTGTTAAACAAGGGAAAAGAACATGTTTTTAGAGTACTCCCCATAGTTAAACCAAATAGAACCATAAAACATCAGCCTCTTTAGTTTTATTGGTACCAAGATAGACCACATGATATATTATAAACTTTGTTGGATAAATGATTGATCAGACTACCTCCTAATTCACATTACCTACCTCATAGATTTGAGAAGGAAAAGGAAACCACTTTTTCACTTATCATGGTATTAATGGTCATTTAGATAAAGAGTGTTTTACTCTTGAGTAAAACCATACACATATAATAGATTAGGTATCATTACATTTTAAAAATATGTATCCAAACCTCATGCACATACTTCTCCTAGAGGCTTGTATAATAAGGTTGAACCATCCCATGATGATATTTATAAGGAATACATGGTCCATCAACCTTCACATAAAATTCCCACTGGCATAAGTCCTTATTCTAGTGTGCCCTCTACCAAGACTAATCACTCCCACACTAATTATAACAAGGAACCATTGCTTGATCAAGTATTTGATATAGGCATGTTGGAGGGGGCGTACTTACATAATATATTTGGGTTGCTAAGTAGGTACTTGTAGATTCCTATCTCTATCTATGTCCATAGTCACACTATGATTAAGGGTCTAAATCACCCAATCCACCATGGTTGACCACATTTGGTTAGCTACATGCATATGAGATAATACAGTAGTTAAGGACATAATAAAAAAATACTTTTATAATTAAATAAAATTAAAAAATTAAAAGAAATGGTACTCACGTGTGGCTCTAATGGATGCCTCATCTACCGGTGTGGGTCCTTTAGGAACATCATCTCCTACATCACCACCTATCTCTCTTACACTACCATGTGCTACAATAATGGCACTTGGAGCCATAAATATAATAGGAAATAATATAGGCCATTATGATCTAGCCCATCTCTACACATACCCATCAATATACCCTACATCATATCTTATT